>VXBU01001478.1:394409-550912 GCA_013400315.1 Bombycilla garrulus
GAGGGGAGCGGGGCCGCGCCGGGGCGGCTCCGAGGGCGTTGGGCGGCGGGGCCGGGCGGGAGGGCCCCCGGGCCGGGGCAGCCGAGAGCGCGGCCCGGGAGCGGCCCCGGGGAGCTGTGCACAGCTGTTTTGGGTTCCCGGCGCGTTTCCGCAGTTCCAGTCGCGAGTTTCAGAGCAGAGCTTTGGCAGGCAGGGAGCTCTGTGCTGGCCTCAGCGCTGACATCCGGCAGGAAGAGCGGTCGCAGCTCCCTAACGGTGCCGTGTAAAGCCTCTTCGGAAAGTATAAGCATTTATAATTTGCAAAACTTTCGGATTTATTGAAATGGTTTATCTTTAGAAATCACTGCTGTCGTTTTAATTCGAAATACTTTTGACACCTCCTTGCCTCCCGTGTTTGGGATTTTGTCACGTTAAAATACATGCTTTATGTGTTCTGATACAGTCTGTTAAGGATGTCAGAGTGTATTTTTCATGTAAGATGTGTATTAAAAGTGCAAATTCTGAAATAAATATGGAAACGTGATGTTGGCAGCTATCGCAATAAATGATGGGATTGAGCTGAGCTGCCCAGTCTCAGTACGTGAGAGTTAGCATGAGCTCCTGCGAACCTATGAGTGTGAACCGTGCGGGAGTCGGCCCTCCCCTTGCTCAGGAAATGTATGCCTGGAGTTCTGTGCCACTGTCCTTAGAATAGGGTCATTGAAATCTAGAATCGGAACGTATTAGGGTATTCCTACTGAAGTCTAAGAGAAGAGAGGCCACCTATTGCTGTTCAGGTTGGGGCCGATTTTGCATTTGACAAGACAGCTTTGTGAATTTGTATAATAAAGTCATTCTGACTAATGATGAGAATCATCACAATCACATCTGAAGAATGGAGCAGAGAGAAGCGCTTTGTATTTTTTGCTACCAAGTTAAAAAAAATACTGATTTAATTGACAAATCAACTTTTTTTTTTTTTTTGCCAAAGCAAACTTTTGTAAGTTCAATGTCTGTATTTTTATTTTTTTGTATGTGTGAAAGCAAATGAAGGCCTTCATTGGTCCCTGAGGAGTACTGTGAGGCAGTAAGAAACATCTTTCTGCCTGAGAAGACACCTCTTGAGTTACCAGCTATTATGCTGTAGTGGGTGGCCAGTTGGTTTCCTGGGTGGCCAGTTGGTGGCCCAGGGAGAGAACTAGGCAGTTCTAACTGGCCACTGGAAACAGTACCATGTGTTGAGTGGAACCAGCCTAGGGCTGTTCCTGAGCTGAAGCTTATGAGCAGCTTTATAGGAACAAGATGCTGGGAAACTGGGCTGGCTCTCTGAGGAATTGTCTCCTGCTGTGCTGGGGCTGTTGTGCAGTCACAGGAAAGCAACCTGTGTGTAGAGGTGAGGGACAGCTGTGCTTGTGTTGTGAGAAATCTGAGCCCCATCTGCCTGCCCACCTTCACAGCCTCTCCCAGTTACCATGTCCTGCACCTCACCCTTCTTGAAAGTCCCCTCTGTATGTCCCATACCTGCTGCCTTTAAATCTCCTTGCAGTAGCTGCTGAAGGATGCTCTGTAGCACCTGTTGCTACCTGGGATAGCCTTCTGACAACTGCTAACATGCATCCAGCCTCCAAATCACCAGGAGGAAAAACAAGTTTCAAACCTCAGTTGTTGGCACTCATATAACTCTGTGGTGCAGTACAGTTAGTGCTGCTTGCTTTGCGTATTCCTTCGAGCAGCACAGCAATCCAGGTGTCACCTGGCCCAGTGAAGGGTTCTGATCAACAGGCCAGATAAGAGCATGTCTCACTCAAGAAATAGTAATTTAACAAAAAAACAAATCAGTTCCAGTGGGAAGGAACTGAGGGAGGTCTGTTCTAGCTGGCAGGACTAGACTTCTTGCTCAATAGGTGTGATACTGGTTATCTTCTCTGCCAACCTAAAATACTCCATTAATATTAGGTTTAATGGAACAATTTTTTTTTTGTTTAATCATAGGGAAATCTGATAGAGATAGGAAAGAAGTGTTAAAGCAGTACTAAATAATTTTGATAGCATAGAGAGAAGTAGGACATGGAACCCAGTGATGTGAAGAAACTTGCTACATGTCAGGTGGCGTTCCTTAGGGGGCAGGAGCCACCCCTTCCTCTGTAGTAGCTCATGGAGCACAAAAATCAGATCGTGAAAATGGTGTGGCTCTCATAACTGGCCTGTCCAGGTGAACTTTGCAAGCACTGGAATATGATGAAGCAGAGGGGACACCAGAGCATTCTGATTTAGAAAAGGTGTCAAAAATCTACTTGTCAGAGACAACCTAAGAGATCTGTATATATTTTGAGGGCAGCAGAAATCCTGTATTTTAAAATAAAGTGCAGACAAGGCCAGTGTATGCTCTAGGAGGAGCATGCATTTACACCTTGACTGAAAATGCCTGTGCAGTTACACATGTACAGCTACAACAACTGGCCCTGCCAGTCTAGTGGTGCTGCACAGGAACACCTTGTTAGCTGACTATTTATTCAGTTTAACTGCCTACCAAACTGCTCATTAGGTCAGAATCTTGGACTGAAACGTGGTTTGCAAAAGTTGCTTTAAGAGTTGAAATTGGGAAAATACTAACACAAAGATGTTACATAGTATCATGATACATTGTATTTTTACTATGTCTATAGATTCAGCTCCACAGATGTCAAAAAGCCCTGAAATAGGAAAATGAAAAGATTGCCTGATAGGAATGGTGTGGGTATACTCGTACATCTTCACAAATGGGAAGATCTCTTGGTGACGGAGAATGTCAATTTTGAGTAACATTGAGGCCAAATTTACTGGGCTTTTCCATTAATGGTAGTTACCGAACCACAATCTGCAGCGGTACCACCACATTCTGGCTCCTTTATAATGGAAGAAAATATACAGTTGATCTACACAGTTGAATTTTAATATTTTAATGATAGCCCATCCAAAAGTAAAATACCAACTCAGACTGCTGAGGAAAACAAAGAGCAACAGTACAGAGCTGATGAACCTGTGAGTTTAGAACGAGCAGTGACACACAGGAGCTCGCTTACCAACCTCTCACACATCCCTCCATTCATCAGGCATCCATCTGATGTTATGGGTGCAAGACATGTTCCTGGGCTGGACAGCAGCAGCACTGCCCAGGGCTGCTGCAGCTGCTTGCTTTTCCCCACTCCTCTGGAGGATGGGCAGGGAGGATGTATCACACTGGTCGTGTGATGCTGCATGTCCGTGTGTGACACTGCTGGGCTGCAACACTGCTACAGTCTGACCTTGCAGTAGGATTGTTTAGTGCCAGTTGGTGCTTTTCTTCAACATGACAAATCCTCGCTGATTTGACTGATCACTGAGTATTTTTCATTGGAGCCATAGGTAGGTATTTCAGGAGCTTAGGACCATCCTGTTGCCCTTCCCCTCTTCTCTCCCAGCCATTTAGGAAGTCATCCTGTGAGATGAGAAGAGAAGGGGACCAGCTGTTAGCCTTGCCAGGGCCATGGCCCTGCAGCTGTGGTGGAATCTTCCTTGTGCCACCAGTAGGGCCAGGAGCAGGCTGACCTCAGCAGCGGGAGAACGTGAGTCAGGTGAGAGGATGTCTTGGTCATCAGGATGGTTTGTCTGCCAGAGAATGGACAATGACCAGTGCACAAACTATGGCAGGCGACCTTCTTTGTGGATGAGTCAGCTGTGGTTCCTGGTTTTTGATGGGTGATAGTCCTCTGTCTTTGTGTACTGATCTACACCGCCATCACCCTGTGTTCCTGTCCCACGTGCTTGATTCATACTGTTAGAGGCTCAGCACACTGTTTGTGGTAGGATGTCACCCAGACGCAGGCTTTGCAATGTGCTACCTTCTTCTATAGATTTATCTTTCCGCTCAGTACTAGTAGAACTTACAACAGCCATCAATTTGAACATCATCTTTAAAACAAGTGCTGTAAGATGGTTGAGAGAAGGTGGACAGACTGAGCACCCTTGCTCCAGAGAAAAGAGATCAGGGAGGAATTTGTCTGCGGACACACCCAGAGACGTGGTCCGAAGAGGACAAGGATCAAATACCCCTGTTGGTCAAGAGTCAGGCTGTTAATAGGTTTCAGTCACAGAAGGAAAACTCCAGTCTGAAAACTAAGAAAACTGTACAACTGGAGGAAAAGTTAGACAGTGGAACATATTGCCAAGACAGATGTTGTGAAACTGGAGATATTTGAGGCTAGGCTAGACACCCATCCATCAGGGATGGCTTTGGAATAACTGAGTGAAGCCAGTGAGCAATTCAAACAGCTTGACTAGATGACCCAATAATAGTCCCATCCAATCCAAATATGTTTGAGGCTTCAGAAATGTAGTTGGCAGCTTGTCCACTTCCAGCACAGTTACGATGTGTTACTGCCAGATTGTACCATCGGTACTTTATGCTAAAGCCAGTGATGTATAAGATTGTAGCTGAAGCCAGCATCTTTAATAGCTTTTTTTTCCCCTACTAGGTTCATCTTGCTCTTAATCCATGTGAAGATCTGTTGGAAACACCTTCTAGAAACCCAAGAGTTTTCAGTCTCCTAAAAAGTTCTGGTGTGTTCAAGAACAGTCTGTCCAAATGAGCAAGACATCCCAACAGAGCACCACTACAGATGCGAGCGGAGTAAGTGTGATTCACACCCAAGCACACTCCAGTGGTTTGCAGCAGGTTCCCCAGCTGGTGCCAGTTAGTCCTGGTGGTGGAGGCAAAGCTGTGCCTCCGAGCAAACAGGGAAAGAAAAATTCCTTTGTGGATAGAAACAGTGATGAGTATCGTCAGCGCAGAGAGCGAAACAACATGGCAGTGAAAAAGAGCCGGTTAAAAAGCAAGCAGAAAGCACAAGACACTCTGCAAAGGGTCAACCAGCTTAAAGAAGAAAATGAACGTTTAGAGGCAAAAATTAAACTCCTGACCAAGGAGCTGAGCGTACTGAAAGATTTGTTCCTTGAGCATGCCCACAATTTTGCGGATAATGTGCAACCTGTCAGCACTGAGACCACCACAACAAATCCAGAAAACAGTGGACAGTAGACACCTGCAACTTTATGAAACAAACTTTTGAGGTGTAACTTGTCTGCAGTGCCCATGCAATAACCAAGCAAAAACTGTACCTTTAGCCATTGTTTTGTGGAGATTTTCTTCTTTTAGATTTAACACTGAAGATTTTTAACCGTTAAACCAGAAACTGGTTAGGGTATTTGTTTTAAATATTTTTTCTCCTCCAAGATTTATGCAGATCTGAACTCCTAGCCAACAAGGAATGTAATATTTAGGAGATAACATTTTCACAGGAATCTTCACTTAACATTTTACACATTAGATAATGGGAGGAATCCAGCAGGATGGCTCACTATAGTATCAGAAAATTGAAATTGGATAGAAAGTCTTAAATACCCGTTAGCGTATTTTAGCCCTTTGTTTTCTCCATTACATATTACAAACTGCAAAGGCTGTGGAGAATTTTTGCTTTTTACTTTAAATCTCTAGAACAAGTCCTGTGAAGCACTACGTAGGTCCCTCCTGCCCAGTTGTAGTTAATGGGGAGGTTTTAGTAATAGTGAGCTGGAATGCTTACCAGCATTCACCAGGAAAATAACAAGATGCTCTGATGATATGTACAGGCAGTTGCCTCCAAATGGCACATGAAGCATCATGGACAGGAGGCAAAGCACCACACTGATAAAGCCTTTTGTTTAAGCTTGTATTCATATTGCTCACATAGTGACTGGGGCCTTATGAGAACAAGAGTTGTTTTCAGAAAATTTCAAAATGCTACGAAAAAACTGTGCCCTGCAAAATTTGCATTCTTGCTGGGAAGGAGATACTGGGGAGAACAAAAAAGTGCAGCTTGGCTTAGTAGTGAAAGGGGCAGGACAGCAGGTGTTCAGCTGGGATGTATGGATCACTGCTGGCTGACAATAATCTTACAGAAATTGACAGTGATTTTAAAAATAAATGGCTCTAGTATGAATAACTGATTTGGTGGAATTTCTACAGCCATTGTACAGCTGTGTGAAGGAGTATCTTTAGTCTTGTTTTATTTCCACAGAAGTTTTTCTGGAGCACTTTTTTATTGCTACTGCTTAGTCTTTGCCATGATCCGTAATGCAGTGCTATGTGCTATACTGAGGATTTAAACAAAGTAAAGCAGGAACTTTGATGTAACTTTAATTTATTTTCATTTTTAAATATTTCATTGATGGTATGGTTATTTTACATTTAACCTGTGTGTCTGTCTTGTAGATTACTACACTGTCTTAATTTCCCTCTTACACTACCTTCTTCCACAGATTATTTTGGAGGATGCTTGTTTGGTTTGTATCTGTATTTAGGAAAAAAATTGGATGTTATCTCTATGAAGATACTGTTAGAGAACGAAACCTTGAAAAGTTCTTTTTTGAATTTAAACTCTTAATACATGTGGAAAACTTTAATGGATTGTTTTGGATTAAGGTAGACTTTCTACAGGTATGATTTTTCATTCTAACTGCATCTTAAGTTGGTAGGGTTGAAATACCAGAAGCTAATAAAAATGTTTTGCTTGTAGTGGCCTCATTTTTCTTGTCCCTTTTCTATTTCCCTTAAGTGCAGAGTTGCGCAACTCACACAACCATCTTGGAGAAATCAGTGCAATAGTCTCTGTTCCACCCTTTCACTCAGGTTTCTGCTCCATGGAAGTAATCAGAAACTCATTACAGTTTTGTCTAAATGTCCGATTTAACAAAAAAGGAAAAAAAAAAAGAAATTTAGGACAGTCTGAAAATATACTGTAGTTAGAGGGGAGGGGAGAGGACAAGAACAGCAAACCTTACAAGGAAAACGATTACCTGAAGGCATCTGAGTTGTTTACTGCACCTCATCTGATGAAAAGGGCAGTGCTGATCTCCTCCCTGGTTGCCTGGGACTGTGTGGACGTGCTTTACAGGTCTGAACAGGGCCTGCAAATCTTGGCTTGTTTGTGATTTTGGTGAAAATGATTTCTTAGATCTATCATGAGTGGGGGGTGATCCTTTCTGAAGCTCTGAAGGGTCACTTTTCCACCTGTTGCTCCTGACAGTTCTGATCCCATTTCCTTCATCATTAAAATCAAAGTTATGAAAAGTCATTTGTTCGGAAAATGAAATTTCTGGTTTATCAGTCTCTGCACTGGTTTTCTTTACTGATGTTGTGGTTTAAACCCCACTGGAAAATAAGCCCCACGCAGCCACTCCCTTCCCCCCCAGCCCCTCAGGTGAGAGAGACAAAACGCAGACTAGGGTTGAGATAACAATTTACTGTTACTGTAACAATTTACACTTAACAGCAACCAGATAAGCACACAAACAGCGACAGCACCGACACTAATGACACCAGCAAGTAGCAGAGGGCGATGCCCTCTAACCGCTCTGAGCCCCACGGGACGCGGCCCTCGCTGCGCTCGCCGCTCCAGCCCCGGGACACGAGCAGCAGGCACAGAAATGGCGGCGCGGCCTCACACAGCACCTTCGGCTTGTCCCCGCCGCCGGCCCACATGGCTGCAGCCCCGCCGCTCCCGGCACCAGGGACAGCGACCCTGGCCTTGGGGACAGCGGGACTGCGACCCCTGGCCTTGACTGACACTAGAAAAATGATCCCGGTCCTCGACTGGAACCAGGACAAAGCCCAGGAGGAGCAAAGGGCTCTGTGCAGCCCCTCAATGCCATGATTGTAACAAATCAGTGTTTTAAATGTACCCTCAGTGAGAGGCCTGTTGCAAGAAACAGGTCAGTCTTATTCTAAGCCCCTCCCACCAAAGTAGCTCCAAGGAGCAAAGGCTATTTCCCCCAAGGTGAAGCAGCCCAGGCAAAGTACCTCCATCTCACCCCTTTGCTGCAAGGCCCAGAAAATTTCAGTGTAGACCTACACAAGTTAAGATTTTCCTTTTGACATATTCTTAACTCCAGTCTGTGACAGAACCCAGTGCCTAACACAAGGAGTTACAACACTGCACATTTCACCAGGAAACCTGATTCCCATTTTCTCACTGTGGCTAAGGCAAGGGCTCTGCTCTGGCCCCCACGAGCACTGGGAGGCTGCACTCCTTGAACTACTCCTGTAGCTACAGCAGGGTAATTGGCAGGTAAATTCAGAGGGCACCCAACCCCAGAGAGCTGAAGCAATTTGCTGAAGCAATTTATATATGTAATTTCAGAAGTGCTCAGATGTTTCTAAACACACAAATTAGCTCAGCAAAAGACACATTCTGTTACTTCGGTGCCAACTCTATTCAAGTCTGTTTGTGCCAAGGGGAAAAGGTATTTGGGAAAACATGACAGTATAAAATATCTTGGTGTAGTCAAAAAGAAAATTTGCCATAACCTGTACTTTTACCCCATTAAAACACCTGGAATTATTAAACACCACTTTTTAAAGTATTAAATATCACATTGCCTTTTTAAAAAAGGTTTGTTTCCCCTCCCCTCCGCAATTTAGGGAAAAATGTCTAATTCACTTTTTGCTTAAGTGGATAAAAATGATCATAATTATAGAACAAACTTCTGGAATGAAGGATGAAATTTATATTCACCAAGTTCGTGGGCCCAATGATGAAGGAAAATGGGAAAGGGTGGCCCATCCCAGACCAAAAAGCAGCCATCCCCAAGCCGGGCAGGCGGAGCAAGGAGCCAGGCGCTGCTGAGTGGGAGCTCCCCGGGCCCGCGGCGGCTCTGTGCGTGGCCGCACCCCACAGCAGAACCAGTTCGGCTCCTGCAGAGCCTGGCACCGCTAGACCTGTTCTGCAGCAGCAGAGCTCCGCTCCTGCCAAGATTCAACACAGCCAGGGCAGGCCTATTATCTGCGCTGCGGTGACGGCTTAGTTGAAACAGTTCCAAAGCTCTCCTTTCAAAATCTGTAAAGTGTTACTATAAAATAGTAACTGCTGGAGAACCCAAGCAACAGCAGGTTTTGGAGTGCCCAGAGCAGTGAGCCATCCCCTGGGCATGTTCAGAGCCTGCCACAGGAAAACACTTGGCTGTGGAGGGAACACAGCTGGGGCCACGAGCACTGTTTTTTGTACTGAAAAAAAATGAGTTTTGGGGGCAGATGAGATCAGAGCAATGCCAGCATACTACCAAAGCAAAGCCTGATGTCCCTGTGCAGGTACTGCACTTCAGAGGTGGAAGATTCCAGTCACCACAGCAGGAACATCAATGCAGCAGCACATACTGATCTCACAACCTCCCTTCCTGAAAAAACTCTTTCCCTTCACAGTCAGGAATTCCTGCACTTGCCTCTTACAAACCAATGTCAAGAAACCTCTAAAAATGTAAATAGGCTTATTTATTAATGGAGTGACATTAATGGAGTCCTCTGGGTTGTTTCATGTTTCTTTGGTCTCCCACATAAATTTTCCTACACAGCAATGGATCACCAAGCTGTCGGGAATAAAGAGCAGGTTCTTGTCACACAGACCAACCCGCTTGGCAAAAAGAGCTCTCCCAGAGCAACGTATATGACAATTTTTAAGGAAATTATTTCAGGCCTAAATCCAGTTCTTTGCAGGGGCACAAAGGCAGTGGCAGTGATTTCTGACACCGTCTAGGCCCACGTTGTGTTGTTCCCCTGTGTGAGACAGGAGCTCCCAGCTGGTCCCATCACCGGCTTGTCAGTGGCCTGGTGGGAGCAACAGAAATGAGCTGCTCACACCAAGGTGCCGAGGTATCGGCTGATCCCTTCAGTGTGGAAAAACTCATGGCAGGCAGTGAGATCCAGAAAGGCCCTGATGCTCTGCTGGGGCTGCAGCTCCCCCAACACATCAGAGGGATGTTCTGAAGTGGCTTTGCAGTCAAACTGCAACAGAATCTGAATTTTGAACAGGAGTTTTGATGTGTATGTAGAGTGAGAAAGATTATTTTTATGTAGTTACCAGCACCTATTGCTATTTTATAACACAACGAATATATTTATTATCCAGCAAGCTGATGAATACCTACAGTAAATAAAAGCTCCTCTTGATAATTTAAATCTTGCAGGAGTGGAAAATGATTTTGTGACCAATATTAATATGTTTGTAAGGTATCCAAATAAAACTGACATTATTTCATTCTGAACTGTCTCACACTGAACAGTTAAAAATAACTCTATCATGCTGCACAGCATATGCTGCTGAATGACCATGAGCCCAGCAGCAAAGCTATTCTCTTCTTTCAGATTTTAAAGGTCATGAACATAGCAATCTATGTTTTTAAGGATGAACAAATCTAATGAGCATGGGGCTGTGCGTGAAGTACAGCCACTATCCAGAGCAGACAACTCTGGCTAGCGAAGGGTCGAAGTTTGCAGAGAACAAATTGGTAGTAAGGTCAGATAAAGAAGCAGGAACTGGAGCAGGAAAGCATAATGACGACAAATTTGTGAACACAAATGATGCCAAGGTGAATTTTAATAAAAATTTGATTCTGCTCACTGCATGAATACAGATCCATAAGAAAAATATGTGTTATTATGTCCACTGATAACAACTGATTTTTATTTTTGTTTTTCACAGTACTTGTGATGAAGTTTATAAAAGGACTTAAGAGTGTTACAATTGCTCATTGCTTTCAGATAGGCATTTGGTATTTTAGAGTCTCGATCATCAAAATTCAGATTTAATTGCAAAGTACATCTGAATTGAGATGTGACAGAAGTGTAAGCCGCACTGATAAGGCAGCAGGGCTATCTAGCTGCGACTTGGTCACATAAACTGTTGATTGCGAGCAGCATTTGAGTTACCTGGGCTTTCTATCTTCATTTCTAATGCATGAATTTTTCCAGCTAATAGCCTGCCTGCCCCTCTTGCTATTAAGAATTGGATGCATTTTATTTTATATGCTGCAGCATTAAATCAGAATGGTGACTGATTAGTTGAGGCAATAAGTATCATCCCGAAGTTTATTGCTTTTGGCTGGAGAGGCAGTCGAGTGATTTGGCACTGCTCCGGCTCTCTGCCATGAAAGCCTCTATTTCCTCCACCGTCCGTGGGACGCACGTGAGCAGCTCCATGCTGGTGGCTGTCACCACGATGTCGTCCTCGATCCGCACCTGCAGAGGAGCACACGGTTACCAGGGCATCCTGAGGAGATGAGCAGCACGTCAGGCAGCAGCAGCAACAAGGGCACAAAGGGCTGCTGCAGCCCGGGCAGAGAAGCACACTGCAAGCACGGAATTGCTTGTCACCACTAGCACTTCGTCATGGGGCTCTGCAGGCTCCAATTTCCCTTGGGCCCTGGCCCCTGCCACCCTCCTGGCATCACACAAGGTTCGTGGTGACCCCTGACATGGTGGTGGCCCCTCAGGTGCTTCAGGTGCCTGTGCTGCACTGGGTACATCAAGGACAGTCTGAGCAAGGTGCTGCAGTACTGAGCTCATGCTACGTCATTCCATGGGGCCAGTAAACCTCAACCCCCTGACAGCAGGAGCAGTAAAAAGAACATTCTTCCCCAGATTTGCCTGCAGCCCTCTTAGCACATGGCTTGCTAGGGACAGTGCCTTCTGATGCCCACAGTGTCTGCTCTCAAAGCTGTCCTGAGCTGTCCTGAGCTGCAATTCACGTAGCTTCTCTTTGCACTTAAAACTTTTCTCTAAACACAATGAACTTTCAAAATGAAACTTTGAATATGAAATAGCTTGTAGCTGATATTCCAAACATTGAATTTTGAGCTGATGAGGAAGTCCTAAGCAGGTCAGACACTTCTTTTAAAACAATCACTAAATTTCATATCATGGAAGGAAAAAGCAGATCCTCTCAGTTTTTCAATTCTTGCTATTAAAATGAAAAGTGTGCTCCATTTCTGTTTGTCTCTAATCTCTTCTTACCAGTAAATGTGCCTATACAGTCATTCCCATTATCTTATCAGAAAAGTGTTGCTAAGTTGCTAAGCTGCAATAAAAGCGATTTTAGTAAGGTGCAAATCCAAAGGAACACAAACCCTGGGTACTCCCACCTTACAATTGCTTTAATTGTTTCTGACCTCTTGACATTTTCAACTAAAAATAAAGCTGGTTAACATTTGTACTTCTGATTGCAAAATAATCCATTTGTTCAAACAAAATGAGTCATCCAGTCCTTATTAAACTGTTTAATGATGTCTTTGCCAGATTATTTCTTTAACTTGGTATCAAGTTAAGTGTATTATAAAGCAGAATTAAATAAACAAACTCCATTGAGTTTACACATTTGTTTTGGACATCTGTAAATTTGAAAGCTGCGAGGCTCTGTATACTCAATGTGCCTGAAAGGCTGCTGCCTTGCTCCAGAAGAGATCAGCAACACATACAATGACTCTGCACTTGAACAGATTTTACCAGGATGGGCTTTTTGATTCACTGCTTCAAATTTGACTTCTGAGCAAAACATAACCCAAGGATTCAGCAGGAGGGTCCCACTGCATCCAAGGGTAAATCCTGCTGTGTGCCTGTCCTGCTGGGTGTCTTGGGCCTGGGCAGAGCCTGCCTGGGTGGACCAGTCCCTGACAAAATCTTGATGGTACCAGGAAACCTTGCAGGAGTGCCAGAATCCAGGTAAGATCTGGTAAGATGGTAAAAGCCAGAGCATCACATTGGCAAGCCCAGCCAGTGTAAATGGAGCTGGAAAGAGCGATGATGTGGAAAGTAAAAATGTCAGTGCAAAAGTATGTCTGAGAGCAGAGAGAAGGCCAGCCAAAACTAGAACTGACTCTGCCTACAGAGAGAGCCTTTTCCCAAGCACTGCCAGCTTCACAAATCTCCCCCTGCTTGAGCTGAAATTCCCCAGCTACAGCAACCTATCAGCCACAATTCATCTGCTTAACCAATAACATTAGCAAAAAAGCAAGAAAAATGGTTCGTGTTTTCCAGTTTAGTGTTCACAAATATCTCTGCAGTCTTTGGGAGGATGGAATGACTTAAAAGCAGAGCAGATGAAAGCCACACTATAGTGGGGAAGAACAAGTGGGACAGGGTGTCTGTCCATGCTGTTCTCTATCTAGGCCACAAAAGAAAATCAGGGTGGGGAAGGAGCTGGGAAATAATTAAGAGTCATAAAAGGACCAGGGAAAGGAAGGTATAGTGAGGTGAGACAGGACTGACAAATAATGGTCAAAGAGCTGGGACTGGCTAAGGAGTGCAGGTAGGGAGATCCTGGTGGAGGCAAGAAGTGAGACATCCTGAGAGCACAAGGGGCCTGGAGCTCCCAAAGGCAGGGAACAGAGTCACCAAATGGAGGTGGATGAGTGCCATGCCCAGTGACTCCTTGTATAGGAAAATCATTGTTAGGAGATCATATAATTGATCCACAGCTGTGAGAAGTGGGAGAGTCAGTACTGTCACATCAACCTGCTCAGCATCAGCACCTCCAAATGGTCTTCGGGATGTGGATGGAGCCACACAGAACAACCGGTCCCCTGGGACCACCCACCACTCCCTAAGAACATGCCGTGTCTGTCCCCAGAATCTAACTCTTCCTTTACTGGATCAATCTCATCTGAAATGGATGCTTGCTACAAGAAAGAAGTCAGATTTCCCATTTTCAGTGCATAATTTTTCCTTTGCCTAAAAGCAATATGAGTGCAGAGGAACAGGCTCTCAAGGGGAAGGAAATGGTTTCATTTGCTCTTTTCTTTCACATCCTCCATGCTTCACCCTGAGTTTAAACTCAGCAGCAGCAAGAAGCAGCCTCAGAGGACCTGCAAAACCTTCCCCCACAGGAGAGCCTGTCATTTGGTCTTGTCTTCTGTCCAAATGGACAAAAGATGTTGGATCTGCCTGGCAAGGCTCACTGGCTTGGGACTGCCTTTCCCAGAGGGGGACAGTGGTTATGAAACTTGCTCTCAGAGCTGTCCCTGTTTGCAGGCTCCTTGTTCATTAGTACTGCTTGTTTCAGGGCTACAGAGTGGTTTGGAGTTGGGCACTAAAGTATGAGGCTCACTGCACACCTAGCTTACAAGGTGCTCTGCAAAGCCCTAGGGGAGGCTTTACTTTTTCGGTGTGAAATGGCAGACTTCAAAAAAAAAAACCACTCCTGTAAAGACGAAGTGACCAGGAATGCCAGGACTGCTCCAAAAATTCCTTTTTCTTATCAAGGGCAGTGGCATGATCTGTCTAGATAGACCTGATTGCACAACTGCCTAACACCGACAACAGGCCATCATGTGGCTTGACTCAATGCTCCCAACTCTGTCCCAAAGCAGAGCCATGGGGGCACAGCCAAGGACAGCACAGGAGTTAAATACCAGGGCTGCTGTCAGCTCTGTACAGCCTCGCACTTTGTCCTGACTTACTAATACAGTCATGCTCCCCAGAGCCTCCTGTGTTACCTTCCAAGGGAAACAGGGTTTAAGCACTTACTAACTTTTTTTTGGATAATAATATATATATAAGGCTTTTGACAATCAAGAAACTATGTTGGCCAACTAAATAATCCAGATTTGCATGATGACAGATCCCAGATGTCAAAAAACGCAACTGGTGAAACGTCCCCTTTTTTTTAAATCTACTGATCATTTGTTTGATTATGGCTGAGTAAAGCAGCAACGCTATTGCTGCAAGACCTTAGAGTGGGATACTGGCCGGGAAATGATGACAGGACGTGGCCACACGTGGGACCATCCAAAGCAGATGAACACGTGTCTGGCTGGAGGAGCCGTGGGTCTGTCCTACAGCTGGTGTCCTACAGGGGCAGCTATGTGTAGCCAAGGGAACTTATTTCAACTCAGCCACTGACTTAACAATAATTTTTATCAGAGCAAACTTCTCATGAGCAGAGTTTGACTTCTGTATCTCAGAGGGACTGGTTAGGAGACAGAGCTGCTCCATCAAACCCAGAGTGCAGGGCTGGGGAAGGCACTTTGCTGTTGTTGCACACAGTGGCTATGCCAAGGTGCTCTCTGTAGAGGCCTGTAGGCTCTGTGTTCAATGCATCTCATCCCATGCTGTAGTCTTCCTGGCAGAAACAGGTTTCATTCACAACCAAGTCCTCGTGTCAAGAGAATCTTTATTTTAAATGTCCATATTTAAATGTTCACATTTTTGTAGGAGAGATCAATATTAGTAGGGCGAGGCCATGTATTTTATTAGATTAACTGATACAGATGGAAAAAAAGCCTCAGGTGCCCAGTCAGGCTCAAAAAAGAAGCATTAACCTACAAGCTAAATACAGGTTAGAAACAGCTGGTCTTGCTTTAATCTAATTATGTTAATTAGACAAGATAAATGGGTTAAAGAAGGTTTATAAGCAACTAGCTGTAGTTTTGGGTTGCCTACACGTATCACTTCCTCTAGAAGAACTTCTAAAGGAAGTTAAGTATGTATGTTGTGACAACTGCTTTCCTGGGGAAACTTTTGAAGAAATGCTGTGTAGCACTATTACAGTGATTCAATAAGCAATGTTAAAAAGTAGATGAGCATAATGTTTACTGCCTAGTAAACAATTTCATTTCACAATACAAATTCACCATAAACTTCGAAACAGAGCCTAATCTGAAAAATAAGTATCAGGACAGAAACAACTATATGACTCTGAACCAGAGGTAGAGGCATTTAAATATCTTGCTCTTTATTTGGTTAAGCATTTATTCTGAGTAAGGGAAGTACTATTGTTTTGAAAAATATTGTAATATTAGCGGATCTTCAAGTTCCTGGGCTTTGTAAGTCTGCTTAATTTTTAAGTAAGAAAGATCTGTAAACAAAAGAAAGTAATGCATTTAACACCCATCTGTCTTTCAGCATTTTCTCTAAGTTGCATAGTTTTCAGATATTAAGTCTAGTGCTAGTTCTACAAATCCTAGGGAAAAATAAAGCCTGAACAGAGATTGAATGTGTAAGGCCAAAAAAAGACTGAATGGCTTTACTGTGTCTTTAAGAAAACATCATATGAACTGCATGAATCAGTAATCAGCTTATGAAGAATGAAAATGTCAAGCCCTAAAGGGCAGCATTTGGAGTCAGCATTTCCCCTTCCCCAAGGATTCAGCTGCTTTTCCTGAGCAATACATACAACTGTATGCACATCCCTCTATTTGCACATCTTTGTTTATTCAGGAGCGTGTGGGGCAGAGTCCAGGCAGAGCAAAGGTGCCCTGGGCCAGGCACAGTGCCAGCATCTAGCAGCAGCCCTTGTCCCACAGGATTTATGACCTCGGTAAACTGGACCTTGGTTTTGCAGATGGAGAACTGAAGCACATGTGACTGAAATGTCCCAAAACTGGCCAAAGAAGTTTGTGAAGGACTGAACTCAACAGCTGTCAAGTAAAGAGTATAAGGCTTCAGAGAGGGCAACATCCCCTGAGCGCTGCTTGCTTCCCTTCGGAGAGATCCATGCCTGACCCAGGAGAGCTTGTTTGGCGAAAGCCCCATGAGGAGGTCCCTGAGCAGCAGTGACAGCCACAAAGGCTGTGCCTGTGCTGGAGGAGTGCTGGAAGGTGGAAAGGTGGGCTGGAAGGTGGGCTGGCCATGGGCTTGTCCCAGCAGTGCGGGCACCCGTGGAAACCTCACCCCCACTACTCTTCCCTGCTCCTGCAGCTTCCACAATATCCTCATGGCTAACTCCAGGCAGCACAAATTAAAAAGTGGCTACAGTCTTGCCCTTTCTGGGACACTGCAAGAGCTTTTCTTCTCAATGCAGACACTTGTCACAGTCCAGAAAATTATCCAAAGCCCAAAAAATACATGAATTCAGGGTGAATTTATTAAAAATCCACAAATTCCCTGTGTGGACATACTTAGAACTACAGTGGTGTTACTTCAGTGAATGTTAGCTCATTTTTGAAGTGAATTACACCAAATGGAATTAAGAACATTTTAAATAGTGCTGTGCTCTGTAAAGGGAAATGGAAAACTTATTTCCTTTTGTAGAATGTATTTTACTTTTACACTTAAAGGAAGATTGGACTGGCTGTAGTGAACTCTTCAGCCAGAATTGACACCAATACTAGCCCCTGTACTATTAATATTTGTCATTAAAAACACTGGGCTTTACCTGATCTTTTTTAATCCCATAGAAAGGAAGTTTTCTGGCATCTTTTTGTCAGAAATACTCACTCTGCATAAACCAGAATGAAACATCTTGTTCCTAACTAAACACTCTACACAGCACAAATTGCATCTTCTATTTATGCAGAATCAAGTCAGAATGGTAAAGATGGAAAAACTTATTTTGCTTGCATTACAATTCAGCTTTTGTGAAGAATTCAGAAATATTCAGATGTATTCCAGTCTGAGATTTTATTTTCATTCTTCTCCTGGACAAAATCAAGTGACAACATCTGGCTCAGGGTTTGTGTGTATTATTATTTTTTTCTCTCTAAGTAAATGTATTGTTCACAGGGGGATCAGAGATTTAGATTTTTGCTCAATCGTTTTTGGGCTGCCCCTTCTTTTAGCAAAGTTTGTTGGCTAGCTCTCCTTACAAGTCATCATTACAGGAAGCTAAGCAAAAATGAGGGAACAAAGTTTGCTTGAGATCTCTGGAACAAAAGTGCCTGATCCAGCAACTTATTACCAAGGTAGAGATCCCATGCTATCACTCCTATTCTGTGCGAGCACAGGCAACAGGTGAGCCACAGGCACCCGTCAGGCTGAAGAAATGGAGTGGACATTCACAGCCATTCAGGAAAAATGTGGGTTTGCTGAGCAATTCCAGGGAGAGCTCACCAGGAATCAATTCAACTGCCGAAAATCTCCCACAGAGTGTTTACAAGGTAAAGGAAGACAGTTAAACCTGTTTCCATTGCAATATCAAGCTGCAGTGCACATCACAGCGTTCTTCTAAAACACATTTCAGCATGCAGTGTCACACAGAATGTGCTCACAGTTAGAAAATGCAGAATTAGCTGCCTTTTGTTCACCAGTACCTCAGTTGCCTGGCTGGCAATTCTTGATAAAGAAACAACACAGAGACAGATAATGTCACAGACCTCAGCAGCGAATTAAACACCAGCAAGGGTAAAGTCCTGTGTCTCTTTAATAAGGCTGCACCCACATCATGGGCGGCTGCCCTCAAGCCTGGTTGGCTCACGTGACTGGGGATAGCACACACAACTTTTCTGTCAGGGCTGGTGGTTCCAAGGCAGCTCAGACCAAAGTGCTACAAGTAATCACCCTCCCAAGGCTGGGGTACAGTGATAAATCAGTCAATGGCAGCAGTAGGCAATTCCTAATGAGGGACTTTTCATACCAGAAAATCACCGCCACTGCCACTGATTGCCTGCTGTATTGAGACTTAGCAGAAGAGCCACAGGGAGGATGGGAATGGCAGCTGCCTGCTCTATCTCCTCTGTGCAGGAATACAGCAGCTTGGAGAACAATGTGGCACCCTTCAAATGCTTGCCCTGCTGAAATAAAAGCCCACTGGAAGCACTGCAAATGAGTGGTGCCTTTGAAAGGGAGATATGCCCCATACAGTTTGTACAAACAAAGCCCCTCTACTTGCCCAGCAACTGCTGCCTTGCAATGATTGCCCAGATCACCTCTACCTCCTGTGGCCAATCCTCCTGTGCACACTGCTGCCTGAGCCTGTCACACCGAGCATTGGTGCTCTGGAACCCCATCAGCCATTCTTCTGGAAAATGGGGAAGGCTCCCCCAGGGCACAAGCTTCATGCCTTTCTGTCAATAATCTTGTAAGAGCAATTATTGCCGTTTTCATCTACTGCCTCCCCAACTTAAGCAGCAGCAGGGTCTTCTGCCCTGGCAGGAAGCACTGGACTGTGCTACTGTCAAGAAAGCCAAGTCTGGACTACAGAACTCAGTCTCATATCTCATAACATACATGTTCCACACATTAGACAAAACACCTACCTGGAAAGCCACTGTATGGTGCTGGCAGAGGATATTTCAGTCAATGGGAAAATATGGGTCTATCATTAATCACTAGTACAAACCACATTAAAACATTAGAATAAACCCGCTCAGTTTGTCTGCAGAGTCAAATGGCCCAAATGACTCAAGGTGCTGCTTCAGGAACAGCCCTATGTGCAATACATCACAACTCCCCAAAAGACTTCTCCTCAGATACATAGTAAGGGCAAACAAGGAGAAAACCAATTAATAAAAACATCTGCTAAGAATGACTCACCCCACCAAACCCTCTGAAGCGCCGAAGGACGTTGTTGTTGATGAAGCAGGACTGAGCAGGGTCCTGCAGGGCCTGGTCCAGGAGGGGGTCGATGAAGTAGATGCCCGGCTCGATGGTGAGCACCATGCCCGGCTGCAGGCGGCGCGCCGTGCGCAGGCTGCGCAGCCCCGGCTCCTCGATGCGTTCCACGCCCTGCAGGAGAGTGAATGACACTCCTCAAAGACACAAAGGCAGTGCATGGAGCACCTCACATCAAGCTCTCCCATGCTGACTGCTCCACATACACAAAATAGAAAAAATAATCATAAAGGACTGAAACTTAGCTATGCAATTACCTCCCTCCCATCACTTCTCATTTAGCTTTTATATAGAGTGATAAGCAGTTTTCAACTCAACACCCCAACTGCTTTCTGTATCACAGAAATCTTGGCTTTCGATATGCTTGGTATTGTTACTCTCTACCTTGGGAGAAATACTGCACTACAAAGCAAAAATAATTACTTGCACTATTCCTTGCCCTACCCTTCCTTGCAAGGTATGGTACTGTAAGCGACATGCAAATCTTGGAATGCCCTTGCCACATCATGGCTGAAATAGCTGAACTATGCAGTAGAGAACAATTTCTCCAAGGATATGCAAATATTTATTCTCACCAAATGTTATTAAAACTGCACATTTATGATCTTGATTCAGGAGCAATGAGTCTACACATGATCTCGTAAAAGCAGCCTGTTTAAACTAAACTTTTGTCAGATTCAGACTTTCAGGCAACATGGTGCTGATTGGCATTATTAAAAGTTAAATCAAAACAAGTCCGAACTAGCAAAATATTCTCTTCTTCCCAAAAGCTGGTAAAATAAAATGATATATAAGGACGTGCTTAGTCAAGGACTCAGAAACACTGCAAAGACTAGTTCCGGATATCAATTTTCTTCCTCCAAAATGTGCCAGGTATTGCAATATCAGAATAAATATATCTCAATCCCATTAGCTTTTGAAAAGTCTTTGCAACTGTAGCAAAATTTCCCCAACAAATTATCATAATGACCCATGAACAGCTCACAGTCCCACCAGCTTGCAATTGTGCACAAACACTCTGATCATGAAACATTTTCTGCTTTAGCCACCAAGTCAGAGGTTAACATGTCTCGAGACCGTGGCTTTATTTATCTAGTCTCCTATCCGTAGCTCTCCTGAATCTTGACTCTGACCAAAGCCACGGTACTTTCCCTTGCCAGCAGAAGGGTGGCCTGGTGTCAGCATCACTGTCAGCATGACAGGTATCACGAGGATGAGATTTCCCCTTTCTCCCAGACAAGCCCTGCCCAGCACTCCCCTCTGTGCTGGGGCACCACGTCCTGCACGGCCAAGCTCCTGTGGTTTTGCCAGGCCAGTGCAGGGGGATGGAGGGAAGCTGGAGCACACCCTGCACATTACCCATTTTTCATCTTCCTGAATCGTTCCCTCTTCAGAGTGGACACAGCCCTGCAGTGTTGTTTGCTGTTGAGCTCCACTTTCAGTTCAGAGAAAGCCTATTTTACAGAAATACTGCTTTGCAGCAGCCCCCCCACAGTGTTTGCTTTATTCTCACTGGTTACTCAAGCAATGCTGGGGTTGCTTTTGTTCCCTTTGCAGAGCTTATTCTGTTCCAATGTACAGCATCTTACAGTAGCCAAGATTTTTACAGCTAACCAGCCTGGACATTTGGTCATAAGTTTGCCCGTTTTGACTGTGTACTTTTTATGTCATATGTTTGCTTTGGACTTTGCAGAACACTATATATTACACCAAAATAAGAAAACATGGTTTTGTTTTACTGAGCCTAGGGAACAAGAATACTGTGATATTAAGCAAGGCATTTTGAATTTCTATTCTTATCAAAACTCAAATAAAATCAATATATTTCTAAACTTGAAACAATAACTGCACTGAAATTGAGCCATTTTTTTCTCTCCCACTGCCCTTCGGGGTTTGGCATTTCACACATTCATTGTAATGTGTAAAGGAAATGAGGGCATCCAATCTTGTGGATTAATCTCTCCATGAGCTGTAAACAATTAGATTAGTGTCTGGACCTTTTGGTGCCTCGCCAACTATCTATCGGCTACTTTACAACAAACAACCCACATTTGGCTTTTAAGTACACTTCTCAATTCTACTTGTAAATGCCTTTTCCAAGACAGTCAATCCAAGACAGATGCTAGAAAGAGAAATGCAGAGCGAGGAAAACAATCGCAAACATCCTCTGAAGGCAGCTCTGGCACAGGATCCATATTTTTTTGCCTTTACTTAAAATAAATAGTGTTTAACATCATGTGTGACAATAAAGCCTCAGTAGCCCCCTTTATTTACCTCTGCACAGCTGTTATGGTAGGCATTTTGTCTAGACTGCTTACAGTCTGATCCTGCTTCTAGTTATACCTTCAAGAAGCTAACATTAGTGCAGGAACAAGACCCAAGATACACATCTGGAGTCTCTCAACAATGCAGGGAGACTCCCCGAGGCACCTGAATATTGCTGCTCATCTAAAAGTAAAATTTTAACTTCTCTGGAAGGACTTGGCAAAGTCTTTTTGCTATTCCCCCCATCCTACCTCAGTCCTGGGTTGTGCTGGCTCTAGGTTTCATCTCCAGGTCTTTGGATTCTGCAGGTACTGATACAGCTACACCCCTACCATGAAAGCAGCTCTAGGGGCCCTTCAAAGAAAGAGTAACACTGCTCAGCTTTTCAAAGCTGAAAAGCAAGCAGGACAGCAGTGCGTGGGCTTGCCCCTTTTAACAGAGACTAGCAGGGTGTTCACCAGGAGATGTGTGAAATGGCTGAAGAGAGACAGGTTCTGGCTATGGCTTGTATGTGGCCACTCACACTCTGAGCAGAGGACAGCCCCAATCCAATTTGCTGCAAGTCTAAAGGACAAAATCAGCTGGCACAGGAAATAAGCAGGGAGGGGCCAGTGACCAAGCTGGGTAGATGACAAAATCCCTTCTTTTGAGAACAGTGCTGGATTAAAACACACATCAGACTATGGCTTCAGCACCCAAGTGACATCTGATCTCTGGGCACTCATGACCACCTTGGTAGCCACCACACTCATCAGGTTCAGGAGCTGACAGCTCTCAGTCTGCTGTGGTTGTTTATGAAAAGTAGGACAAACTGAGGACTTTTCTTAATGACTGGAACACCACAATCCCCAAACAGAAGATGATAGGTCTGAAACAAGACTTGACATTTTTCATCAAGTCAAACTCTCTCGGCAAAGCCCGACCAGGCAACCCCACACTGTCATCCATCAGTGTGAATCTCCTGGCATTCACGAATTTCCTTCTTTGCAAGGAGGAATCTTCCATACATCTCGCAGCTAAACAACTCAAGTTTTGTTTTCAACAACGACCATGATATTGTTTTGCAGTCAGATAAAATGAAAAGTGAAAATGGGAGTGCTGGTACAGCAGCTGTGTGAGTACCTGTTTCTATCACCATTACGTCCTGGAGGCCTGGCCACTGAGCAGGACCCTTGTCACAATGCTGCACAGAGAGAAACTATAGGCTGATAATTTGCCCCCCAAAACTGTACAGAATAGTCTAGAAAACATTAATGCCTACACATATAAAAAGAGACTTGCAGTTATATTCTGTGGAAATTAAATTTTGAGTAACTGTTTATTCTCCTATATATTGACTAGACAATATCTGAAAACATCAGACTGATCTGAAATTGTTTTCTAAGACTGACTTTATTTGGAGCTTCTGCTCACATTTTGAGACACTCCTCTCCCAGTAAGCACAGATGTATGACACTGTCATTTGTGACTGTACTCCTGCCAAGAACATTGGATTCCAATTAATGGTTCATCTAAGGTAACAAAAACCAGCATGGCTAGGCAATAAGGACTGTCAAGGGAACAAGAGAATTATTATGAAAACTAATTTTATTACTGTGTAAGCAAAATAAAAGTTCAAATTAAGTGTACAGTAATACAAAATACTACTATTTTTGGAATAAGCAGGGAATTAGGAAGTATGCAAATCTGCCTATTTCCCAGAAAAAGGGCTGTGGAAGACTAGAATTTGCAATATCCCCAGAATATCTCAGATACAAATATGAACTACTGCTTGCTTCTAAGCAACTCAACAGTTAATATGTTGCTTTTTCCATGGAAGAACTCCACAGTGTATCATGCTGGATCTTGTTCCACAGGCAGCATCTACCAAGCAAAGCAATCAGCAGCAGAGATAGCTCCAGGTCCACTCGGGCCTGATCCTGCATTTGTTTTTGGATCAGAACAGAAGAAAAACAAAGGTGATGTCCCTGTGCTGGCTGGTGCTCACCCACAGAGCCATGGCAGCAGCTAGACATGTACAAGAGCAGAGAGATGCAAAGGCACCCTACCTGCAAAACCAGAGGCTGCAAGTTGGCATCACCCCAAAGTTTCCTCAAGCCAGTGATGGCAACAATCCCCAGCAGAGAACACCTAAGGTACTCCTAACTGCAAATACTGAACCACAGTAAAAGCCTCATTAGTGACAAAATCTAGTTTCACATTCTCTTTTCCAGCTAAATCATCACAGAACTTTTTGGAGCCTGACAGACTGTCCCAGTTGGAACACATCCAATACAGTGAAGTCCTAACCACTTTACCAAGCTAAGTGCAATCAAGTGTTTAAATTAATCAGAATACTAACATTACATTTAGATAATATGAAATAAACACCAAAGTGAAATCTCAGCTCTTTTAATCTTCCTTATTCTCCCACTGCATATACCTAACTTCTAATTAGCTCATTTAATGTAAGAAGAACAGAGCTCTGTGCAGCTAGGAAAATAAAAGTCTCAAATTCCATTTCATGTGTCTCCTGGTCCCTTCTCTCTAAGCCCTTGCTTCACTTGCTGAGTGCTACTAATGAAGATTAGTTTATTCAATCTCTCCTGCTTTTCCCCAGTAGCCTGAGCTGCCTATAGTCACCTGGAGGAACTCCTGTTAGTCCTGCCTTTGAAATCAGCAGCAGGTTACAGAAGAATATGCCCCAAGCACCACATATCACTGGTGGCATTTGCAAATCAAAGCTTCCACTTCTGCAGGAGAATCTAATTACTAGCTGGAGCTTTCGGGACACGGCTCAAAGTTAATATTGGGGGAATAGAGGACACATGATGTTTAACTGGCTGTTTTACTTGAAGTGTTTTCTTCTTTTTCTAAGTATTAACTGTGGTATCAGGCTTAAGTTACCTAATAACTTCCCCGTTATTGCAGGGAATGAGGAAAAATCATCTGCCACTTATCTGAGGCACTTCTGCCTCATGATTCAGCTAGAGCTGAATTTCAATCCATCGCTACAGCATGGTTCTGAGCAGAACTCCCCATATAATTTTTGCTTTCTGATCCTCTGATGTTACCGAGATCCAGTGCTATCATTATGGAAATAACATATGGACTGTATTTTTTATCTTTTCTTAGAACCTAATTTTGAGAAAAAAAGAAATAGCAAATAGTAAAAATCACTAAGCTGACAACTACAGCATTAACCCGGAAGATGAGGAGAATATTTAGAAGCAACTTATAAGAATTTCATAAGAAATGAGAGAAAGAATTGCAAAACTACTAAAAACACTGTTTTAGAATGAAACCAATGACAAGCACCATTTAAAATCTAATGAACAAGTTTCTTGTGACACACAGAAAGCATATGTAGACAATAATTTTAAATGAAAGAGCTTTTTCTTTTATAATCTTTACATACCATTAGTGAAAACTGTATAGCAAAACACCAAAGCATACCAATAATACCTTTTTTTCATGTAATTGAAAGCTGAACTCTACTGTTTTTGGTTTTTCTCTCCTACTGCACCTAGAATGAATTGTTCAAAAACACACAAGCTCCATTAGTTGCTGCTAAAATTTCACTAATATTTGGACAATAAATATTCAGATAGAAACTCTGTTAGCACACAAAGTCTTCTGGAACAAACTTCAATAAGTCCAAGAAACATAAGCAAGTATCTCCATCAAAAAACCCCCAACAAAACGGAACTAATGAAACCCAAACCAAGCAACTAAAAACGTCAAGTCCTGAACACCTTCTTTCTCAGCAGAGGAAGGGAACTCTGTGGTATGACAGGGCATGTCTGCATCATGGCACTGCACTGACCCAGCTCCTGAGTCTTCCCTCCTCTTCTTCCTCTGCTCAAGTCATAAGTTCCATGAACACCCAGACTCCAGCATCTGTCCTCACAGCAAAAAGCTGCTGGGAACTGATCACAACTTTTAAGAACACAAGATGACACAGCAGGGTGAGATCTATTAGCCTAACTCTGGGAGAGGTTTAAACCCCACAGAAGAATCCTAGGCTTCAGGAAACTCTCCTGGTTGGTGTTTGACCCAGCAGGTAACAATAAGCACCATGGATTTCAGTGCTGCTCTGCATGGAAAGGCAGTTTTCACTCATCTGTTTCCTTCCTGCATGCTGTCTGCTCAGTGGTTGTATGTACAATTTTGCTACGCAGGAATTCAAAGAAAAAAAAAGAAAAAAAAATATTCAAGGGGGTCCCATGAAGCAAAAGCAGCGAGTTCTTTCTCCTAATCTTTTCTCAAGGTGTACAATCACTTGCAAGAACAAAACCAAAAGTTAAAACTAATGTAAAGCCCTTTTACTCTTTGTAAAGTAAAGGCACTCTAAGTGCCTTCCATACAGGTTGCTTCATGTTTGCAGGTCCTGGGTAACACTGGAGCAAGGCTTTGCAAGGTTATGACAAGTGAAACAATTTATACCACCAGGGCCCTACATAACAGCTTTAGGCTTCTTGGTAAATTCACTTCATCCTCTCATTCTTAAGGGAAAAAACATTAATGCATCATTTGCAATGCTAACCACAAAAAAAAAAATTGAAATCTTTTGCTTCAGCATAAAGTTGGTTACATAAGGAAAATAGTTTTTACCAGAACAAGATTGTTCCTGTATTCTCCAGTATGTTTGGTGACTTAAATTCCCAGTCAGTCATCTGGGACCTGGGAACAAGCTTTCTGTTAAAGCCAGACACAGCAGAGATGTTCCCCAAACATGCACAGTGATGGAAGGATCTGGGTAACTCCAAAACAGACCTCCAAACTTAATTTGTGATGCAGAATAGCAACAAAAGAAGCAGCTTTTCATGAGAATTGAATTAAAAATTTAAACTAAGGTAAATCTTATAATTTTAAAAAACAAAATGAAATTAAACTCTTAATTCATAAGATGCGAAAATCACAGTAGTTATTAACCTAACTTAAATTAACTGGCTTATTATTACAGAAAGTCATCAAATGTACTTAGCATTCTTAGAGCCTTATAGTCAATTAATATACATGAAATTGAATCAACTCAGGCATCTAGAGACACACAACCTAGATTTAAATGAAAGCTTCAGCCTCATCTACCTAAGGGTCTGAAAATTTGGGGCCACCTACCACATTTTCTTCATTGCAACAGGCACAAACCCTCATTTATATCCTATATCAAATTCACCCAGAAACAACTGAAAGAATGTAAGAAAACCATCTCCACAATTCAATTTTACAGCAGAAGCTAAGCCCATTGGGGTTTTCCCCCTTTGAAGCAAGCTCTGTCTGACTGAAGGCCAGATTTTCTGAAGTGATTAGTACCACTGGGGCTGAATTTTCAGAGCTGCTTGAGCTGCAGTCAGAGGCTCCGAAGAAGCAGGCGGATTTTCAAAGTGGCACTTGGCGCCGGTTTCCAGTGAGGAGAGCCGGGAGAGCCGCGGCGCACAGCAGGAGACACAGCCCCCAGGGGGCTCCTGCCTGCTCAGCACTCTGAAAACAGCACCTTCACTTGCCTGCTTCAGTGGAAAATGCTGGTGCTCACACTACTGTGAACATGTTGCCCTAAAATAGGGTTGCCAAGACACATTCATAGTGGGCCAAAACTGATTATTCTTTATCACCGAAAAAAAATAGGAAGGGAAATGTTATATTTTCTAATATCCCAGAGTATACTGTGCAGAAAATCTGTAAGCATTTACACCATTTGTCAAAGAAGAGGAAAGTTCTTGTTCAATGCTGCATGCAAAAGCAGCTTACTGGAAAAGATGAAAACTTACTATTGCCAATTTTGAAAAAAAAAAATAAATCTCTGGCTAACAATGAATAACTAATCTAAGCTAACAATGTCTGGAAATAGTTTTTTTGGAACATGCAAAACTTTCTGACGGATAAAAATTAGAAAATTAACGTTTATTGTATTATTTGAAATGTAACTGTTTACACTTGAGGAAAATAATGGAATAATATCCACTTGGAAAGTTTTTATTTTTAAAAAAATTGTTTGTAATACTCCCAGAAATTCCATTGGCCAAAAGCAAAGAAGTTGCTTTTTAACCAGCTAGAAAAATGAACACGATACTATGGGCATGGGCTCAGTGTACAATAAACACCAAAATGGCTTTATAAAAATCTTTGTGAAGATCTCGCTAGCTGGTAAACATTTAAAACGCACCACAAATCACTCCAGAGTGTACTAGATGTCTTCAAAATGTGCTTTTTCATGAAACATTGAGGCATAAATAGTAAGCTTTCTCCCATTTAGGCCAGACACATCCAACACCTGCAGGAAAGGTGCTCAGTTGCTCATGTTTAGATGAACCTGGGAGAACCACATCCCCTGCATCCTTCCACGGCTCCCCTGCTGTGGGCAGGGACCAGGCCTCCCTTGAGCCCCTCATACCCAAAGCAGGCTGAGGAAGTGCAGCTCCCCCGACAGGCCCCTGCTGTGTCCTCCCCACACACAGGTACCTCAGCTTAGTCAAGGGTCAAGAAATGAAGGGTCTACCAGAGGTGAAATTAATGCTGCAGAGAGTTTAAAGGGGTTGTTTGTAAAAATCAATGGGGTCTCCCTGATAGGGAAACCCCTGGAAAGTTCTGGGCTGTAACACTCCAGTTGTTGAGTTGCTGGACCCTGGGTTCCAACAGTTGTTCTTCTGCAGAACCCAGAATTCATACTTTTTCAAACTAAGGTGATGCCATACACCCATCTATGTGCACTTTTATATGCAAATACAGAACATTAGCTATTTGTGAGCTTTCATGCATGCTTCATATTCAAGGAATTTGCTATTTAGGATTAGATTTTGAAAGTAAATTTGCCATGTAGACATTCTTCATGTAAGAATGCAGCTGCATGCCAACACTAACAAATATTTTTAGTATTTGCAGGTATAAAAATATGCATAGAGCTCTGGCTTTTTTACACACAGTAAGTATGAAACTGGAGAGCCTAACTCATTTGACAATATAGTCCCTATATGCATTTTTATCTGTAACAGGCTGTTCTTTCAGAATTGGGGATAGATCAGTTTGCTTTAAAAAAATGACCCTTAAGTTATATAATATACCACACAGTAACAATAATAAATTCAGTCATATGAAAAAAAAACTATTGTCAAAAAATGCTTCTGTAGCTTGTATGCCACTACTGAAATCTGCTGAGAGATGGAAGCTGTACAGGGTCCATTGCTCCAGACTCACACAGAATCAGTTCCAGAGATCTCCCTTGACAGTAAGGTACTTGCTCTAACCTCAAAGAATACAGTTTTTAGGCAAAACCAAGAAAGGTACTTTGCACTCTCAGAATTCTTCTCACTTGTTCCTAAAATTTAGTTATCTCTATACCCTATCAAGTCTTGAACACATGCTCCTGTTTTTTAAGTCCACCAAATTCAGAGGTTACTCACAATACATGTGAAAACAATTTAAGCAAAGGCATACAACAGCAGGGTCCTGGATTTTAAAGTTTATGCACTCTCAAAGTAACCACAGTCCTTGTGCTTTGCTGAATGTCTCTATTTGTACACAGAGAGAATGCACTTGGGAGGAACAAAGGGACAAGCACCCATCCTTTTTGTGTCAGCTAGTGCAGAAACCTTAAAATCAGAATAGGACTGCTTTTGATTTTTGTTTCATTCCTATTACATGTAAGTTTATTACCTGATGCTAATACATCATTATCACAATATTGTATCTCAACTATAATTATATTGTAAACATAAAGTATCCTCAAATATTATATACTGTTTCTCCCCTGCCTGCAAATCTGAACCAGAAATAGCAGCTGTTATGTAGCCCAATCACCCAACATGAACAAGTACCAAAATATGCTTTAACCTTACCTATAAAGTTCCTAGTTTCTTTTGCAGATTCTTGCAAAAGAACAGCTTACATATGAGAGGAGACAAATGATCCATTTTTGTACTGTATTACTGAAAATCTTTAAACAGTTAGCCTCAAATAAGCACAACCTAACACAAACACAATCCTTCTGAAATCTTTTTGAAACTGCTGTAAACTTTCTTTATTCAAACCTTAAGTACAATTCGCCTAAGAGATTTTATTCTTTTAGTTATCATTGCAGACCTACTGCTGTTAACTGGTTACAGAATTTTAACTAATCTGCTTTCAGATCATAGTCATGAATCACCAAATTAATTCAAGGAAAAAGACAATCATTCACTGTTTTCTGTAGAAACTCAGAATAAAAGAGGTTATGCTTTCAAGACCAAAAGACTTGATGGACTTTTTCTTTGTGCTCTCACTCCAGGACAGTAAGACTATGCCAGTGCCCATGCTGACACTGAACACCTAAGCTCAAGACAGGGCTCTGAGCCAGCTTGTTGTCATATGACACAGACACTGGGATTTACTGCCTAGGTACAGCAGGGGGCTCCTGCAGCTGCCTCACATCCCGAAGGGAGCAGGTGAATCTTGCCAGTGCAGGACTCAGGCAGACTGAGATGCTGTGCCACAGCACAGGGTACTTGGGCAGCACCTGTCAGACGTGACACATTCCTCACAGAGGAACAACACAATGTATGTAGAAACTGAACAGGTTAATGCCCAAAGAGCACCATCAGTTGACTTCTTCCCATAAACAATTTATGTTTCAATGAACTAACAGATTTCCTTAAACTGCATAAAATACCACATCTTAAAAAAAGGAAACACTTAAATGCACATTACCTCTGAGAAGATGCAATTGGGTAACCACACATCAAGTATGAGCAATGCTGATTGAACTGAGGGGGTTAATCTGCAGGGGAGTAGAGAATGGACTAACACTAACCTCTGGGTAGCCTCCAACATCATGCACATCGATTCCAAGTAGATGTCCAAGTCCGTGTGGCATAAATATTGCACCCAGATGAACCTTCACCATATCATCTACATTGCCTTTCAGAATGCCAATTCTAGTCAGTTCCTCCAGATGGACTCTGTCAGCCAGACGGTGCATATCAGGCCAGGCGACCCCTTAGAGAGCAGAAACGGGCAGCTGAGTTAACTATTGCTAAAAGTTTTTGAACAACAACTTTTAAAAAACAGATGTAACACATGTGCCCTTTGTTTATATAAAAAACAAGGGTAGAAAGAGCAACTACATTTTCACAGAAACACTTTAAACAAGACAAAACTATTTTAACATGTCTGTGAAGAACAGAAAACTGCAAATGAGAAACAGCAGCACCTATAATCCAGAGCCATATGAAAAGATGTTAATACAATGTATCTAAGCATGTTCACACAGACGTAAATGCATCAGTGAGTCTCCTATAAGAATGTCAGCTGTAGACTGCAGTTATTTAAAATGCAGAGCATACGAAATTACTATCCTATTATTTCCAAGAATGATCATACCCATTTAGAACATCTGACATGGACACTACTTTTCTACATACATTGAAGATTTAAAGCCCACATTTTTCTGGCAAAGACACTCTCCAGAAATTAATGATTCCCTTGTGTTAATGGGCTGTGTAAAACTCAACTCCTCTAATACATGTACTGAAAGAGCATTACAAAATACTGTTGTTTGTCTAGAGACAGAGTGCCAGGATACATTAGGTTGCTATTATTTTGGTATAGGATACAATTTTGTTTGACAAACTGTTGGGGAGAGGAGGGAAGAAGAAAGCAGCTCTTTTGTTAGTAACAAAGTACTGTCCTAATTAGTTCACCATGGCATTGAGTCATCATCAACAGAGCAGCAGTTGCAGAGTCAAGACAACTAGGGCTAAGGTACAGTTGTTCAATTTTGGCATGATGAAACAAATAAAAAAAGAGCAATTTCTAAGGCCAAACTCCCACCAAGTTCCGTTTGCTTTAATCCAGTTAAACATGCAGCTCTAGGGTCTTGTGAACATAAATGTCATATCTTAATTACATTATCACTTTTTGCTGGAAGTATTGAGGCTTTAAAGACCAGAATAAAATCATCCTATGGGAGTGGTTGGATAAAGCACTCAGCTGTCTTTTATGGCTCTGATATAAAGTTCAGAATCAAACTGAGCAGCAAGTGGCTGCTCTGTTCTGTGTATCCTCTCACAAACCAATGCACCTTTACACTCCCATGAGCACAGCTCAGTGTGCAATCAAGGCAGGCAGCCCCGATCCCCATCAGATCACTCATGGATCCAGCCTGCAGCCTAATGCACACAGGCTTCTGCCTGCAAGCAAGGCCACGAAGACAGGCACAGACAAACCCTTGGTTGCTACTTCCTCGCAAAAGCCAACAGTGCCCAAGCAAGTCATGCTCACCCACAAAATGTGTGCAGTCTTCCTGCTCAAAATGTGCTATCTTTATGGTTTTCCTGCTTTAAAAAGGAATTTAGATTTTTCATTCAATATGAACCAATACCACTATAACCAGCTGTTCTTTGACAACTGTTCAAGAAACCCTATAATTATTTATCTTTCTGAATATTGATTGTATTGCAATTTTCATTTCTCTAGATTCACCTGTGTTTCCAAGCTCTCTCACATTAGGCTCCACTCAACTGAATGATAAACTAAAATCACTACAGTCCATCACATCAGTATTACCCATATCACACTAAAAGCACTAATGAATCACAGTTGCTTTCCTGTTTATTTTATAGTTGTGGGAATACAGAATTTCTGTGTCTAAGTCAAGGTTCAGCTTTTGCAGTTTGCAGCTAGCTCCAGCTGCTCTAAAAGTGTTCACTCTTCTTTCTGAAGACACTAGATGTTCTTTCAATATCTCTCCCATGATTTCTTAGCTGAGTATTACTACAAGTCACCTATTTTCATCGCCGTTACTGCAAAGCCACATGTAACAACATCTGACCCGGGTCTACTGTTTGAAACCTTACCCTCTCTTGTTAAAAAGAAGGTCAGAGCTGCATGGCTGGAAGACAAAACACAGCCGTATCCTGGATGCTCTGGATCAAGCTTAGTTGACTGAGAGAAGTGGAGCTGAGGTGTCTACTGTTTGCAGCTCAGCTTCCCACTGCAGCTCTGCTGGTACTGCTGGTCTCAATCCAAACCCACACACTCCACTTAAAGAGACACGGTCATCCTTATCAAACTGAGTAAGAGATACAAAAGGAGATACAAATATCAAACTGATCAGAAATAAAAACACCAAAACCACATAGCCATTTGTCTATAGAAGTTTAACAGAGCAAATTAATGACACTAGTGCCCTAACAGAAAAAACTGCCATGGTTGTAAATCTTGAGTATTTCTAGGCACTGAGCAAATCCATCAGAACTCCTTCTTCCCTCATCCTTACCTTTTTCTTTTTCTTTCACTGACTTAAAGTGCAACTACTTCTCCTGTCCCTCTGCCCAGTACTCTTAATTCCCTGTCTGTTTTGGTTTTTATTCATCTTATCTGTTTCATTAGAGACTGAGGACAACAAAAAGCTCGACTGTGAAATACATAATAAGGCTGGATGGAAAATCTGCAGCTTTGGGCTCTCTCTTGGAGCTAGGGTGGTGCTTCAGACAGAGCTCAGCAAAATTACTCTGGACCACTCTTTTATCATGTAGCCAGTGCCAGGAGCTTTGCTAGAGATATGGAATATGTCAACTCCAGTTCTCTCCCACATGCTGCCAGAGCTGCAGACTGCACTGGGGCAGCTCTGGGCAGTGGGAAATTAAGCTTCTGCTGGAGGCACCCTGCTAAATAAATAGGTATTCAAATAGTCTTAATTAAAAAGCAAAGGGTTTATAGATAGATTGCACTTTCTATTCTATTGTCTGGCTTCATGCTTTATTCTATTATGACTATGGGGTGGTGGCCACCCCCTCCAAGACACTTAACCTACAAGCCCTGGGTAAAACACTCATATACAGACTATTACTTGAGTGCCAAGACAAAACAGGAAGATATTTTGAGCTGACTAGAGACAGTGAATTAGATGGAGTGGTTTTTCTGGTCTTCACTTAAAAATGGTGATATCCTTGTCTTGTTTGATATGAGAGGATTCCCATTATGCTAGGAATAAACTTTAATAGTAAGGTTCAAACAGATTTCTACCCATTTCTTACACACGCAATTTGGCAAAGAAAGATGATCTAAATGTAAATCTTCAAACATTTCCTACTACCCTTATAATATTGAAAGTATTAACTTTGTGAAGAGAAAAATCTATTTTACAGTACTGAGGCAACTACTCAACAGTATAGAAAAAAATCCACTGAAAAAAGAAACAACCATAATTCAAAGATGTCTTTGTCCATTTTATACAAAAGTATACTCATATGTTGTATACACTTACTATACAGTAAACAGAAATATATGATGCTTTAAAGTTATTTTAAAATTAAATTGTATTAGTTTTATCTGGCAATTGAAATCTTTATAATACAATGGCCTGTGCAAGTCCAGTCTCTGGGACTGACTGACTGGTCTAAATGACTCAAGTGTCATTTAGATAAGTGGTAAGTATACTTAAAGAGTAGAAGTCCTTAAATTCTGCTAATCTAATTTTCCTTTATAGATACTGAACTTCCAGTAATTGCAAAAAGCAGAGAAAGGAGGAAAAATCAAATATCAGAGCTGATACCCTCATCATCATTAAATATCAGAGTTGATACCTTCATCAACCTGGTAACTTGATAAGAAGCCATGAATAGAACTTTTTGGTATTCCCACATGATGTGCAACTCAACAACCTGGACATGCCACAAGGACCTCCAGTGAGAATATGAATCCCTCTGCTAAAGCCCAGGGTTGTCTATATTCTGCTCAGATGTCTGTGCACACATCTATGTGTGCACAGCTTTATAGCATGTGCACAGCTTTAGCATGTTAAAGAAAACAATAATAACGAAGAGTCTGCGGGCAGCCAGGGAACAATCTGCCTAACAGATTGCAGACTTGCAAATGTGCAGAAAAAGAACACTGGCTAAACAGTGCCGAATGAACAACATTTTGTACAAAGAGTCCCTAATTCATGGAGGCTCTTTAATGTTCAGGCACTTCAGCTTTTGGATTACTGGGGGTCCAGCAGGAACCTCTGTGCCCTGCTGCAAGCTGACAGGAAAAGTCAAATACAGTATTAGCATTTCTGTAGGGAGAAAAAGCAGTTAAAAACCAACCAAACCCCAAAACAACAACTTCCACACAAGTGTCTCTACCACTGGGTGTGGGAGTTACTTCAGTGGCTGACTGTTTTGCACTGACCTCCCAACCACCAATCCCTCACTGCAATGTTTCACTCATGTATTATTCAGGCCTATTATTTTTAAGCTTTGGTGAAGTTTATCATAGTTGCAGACATGCTTTTTGTGTAACAATTTTTACGACAGTTGCAGATATGCTTTTTGTGTAGAAAGTTTAGTTCTGTTAGTATCTTTAAACCAATTTATAAACCAATCATAGTCCAGTGACAAGTGAGGTTTAAAAAGTCAGACTGGAGGGTCCTTGGACTTTGACAGCTTGTACCAAAATGAGTCTGTACTCAGGAAAATCTGCTGATGAGGTGTCTGCTCCCTTCTTAATTCTCTGCCAAATGAGATACTGGCTAATACAGGTCACTGAACCAGCACCTGGCTCCCCAGGAAAGCTAGGCTCCCAAGGCTCATTAGGCTGTGATTTGTTACCTGCCATGCAGGAGAGACTTCAGGTCAAAAGCCACCTTTTACAGCAACCAAAGCACTTGAGATTCCTTGAAATACACTGAATGAACCGCAGAGCAGCAACCAGACACTGGAGATGTCCAATAATGAAGTAAGACAGACCGTGGATTAATTAAAACAACAAAAAAACTAAAGAGGTTATTAGTTTTCAGACACCATCTAAACAGTACTGAGGAGGTTTGCAGATGTGTGAGGTACCACTTAAAAATGGCAAACTTAGTGCATGAAGTTTGCTGGAAGGTTTTTTTAAAGGTATCCCCGTAAAGCTACATGTAATCTGATACTCTTAGACATTACTGTGAAATAAAATAGAATTATTATTATTTTACTTCCTTGAAAGTATTTTCTCTCTCATATCTGTTTGTCAAACCCCGCAAAATTTCAGATAAAACATCAGGTTCAAGGACTCTGGAACATCAAATAAGGATCTCTGCAATAATGTGTGACCTCTTTGATCACACCAATGGAGGGGATTTTTGTGCCCTCTTTGCCCCCCCCCCCAAAAAAAAAGAAAGAAATGCTTCTAATGAAACGAGAAATCAAAAGCATTCCTATCTTTTGATGAATATACCATAAATTTTTAAACAGCAGAATTAAAAAGATGAGTTCCTATAACATATCACACTATTAACTGTTTCTCAGTTGCTGTTAACTCACTGGTATTTTTACCCCAGTGATTATTATCTGAAGTTTTATTAGAAGCCATTTGAGAACATAAAGTAGAAACAGCATACAAAAATAATTTAGAATTACTGCGTGGTATTTAGCCACTTTGGTCAGAAAGTACTCTGAAAAGGCCTAACAGGATTTTTTTGGCCACTACTTAGGGTACTTTGTGGTTGTAATGTGACAATGATTAAACCACAAATGATTTAACAGGGTTTTTTGTTGTTGTTGTTGGGTGGGGGTTTTGTTGCCAATACAGATGTCACAATCTTACTAAAAAAATGAGTATGGCAAGGTTGTAGTAACTTCTCCCCAGATTGTGCTAAGGTTAAGTTACATTTAATTTCAAAGTGTCCACAGACAAGGGCAAAAGGTCCAATGTCCCCTAGCAGTGCCACTGAAATGCAGACAGAACACACAATCCCAGTCCAGCCAGCAACCCACTGGAACAGATTAAAATCTGCCAACTGGCAGAGACCATATCAGACGTAAAACAATAGGTCTTTAGAAATTCCAATCAGACCCAGTTTAAAAAACAAACTAAAACATAATTTAAATACTAAAACCAATTATCTTTTCCCTCTTCACTTGGGTGCTAGAGAAACAGTTGTCATATTTGTGATTTTCACGCTTTCTTTTTGGCCCAACTACATGAAATATTCAGTAGTTGCTCTGGTTTTGAATTTGTGTCTTGCAGCACCAGGTAAGGCAACTCTGCCATGGGGCAACCCCCCCCCAAATGCTGTACTCTAACACTGGCAATGTTTGGGCAACAGTGAAGCTGTTCAAAGCTTCATGTACTGTGGAGATGACGACATGGCTCATGGGGTGAGCATTAGATGGCTACAGGGATGCCTAATTCAGGTGCAATTTTTGACTGTACTTCACAGCTCTGCCATGGCTGCAACTGGCTGCCATATGATGAGAAGAGCCTGTTAACTTTCCCAGCCCAAAAGGAACTAGACAGAATTTGTTGCTGTGTCACAGCTGCAAAAATCCACAGTTCTGACTGCAGGGATTACTAGACCTGACCCTGCCCTGTGCCTGGAGCCCCAGTGCCACAGCTTCAAACCAGGATGGACTCCTTCAACAGTCATCCCTTTATTCCTCAGAAAGATGCACCTGCCTTACAGGGACAGGAGTTACTAGAGGGAAGTAGAGATTGATCCCCATCATCTCTGAAATTTGTACTTTTTCAAAAGGCTGAAGAGCATTGTACTGTTCAGCTGTACTGTGACATTCCTTTTGCTCCAGTATGATGGAGGTTTTCAGCAGTAAGTCCATCCTCCCAATTATAAACCCTGCACAAGATGAGCTGTCACTCATCAGAAGCAACACAGGGATAACATTCTGCCATGCAGAAACATTAGGAAAAGCGATACAAATAGAAGCAGATGTGGAACAAGAGGAGGGACTTTTTCTATGTCTGGATGCAGCATTGGGATTGATCAGTGCTCGCAGAACTACAGATTTTACAGCATGTTCCTTCCAAAATAGTATGTTGAAGAGAAAAGAAGGAAAAAGACAGACAGAATGAAGTGTTTGGAGGGAGTGATTGCAGTGTGGAAACTTAGCAATCTTTGAAGCTCAGAAAAGATTCTGTTTAGATAAGACTCAAGGCAAACAGCATAATTCATGTCTAGCAGGTTTGCACTCTGACAGCTACAGCTGATGCAGTGTCAAGATTGAAGGACTTGTGAACTTTGCACTTCAACTCAAATTACAACATGTAACAAGCACAATTCCTGAACACTGAGCTGCAACACAATCAGTACGGGTACTAAAAATCAGACAAGGCAACTTATTCCCCAAAAGTCACTATTAAAACCAGAATTGTACAATGTTACATATACAGCGTGTTACAATTAGGAAAAAAGGATTAAAAAAAAAACAAAGCCTTAAACCAAAACCCATTCAGTATAGAAAGGCTAAAATCTTGCAGCTAATTTAGGCTGAGTCTGAAAAGATATCTAAATGTATTTGCTTGTGCAAGCCACACGTTTGAAGAATCCCTGAAAGCAGTGAAAAAATCCACATGTGTAAGCTGAGCTGGAAAGCTGCAGGCTTGCCCCTGAACCATGGCAGCTCCTGCAGATGCTGCTCAGTTATCTTGAGATGAGAGGGACTTCAGGGCAGAAAGGCCCAGGTTAAAGTGTCTGGTTTTATACCCTTGGGAGTAACTCAGCATTATTTTAGGCCTCTGAATGCTGCAGTGGAAACTGTCTGTGGGACAGCTCCTGCCCCTCACAGCAGGAAGAGCAGCTTCCAGGTTTGCAGCCAGAGACCCCACATTTCAACAGACTGCTGCTTTCACAGAGGGTCTGCAGGATCTGCTTCCCTTTTATTTCACCTCTTGCCATAGGTTACTGCTGTGCTGAACAAGGTTAGGTTATGTGACCAATACTGAGAGCTCCAGTAATCAATTATACTATTTTTATCTCATATCTTGAAAGAATAAAGAATTTCAATTTGATTGACAGTATTGTCTGTGCACCTGTTAGTGCCTTCTGCTTTTATTTCCTAAGTAGTAACAATGCCTTAACCATTTATACTGACAAAACCAGAATTAACACACCACAGAAAGCTGTACTATCTTTGCTGGGTCCATCTCAGAAAGTCAGTATTCAACTTTTGTTGAATATTTTGTTTGTTCATTAAGTGATGAACACTGATGCCAGCAAAAAAGTACAGCCAACTTCATTCAATAGAGAAGAGAGAGAGCAGATTACAAATAACTTTTAAAATATACATTGACAAGACTTACGTTCCAATCTGTCTTTCAACACAGTAACACATTCTGAACTGCAGGGAGGGAAAGATAATACTGTGGTGCCATTCAGCAAGATTTGTAAATATCAAATATTGGTTACGTGCCCTAAAAGTATTTGTTCTTCAGAGGAATAAAATCTTCAACTTTTGTCATTAATATGTTATTCCTGAGAAGAATTGTTTTGCTGCCCATATTATGCAGATTAATAATGATCAGCAGTGCTTTGACTAAAATATGACAATCTGAATGGGAATAATTCATATGGGCATCTTAAAATTCTTTAACAAAGTGTAAAACAGATTGTGCTCTCATACTCTTCCCTGTTGTGCTATCGTCAAAAATTCCAGTTTACAGTCCAGTTTCTTTTAAAAAAATCAGCAAAATCAGATACTATTTTTTAATACAGCACAAAGAAAAGCATGACCACATGATGTTCCACTAAACACAACTCTGGACTACACAAAATAAAACTCAAAATTAATTCCATGCAAAAAACACCCACTGCATGTGAATAAGAACCTTCTACCTGGAAGGATAAATATTAGTAACAGTTATAGCTATTTTCTTTAGGTATAATAGATTTCAATCCTAGTTGGATGCAGTGACAATTACTCTAAAGCAGTATTAGAAACCAAAAATAAATCTGAATTGTAAAGAAGTTATAGAACTGTTGTGGACAAAAACAGGCAGTAATCTGTGAAGCTGCTAATTTTGAATTTGCATATATTGCCAAGTACAGCTCTACTCAACTTAATAACAGAAACACCTGCTGGTAATATGATCTGCTATGCCAAATATATACCCTAGCTATTAGTTTTCATTAACCTGTTTTTATTAAACAGTTCTTTAATGGCGTTATTTTAATCTTTGGTCTTAGTACTATTCTACCTGAGCTGGATTCTCCACTATTCTTTCTTTGTTAGAGACATTTTACTAGAAAATAGAACAGGGAATCATACTGCTGCTTTGAATTCAAATCACAGCATTTTTCTTGTCTAAATAGGTTGTTTATGAAACTGGTAGTGGTTCACTAAACTCACTTCCTCCTGACAGTCTCATTGAAAGAACTGTGCATCAGTATTTATGTACCAAAGGAGTACACAGGAAAATCTACATCCTGCTGTACTAAAATACAGACCGTTCACCCTGTAAAGTCCCTGGGCTTACCCCTCTACCCCTATCAGCTTTACTACTTCAATCCTTTAGCATCAGGCAAACAGGGAGGAGGCAAAATGCTAGAAAATAAAGTGGCTTCTTCGTTTTGTCCTACTAATTCACAACATTCCTTGGAAGGCTGTATATGGGAAAACTAGCTAGTTCAACCCCTCCATTGCACCAATGAAGTGCACCAATAAAGTTATGCCAATAACTTACAGTTACACCAATAAAGAAAACAGGAAGAAATCTGGAGAAATGCACAAAAAGTGGTCACCATTTCATAGAGCAGTTCAACTCTTGCACAGTTACAGCTGCCTACAGGACAAAGACCACCTGTGCCTACAAATACAGGTCCTCTTGTAGCACGGGGAAACCAGGAGGGGCTGACATTCAAACTCCAGGCAGCACGCAGCATCCCCCACAGGAACACTCCAAGCCTGCTTTCCAGGCTGCCCGTGGCAGGTGGCTCATGGTGGACCTGTGAGTTCCAACCTAGAGAACTCCCAAGGACTGTTTCTCCTCGTCTTCAAAGGAAGTCCTCAGAGTCAGACCTACAGAAGGGATCCCCTCTGAATCATTCTGTACCTCAAATTGCTCATTTGTCAGAACATGCCAAAGAAATTACAGAATGGAAGGGATGCTCCTAACGTTAGAGAAACACCTTCAAACATCTATTCTCAACTGCAAAATGCAAGACTTGACCCAGGGAGGCACCTGGAGCAAAGGCAGATGAGGGGCCATCAGCTACAGAGAACTTACTGAACTCCAAGACAGACACTGCTGGCCTATGCTCACTGGCTGCTCCAGCTTGCTCCCCTTGGCCTCTCTAGCTCAAAACATCTGAATCTTTTGGGAACTACTTACTTCTTTGCACTTATTTAGCATCTACAGCAAAAGGGCACCCGTTTCTTGTAGGCTCTGAGGATCAGCTGGTATCCGCATGATTAATAAAAGGATCTTTTATTTGCTTGGCATGTAGGTCTACTTCTTTTCCTGAAATCTTCCTGACTTTATTTGAAGTGCATTTGATTGCACTTTCTTGGTCAGATTATATGGAATCCTGGCATTAATGAAATCTGCAAAGTCTGATCTTTGATCCTTGAAGACAGGATTTAAGAGCATAAAGAACCCATGACTTTAAGTGAAACTAGATTTCTGGGAAACCATACACAAGGAATCTTCCAGCCCTAACATGGAGAAACCTCCATCTTGTGTTATCAGAGATGTCAGCCCGGGGACAGAGATTTTCCTCAAGACTTTCCTCAAAAACATTTATTGGAAAAGTAAAGCCTGAAAGCCAGAGGCAAGGCAATACTCACTGTCTTGGACAGCAAAATGCAGAACTTGGGAATATGCATATAAGATGAACTCCAACTCGAAAAATGCAGAGATACAAATTCTATAGGGAAACCCTGTGGTAATGTCAGTATCCCAAGGAGGAATTCACACTGCATATACACTGGTGTGATGAACAACAACTTCTGTGCATATTTGGAACTAATTTTTATTTTTCATTTTATTGAAAGAAATAAACATCAATCAGCAAATATTCCCAGCTGCATAGCTAATGTCTGAATGCAATTTTGATTCAATGGGGACTCTGTATACACAAGCTTTTCAAATCGTAAAAATGTAGAGATAGGGACTTGAGTGGCTGCCAACCTAGCCTTACTCAACTGTTCCTTGGGAGCAGTTTGCTAGACAAGAAGATCTTTATTGAAATTGGAACTTAGACCTTACAGAGCAAGACATTTTAATTCCTTTTTCCTTGCCCCCCAAATATTAATGTATGTAACTTTAAAGATTGAAAAATGATTTTTTTAAACATAGATTTTGCAGTAGTACCAGGCATGCTAAGTACAACCAGCTCCCTTCCTTCCCCTATTCCTGTGATTTTTCATTAGTCTGCAGAGAAGACAGAGAGTAATGCTTGGAGGTCTCAGGATGCAATTGCAAAAGGATGAAGAAGGAAAGTATGTGATTGCTCCAATATTTAGCTCATTAATCTTAAAGACTCTGTTTATGCTCTAGTGCATTAATGCAAAATAGTTCTAATTCAAAGCTGAGAAATAGGCATACTTCCTTTTTAGTTCTTCTCAACACAGTAGCAACTTAATATATTCCAGGAACTTCAATGTTTCTATAAAAAGAAACTTTCTATATGTAGCAACTGTACTGTCTTCATCAACTGGGAATTAAATGTATAGAACTGAAATTATTAGTATTCTTTAAATGCTTAAGATAATAACCTGAACAATAAATAGCAGAAATCACTTGAGAGGCTGCACATGGTATAGATACTCAGTCATTTGCTGAAGAATAAAAGAGAAGTCACTCCACAGAAACTTCCCAATGCTATTGAACTCATATGTATCACTGCCAGTAACACCTTGGTCCAAGAACAGGGCAGGGCTAGGAATGATTGCACTTCACACAGAGACACCCTAGCACAGCACTGCCTGTGGGCTGGCAGCAACCCCTGCCCTGGCCAGAGCCACAGCTGAGTACAGGGCCACTGATCCTCATCAGCATCTACCACTGGCATTTCCACGTGCAAGTTTCACAACCTAGCATGGAGTGATTCAGGTTAGGAGTGACACCAGGAGGTTACCAAGCCCTGGCTCAGAGCAGAGTTAACTTGAAAGTTAAATCATGTTTCTTCAACAAATTGTTTTCTTGAAGTTTCAGAGAGGGACTCACAGCAAAACAAATTATTTCAAATTATTTATATCAAATTTATATCAGATAGATTGATATTAGTTCCAAAGAGCGAACAATAGTGGTCTCTCAGGTGTAACCAGTGACAAATGATGGATAACAAAGCTACCACATTGACACTGGATGTAACTTAGGCATGAATGGAATTTGGGAACCATGCACATGTGCCCTCTCCAATCCTTCCCGTCTCTCCACTATCAACAGATATGCCCAACTTTCTCACAAAAGAGTCAAATCTACTCTTGGGATTCACGCTTTCAACTGCTACCATGAGAGGTGTCCACTGGAGGTGTTACACACATCAGAGCAGAGAGCTTGCATCCTGCCCTTCACCAGTGCACTCTGCAGCTTCATGCCTACTGAGGGTGTGCTGCACAATACTTTTTTTTTCACCAGTTTGCTTTTTTTAAGCCTGGGCAATTATGGGGGCAGGGGAGAGCTACCCAAAAAGCAGTAATTTTATGGTTTTAGCATTAAAGACTCCAGAGTTGAGCAATATCAACTGACACTGTCTGTTGTGAGCTTTGCTTGGAATCTTGGTGCTGACATGTTACGGCTCAGTCCTTTAGTTACATGAACATCTCCTTTACACAGGATTTCAATAGTACCTAGGCCTTTTTGATGATTCTGCCTATTCCAGTCCTGCAGTAAAATCTTAAAAAATGTAAAAAAATTTTCAATGACACTTGCCAGAGGAACAGACCCAGGGCTATGTTTTGCAATGTAGGCAGCTGGCTAAAAGACAGAAGACCTCATGCAAGCAAAACTGCAACAACATCCATTCATGTGTTACTACAGACATGGAGGAGAGCCTCAGAAGTACCAGTGGAAAAGCTTCCACCAGACCAAGCAAAGCTTCCCTCCAACCACAAGATGCAAATCCACAGGAAGCTCCAAGTTCATTTACTTCTAGGGCTACCCAGTTTCCAGACGACTCCAATCTCCAAGGCAAGGAAAGCGCCTGATAAACCACTGAAGATTTCTGTTCGTTATATAACTCCTCTTCCATCTGTCACAAAAGCTGAAAACAAGCAAAAAAAACTCCCAAGAGAGTACACAAGCAGGCAAGCATGGCAAACGCACCTAAAAGCTGCCTCTGGTAATCAGCAACCTTTCTTGCACCAGACTCAGATTCCCAGCAAGATGCTAAGCAACTTGCTTCAAACAGTGGGGGTTCTTAAAATTTATTTTATATTTTTTCATTAATAATTTTCTTTAATTTTACCAGTGTTTGGCTTGACAATCTGGAATGTAATTTGCAGAAAGGCTGGGCACTCAACAGCTGTAACAGAGGTCAAAAGATCTGGGGTTTGAGCAACATCAATATTTAACTCTCTTAAGAAAGATCCTGAGTCTGATGAATTTCCATTTTGGAATCCCAAATGATTCCATAGCTTTTACAGTAACTTCTCTAGCCTGTTCGCTCCTGCCTACAGAAGGGGGAGTGCTGCACACTTGCACATCATTAAGATGCAGAGCAAGCTAACTTACTTGCCTGCCCAGCACCCGTGTACTGCTATGATAGCACTCTCAGAAAAACTGGTGAGAATGTTGATTATTTTGGATTCAGAGCAGGTTTTGAACAGTAGGCAATAAACAGCTCCAGGCCATGCACAGATCAAAAGGTTAAACTAAATTACTGAATAGCTGCTCATTAGTTCAGCTCTTACTGTTATATGCATTGTGTCAAGATAGCAGAGTGAGAAACAATTAATATTATCAACAGAAACATTTAATTCAAATCATTCTTGGAGGTGAAATCTCTTGGTTGTCCCCACTTACTGTTTTTGTTTACACAGTGGAATTCTGAAGTGCATGAATTGAATTAATGTCAGATGAAAGTAAACTGGGAGGTGTGCTCCAGGACTGCCTTTAATGTGCTTCAACCTTTGGCAAATCCAACGAGATTAAAAAAGGATGCAGAAGTGAGACAAATTAGGACACTACTTCTGGAATACTCTGAGACACTATTCTTTCTATGTAACATATCTCTATAAAGCAAATTGTTTCTCAAATCACTGTTCTCAAAAAGAAACAGACTATGCTTTAGCCACTGAAGGAAATGAAAGTGTCAATATTCTGCACACCTGCCCCTGTATTTCAGTTCTGTGAAAGAGGAAATTTAATGCAGATGGGCTTAACATAATTAAGAATATCCCCTAAGTGAAAATGCAACATTCCTCTCTGACATCTTGGATCATAGGCCTGACTTTGCAGGAAAGACAATTAGCCCACTGCCACACAAACAAACTTTTTTGACTTTCTCTTCAGTGAGAAGCATCACTGTCTTCATCAGTGCTCCATGTTCAGTGATTTCAAAACTGCTGCTTATGCAAGAACGAGTATATCTTCCTCCCCTTTTATCTTACACAGATTTTGTTTGTGGCAGAAGCATTGAACTTGGGCTCTAATGCCACAGAGAGTTTCTTAACTTTCAGAATATATTATTTGCCTTGTAGAAGGAATTCTGTTCTTGGAGTTGTAAGGTAAGGAGACCCATATATATGATTAGAGCTGTTTGCACATCCAGACCACGCACAGAATGTAATCAGATGAATGCTTCTCTTTAAGGAAATACTCCAGTGTTTTGGAGTATTTTTAAAATTATAACAACTGTTTGTATACAAATATATAAAAGGAATGTATTAGGAGGTCTATGATCTCTCAGAAAGTACCTGCACGCAAAAGTTAATTATGTTCATATGAGAGCCAAACTGAAAAAAGAAATGCAAATCTCTGAAATAAACACACCTATACAGAATGTTTAAGGTTGCTAGCAAGCTGTGCCCTTTCATAAACACAGTTATGTAGCCCAGTATTTGGTCAGTGACTCTCCCTGAAGTACTCGCTCCCTGTCTCACAGTCAGAAAGACCCCGGGAATCATTAACATCCTGATGACAACTACTACACGTGCCCTGTGACCTCTGCCCCAAGGCACAATTAAGGCCCTGGTTCTGCAGCTGGAGATAAACACCATTTCCTACAGGTGCTGACTGCGCTGTGCCCACTCTCACTCAGCCTGCCCCAGGAATGGCTCCTGCCACCTCACCAGTCACTTGGCTGCTTCTGATCTTAGGAACTCTGGGAAATGAAGACTAGCAAAAATAACAGCAAAATAAACACAGGCTCCATAATCCAGAAAATCTCACTAAAACATGATGGCTCTGGATTTTAAATTTAGCGCCTCTAATCCTGCAAGCTCCTCTGCCTCTTCTTTTGGAGACCCAAAGTATTATAGGAAGAAGAGACACATGTGAAATCACATTATCATTTCTTGCTCCCCTCTGAGATAGTACCTGGCTTCCCCAGAAGCAGATCCTACTGCTTTAGTCAAGGATCTCACAAATTAGGTTTGTTTAGGGAGGCTGCAGCTCTCTCCCTGAAACGTCTCCCTCTGGACAGCAGTGACAATGCATCAGCTGGCATCAGCTCCTTGAGGGGCTCTGTGGCTTCTCAGCAGCGTGACAAGTACATGACACTAACCATACTGTAATGGTCAGCATTTCCATTTCTTTTTTTTCAGAATGCTGGTCTTCCAGGACATCTTAAAAAGGACCTAAAAAGCAGACTTTTCAGATGGTGAAAATTTCTGCATTTTACCAGACTCTTAATTGGATCAGTAATTCAAGAGTCCAGGTTGCATTTCACTGCACTCTGAAGTACAAAAGGAATTAAACAAATGAACCAGTCCACAGACCATTTTCTGTAGATACAAAACTAGCCTCATGTAAATGCATTTGCACCATTCTTCCAAACAGGCAAGACAACAGTAAGAACAGAAAGTTCAGTCCCTCTTCTGCCAGAGATTAAGAATGATTTGTCTGTCTGTAGATCTCAAGCTCCCAAAGCCAGTAAAAGACCCTTGCAACTACTTCTCAGAAATACTCAGCTTGGTATGACCTTATTTTCTGACACTGTAAATAAAGTGTTCAGCAAACTGAAAAATTCTCTACATCATCCTGAGCACAACATCATATTAGCTCTCAAATTCTGAAGACAGTCTGCAACTTATTACCATAAAATATTGCTAAAAATGTTACATGAAATTAAAGGTGACACTGAAATGCAACACAAACTGTGAAGAAGATTAGGAATGAGTCTTCAGGGGAGGAACAGCAAATGATGAAGAACACATATTGTTGTTAAAATAGCAAAATATGTAGTCTCATTTTGCAGAAAAACACCAAGTGTTGTTTCTCCTGATGCCTTGAGAGGCTGCCCTAGAAGAGAGGCTAGATAGTGTTAAAGGAATAAAGTAAGTATTTATTAAAAAGGTCTTCAAAGGATATACCGTGGGCAGTACAAGAGCCTGGCCAAGGCTACACGTAAGATGTACCCCAGGTCATGAGTTTTCACACTTTTGTAAGTTTTGGTCCATTTACATACAGGATTAATTGTCCAATTACAGCTTCAGTTTATGATGTCCCATCCTCCCCATCTGCTCTTCTCAATTTGCTGTTGTTCATATTTTCTTGGGCTGGAAAAGGATTGGTTTGTCTGACAAAACCATGAGGAGAATTTGCTAACACTTTATATGAAGGTCAGAGTTATATACTAATGCAGTCCAGAATCTGGATAATATGAAAGCTAAAACTTAAGGCATCACTCCCTTCCAAGCTGCTCAAATAAACAGTGCTGCTGCCAGCCTGTATAGCAAGAAAATTGCTTCTGTTCTGACTGGCAATCCAGAAAGCACATGCACTCAAGGCCTGATGACTGAAGACTAATACAGCACATTTATAGGATAAGTGTGCTTCGTGCATTGAGTATATTCTTCTCAAAGATGTTCCATTAGTAATACTGAGAAATACTCAAGTACCTTCACCAGTGACAAAATCACAGCAGCAGCTAGCTCTTAAAATATTTATTTGCTGGCCTGAAAGCAGAATGGGAGAAAAAATAAGGCTTTCATTAAGCCAGACAGTTGTTTCAAATGAAAATGTTTATTTGTTGAATCAGTTTGCCTGCAATTTGAAGGCATACAGTGAAGTACCCAATAACCAGTATTTTTGAAAGCTTTTTAAGCTTTTTTTTAAATAATCCTTTCCAAAGATACACACTCCATCCCCTTTTGCAATGAAGATTTCTATTGTGCCTACACTTAAAATGCAGAAAATTCTTAAAACAAACTGAAGCACAGCATGTGTGCACCCAGACTCTGACTTCAGCATTTGGCATAAGCTTCCTGAAAAGATGGCTGTCTGTGTAAAGACGCATCTGAGTAACAACCGTCACCCCCAGATGAAGATAATTAAAAAAAAAAAAAGAAAAAAATTAAAGTATCTTATTAATTGTGTTAATACTTGTTTCTATGTTCTGTCTTTATAAGCGTATGGAAAATGTTGTGTATCCTACCTCTATATATTAGGAGCTGCTTAACCATGGAAATTAATTTTATCATCTTGTTCCCTTCCAACACATTCTAAAATGCAAATATAATTGATCTGACAGCCTCAATGCTGCTACCAAACCTCTCAATTCCTGCTGACAGGCACTGATCTTTTACCTGGCTTGACTGCTTTCATCACAGCCCGTGATGCCTTCAGCACTGCCTCATAGATAGCCCTCTGGTCAGCAGTGAACTTGCCATTGGCAGGGAAGGTGCAGGTGATGTCAGAGCTATAGCAGTAATATTCTCCTCCCATATCAAACAGGCTGAAAAGGAAACACAGGGGAAAGAAATTAAAATTTAGTTCCAAAGAAATAGCAAAACACTGTGGACCTTTCTCTTGTTCTGCATTTAAAATCATCTACATTTTGGTGGATTGCCAATAGAATCACTACTTGAACACTGTTGTAAGTAAAATGGGATGACAGACCCTTGGAATCTCCTGGCAGAAGGGTATCTGCATTCTATCTGGCTTAAATGGACACCCTTATGGGCTGTGCTGGCCCAGGACGGGAATGCTCAGAGAACACGGAAAGTAAGATAACAAGTACATGAAGAATTCACTTTAAGCTCCTCAGTTCCAGTTTCTAGGAATTCTTCTCAGAAGAAAAAACATGTCCTTTTTTATCTTTCCTAAAAATACTAGCACCACATACAGCATCAACATCCAAAACAGAATTCCACTTAACAAAGAAATGTTAATGTTATAAGGATTATGGAAAGATCCAAACATAAAAGTACACACAGTACAACTTTCTGCATCACAGGCAGAAGAAAGAAATGATGATGTGCTTTCTTTTATGGGGAGAAAAATACTGGCTTACCCTTGAGAAGTATATTTATTCTATACATGAATAAATTACTCACCATTGATTGCTCAGCTGCCAGGAATCAATCTACAAGAATATCAAGTGGGACTCTACACCTTTGTGAGGACCATGTCAGATATTTGCAGTACTATGCTTCTCAAGCCTGCTTTATAAAGCATTGCACTGCTTTAAACAGGCTCAGAAATTAGTAAATAACCAGATAACCACTTGGACCAGACAACACTTTCATTAAAGCAAATAACCGCCTTGGTTCATCATATATACAGGAAGACACATTTTACACACAAGACTTTAATCTTAATACAGTATTTGTGTGACCTCCTGATTTCTATGGTAATGAATCAGAGTTGAAATCTGTGAATTTAAGTCTTCTTCCAACCACCCCAAACAACTATGAGAGGCTAATCACCATAAGAAATATGATTTTCCTTCACTGTGTCCAAAAACCTTGGAGTTTTCCTCTTCTTGCTGCTTTTTCACAGCAGGGTCAGTTAGACAGCACAAGCAGAAGGCAGGGCACTCCACTGGGGCAGTCTCTCTGCCACTGAGTCCTAATTACAGCAGTAATTAGGAAAACTGAAAACTGTGCGGTGTAGTTCTGTCCCCAAGCAGCATACGTGACTAGGTAAGGATAAATATAAGCTACCACAGAAAGTGCTATCACACTCTGCTGTAACTGATCACCATTTAAAGCCAAACTGCTACTGAAAGCAATGAACAATGAGTAAACAAAGACAATCATGATAAAACTAAAGAATATTTCGGCAGGGCTAGGACTCTTCTTGCTGCATTACACACATACACACTTGTGAAGATTTACTCCAAGAACTTTTAAAATGCACTCTATAATTTCCTCCATGAACAAATCTCTGCACTGAGTAAACCCTGCCTGAAGTCTTCGCTAGCCTCCCCAAACTGGGCAGGGTTCAACTGCAGAAAGACTTGCAGGACTGGAACATCAGGAACAGCCTCAGTGGCTGCAGCTGCAGAGCTGTATGAGGCTTAAAGCCACAGGAGCAAACTCCTTAGAGAGTGCTACAGAGAGAGCTGCAAAGTTACCTGTGAACACACCAGGCTCATACAAACACCATATTCGTTCACTTAAACATAGAACATGGAATGTTAATCCAGAAATTGCTAGTTGAAAAAGGATACGAAACATGCAGCAAATGTCAGATCCACAGGGTAAAAAAAAAACCATGATTGGACACCAACTTAGAAACCGTAAACCAGCCTGGCCAAACCTCAAAATCAGAAACCCCCATCAACACTGCCTAAATTTTGATCTTATGATTAGACTCACTTCTAAAATAACTAAAAGATACACATAAAAAATCTACAGATACAGAAAAGTAGTTGCAGCAACTGAGTATCATGGAAAAAGCTGCTACATGCTGTAATGTACCAACAAGAAACAGATCAGTTCTAAATCTTTGAACGCATCCCAGGCTAACCCTTTCAAAGCCACAAATCAAGTTTCAAGATGCTTTGTGGGTTCTGCAGCAGTTCTGTGGCCTAACTCAGTTGCATTTACAAGTGTAAATGCCCATTCAGCATGGTGACAGTAGAGCTGTGACTAACAATTAGAGAAGTCCCTGTACATGTCTATTGGAAGTTGCTATGCTTCATATATTTTATTGTATATTTTACCTGCAAAGTAGTTATTCTGAACTTACCAGAGGCAGAATTTTACCTGTGTCTTTAACCTTACAATTATCAGCATTTTCTCAACCCATTCATCACTCAGTGGCTGTTAAATAGTTTTTGAGTTACTGGAGAACTGAGCAATGGAAAAAAAAAAAAATCACAAAGCTGCTGGTACACCAAAACAAGGCTCACAAGCTAGGAAGCACCATTTTTCAGGTCTCTTGGCTTCCAGACAAGAGGAGACATGAGGGAAGATGATCTTTGAAACTCCACCATAGATCACAGCACACCATCTAGCCCGTATGCTTCAGTGAGAAAGCATCCAAAACAAATGGGACATCTGGGAAATATTCTGGCTCTTATCGGGAATTCTCTTCCATTTAACTTCAGTTGGGAACATATCCATTGCCCAAGACATGGAAATAGCCCAAATATTGTATTATACAGAGAAAATAATGGCAGCCTGAGAAGATCCCAGGTTTGTATATTTGCTTGCCAGGCAAAATAAATGGTGAAGCACATTTATTGATAAAATGTATGACAGCTACTATATTTTCCTGCTGGCTAACCAGAAAAAAAAAAATCTTAAAGAAGGTTCCTTAGAAAAAATACATTTATTTTACCCTGAAATTAGATGGTAAATTGCTAGTGGAAAAGATACTATTAGTGCATTCTAGTTTCTTCTCAACTGCATGTACAAAATTAACTGTCTGACAGGGCAGTCTTAAAAGGGTCACATATAGAAACAACTACTTTATGTTACTTGGACTGTTATCAAATGCAGCAGCAATATAAAAATTAAATGCAGAAATGAAAATAGGCTTTACAGGCATCTTGATCTATAGCTTACTTCTTAAGAGCTGTTTAGAACAGATCAACATATGCAATAATATCAAATATTCACCAAACCCTATCATATTTCCCTTTTAGATAAACTAAGTACTACCTATCTAGCAGGCTGTGTATGTTGTCATTACATACACATTGCATTTATGTTACATTTTGTATAACAAAACTTAACTGTGAATTCAGTTTTTTGCTGAATGATGAAAAACTTCATTCTAGAAATATCCTTTCACCACTCCTTTTTCAGCAAGAACAGGATTGTGAATTGCAGATTTCAACAAGATGGTATGTCTGACGCTGTCAGGTTTCTGAGGCATTTGAAAGGGATGGTGAAGAGAGGAGTGCTGCTGACCAAAGAGAGACATGAGGTTTGATGTCAAACTGTTCATTGATTTAGCTTGAAGCTGAGGAGGTCAGCTCAATCTCTTTCAAAACCTTCTGAGAGAGAAGCTAATCTTGCTTTGCATCATTTTGTTGTGAGCAAAAGCAATAAAAACCTTCATTTCAGGGTTAAAAGTGCATGATGTATAAAACAGATTAAACAGCCAGAAGACCTGAGCATCCCCTGAAAATTCCATGCTACTGTTTCAATTTATTTTCTAGAATGACTAGGAAACTATACCATAAGTAAAAGATGCATAGCAAAAATAGTCCAAATTTCTTGGAAGTAGGGGCATACCTCTCCCAATGGAGGCTTCAGTTCTGTGCGTACACATAATCTTTCCTACAAGCCACATTGCAAAATACTGTAAAATTACTAACTAAAACTGAACAACGCAAAGTATAAGAATAATCAGATAAACCAGTTGCTCTACTGACAGAATGCCTTGCTCATGTTTCAGTAATCCAACATTAGCCAACACTGTTGGAATACAAGGTATCTTCTGCCTACTTTGTAAGTCACCTTCAAAAATAGTTAAGAACATTTAATTCCTTTCACAAGGAAAACTGTAAACCCACCAGTTTAAATCATTTTGCACATAAACCAGTATCATAGTCAAAAAGAAGGAGAAAGAGGTGTGACATGCCACAGCCTTGCAGAAAGGCTTGGCTGGACATGTCCCTCCTCATGGCAGCTCCCCAGTCCTTCCCGGCAAGTCTCTGCAGCAGTTCTTCCATGTACAACCAACTGGCGCTCTGCTCCCCATGCAGGAACCCAGGAGGGAAGTTTGGAGGAAATATTTCAAGTCCTGTCAATTTTAAAGTCAACACGGCTTTGTAAGTCAATGCTGGAACTGAAACATAATTGTGATGCACAAAAGCTCCTTTCCCCTCCTATCCCTCTCAAACAAAACGGATGAGTAAGACATGGCTGTGTTACTTTCACAGAATATTGGCACCGCAAACTGCAGATTTATAGTTACATTTTTTATTTTCAGGCCAAGAAAAATAATATGCATTTTGATATTCATTTCAGCTTTCTTAACCTTTGACTGTGAAGCACCATGAAACACGTAACACTTTATATTTGAACACTGTGGACTATAAAGTCATAGTTCTTTTCTTCATAAAGTCACTGTATACCATTTTTCAAAAATAAAGCATCATCTTCCTTTAAGCATGTGTTTTACTTTTATAGGCTTGCTGACACTTTTATTGTCAAATAATTTGAAACTGCCAGGCAATGAAGCAAATTATGGCAAATATCACAATGGGAAGCAATACTTTATTTGGGATATCTGAGCCATGTGTATGAATTGTTATGATCCAACTACCAACCCAACCCAAAGACAAGCTCTCGCAGGCATTTTTTGGGAAGCCTACATCTACTCCCACAAGCTAACACATAAAGCTGTCACCTTCCTGCTCTACAGATCTGCTTGATCTGTACACTCAGAACTGGATCTCCTCATGATAATTATAAAATAATTACTCTTCTGCAGCTGTTAATGGGGCAAAGCAATGACTGGGGTGAAACCCAGGTGGATGTTCTTGCGCAACACACCCTGACACAGTGTCGTACTGAGCATCACCTGCCTGCAACCCATGTCCCCCCCACAGTCTATTCTCAGGACAAGATCTTCCCTTCCCCTGGGTGTGTTTGCAAGACTAGCAATTGGAAAACTGATATTGCCCTATCCTACCAGGTCCTCCTCACACCTCAGGTTAAACAGGTGTGAATACTGAAGCACTTTACTCAGCAACATTTACTGAGGTCTTCAGGATTTGAGCCATTATTAACCAGCATACCTATGAGCAGCCACACAGATGAACTGGTACCAGCCAGTCTTAGGACAGCAGGAATAAAGGTACACACAGTCTTGTCCTCCTCTTATTGCCATAAAAGCAAGTCATCCCCAGCTGGAGATTTATGCTGTATGATCTCAGCATACTCTGCTCCGAGATCACAGAGTGCACTCTGTCCTTTACACTTCAGGCAGCCATTAAATCCTTAAGTATTCACACACCAACAAAATCCAACTGTTTGTTTGGTTAAACACTTCTAAGGTGATTTCAGGCTTAAGGGAACTAGGTATCAGCATTTCTATGAGATACGTTTTGGAAACAGGCCAAGTGATTTGGAAATAGGGTGGTTTAATAGGAGACCCCAAGAATGAATTATTGTAAATGATATCGCAAGGAAGAAAACAGAGAGATAAGTGACACATACTTTTTCATACGCTTACATCTTGACTAGCCAAAACTTATCGATTAAAAAAGCAACACTGGGTAAGATAAAATCACAAACCCCAAGAGAGAATCGGGGCAGTATCGTGTATAGTCTTACCATGCTCAGGAAGAGGTTTTTTTAAGAGAAGCCTTGATGTTACCAGCTTCCATCTGACATGGCAGACAAGGAACCTGTACTGGCTCTGTTGTGAGGCCAGGCTTAGCTCACTGGTTTAAAGCCAGCATTTTCTCATCAGCACCCGTGGAGTAAAGAATAATCTTTAATAAGTGTTGGAGAATACATTTTGTGTAGGAAATTTGATTCTGGATATTCACAAGAAATCAAGTTTTTGTTTAAGCCTCCTGTTCAAAAGAAGACGCAGTAACCACACAGATAAATGCAGTTACAGCAGCATGACTACTCTCCACTCAGTTGCAAGTTAGGTAAGCATGTGGTCCCACACTTGCTGTTTCTCCTCAACTGTGTCTTTTCATCTTGTCTACCTTCTCCATGACTTTTTTATTATCGCTCATCCCATACCACTGTCTCACTTCATAGGCTTTCCCAAACTATCTCAAAGATAATGGGAGGCTTGTCTCGAACTTTTCTCAGAAGATGACAAGATCTGCCACTAAGCTTTGCTCAGATAGAAAAGAGTGTTATGATAATAAATCTCTCTGTCTACACTGAATTTTGAAGGAGAGAGGGTTGCCTGCCTGTATCTCTACAATTCCATCTACAGAGACTTCAATGGCTGTAGCAAGAATACACAAAAGTTTGAGCTTGCTGGATTAAAAAAGAAAAAAGAAAAAAAAGCAACCAAACACAAAAGCTTCACCAGGTGCTGGTGCCTGCACTGCTCAGGGTTTCCCCTTTCTGTCACAGACACAGGGCATGGCTCACAGAATCAGAGCAGCAGTGTGGTGGTTGGTGTTGTACCACTGGCAGGGAGCTGTGTCCCTGCTCTGCTGCTTCAGCCCTGATGCTGACAGAAAACCAACAGTGTGTGGGAGTGTCCTCTCTTACAATGATTTGTGCCAAGCAGACATTCAGATCCATTCCTCCCATAGGATATGAAATCTAAATCTCAGTGAATCTACCAAGTGAGCTGCACGTAAGAGCTGGTTCAGTAAACACCCACATACACTATTAAGATCGCTATTTTCATATACAGACTACCAAGGAGTCCCTTGCTTACAGTATTTATCTCTTGAAGAAATCTATGACAAGATCCTTGAGCTTCTGTGCTAAAACAATCAATTTCTATGATCAGATACAAGTCCTTCTCTACCCCCATGCAGATTGCATTAATGCCTTCTTAAAAATGTTAAGTTTGCCTAGAGCAAAAAGACAGAAAATCTTCTGATTGGCTTGTTCACAGATAAATTTGCCCCCAGGTGCCATTTTCAGTGCACAGATAAAGCAGAGGGATGGTTTCTGATACAGATGCTGTGCACAAATAACAAGTACTGGGAACACCATGACAGTACTGCTGGGCTGTGGGAAGGAGGTGGCAGCAATGAGGATTCCACAGGATGCAGAAGGCAGCTGAAAACCTCAGCCAGATCTATGCTGACAGTGTGCCAGAGACCAGGAGCAAGCTCAGGGGAAGTTCTGATGAAAGGGTTACCTATCTGACTTGTCTTTGCTGAATGGATGACTTCTTTTTTCTGTCTTTACTTCCCTAATTATCCATTTTTAACAGACATATTTAGCAAGTCTCTCAGCTTACTCTCTTTAGCAGAGTATTCTCTTTAGCAGAGACAGCTTGCTGAAAAGTCAGCAGAGATGAGAGCAAACCCCAGGTTTTGGATAGTTTCCATCCATTAGGAGCCTCCCCACCGGAAAGTCAGTATGTGGGGCACTCATGGCTGCAGCTGACTTGCTCAAGCAAGGAGCAAGCGAGAGCTGCAGGGAAGAGAGGGGTGCATTCAGGGTATCGGTATTACATACCTGTATTGGCAGCTGAGTACTTGCCAATCAACACAACAGCAAACCTCACTGGCTCCTTACCAGAATGTCTCACCCGCACAGGATAAGAACAATACCTTGCTACCTTTGCAAGTTATTAAACTTTTGCAGTTGACTAAACCAGTCCGTTTCTAGATGTTTGCTGAGAAGTGGAAGGTACTGAAAGTGAATGGTAAAAGTCTGATACTTCCAATACAGGCCATGATTCTTGGGTGCTGATGTTCAGAACTACAAGCCTCAGCTCTCAGCAGCTGTTTCTGGACACTCAGACCTGTGTTGCTCAGCCCTGACAAACAACCATCAGAGATCAACTGAACAGGTGAAGGGTCAGACTTACTTAACGATTCTACTATAAATATTGTCATGTTTTCTTATGTGTGTATGTGCATGCTCACACATGTGTCCATGAAATGCTTTTCCATGATTAAAACTGGGCCAGTGTCCAATGGTACAGGCTCACTTAGTTTTTTTGACAGTCCATGCTTTTTTGATTGTTCAAGCAACCTCCAAATTATCAGTTCTCAAATGGAACACAACAGACAGGAGCTTTAGAATACTCTACAGAAGCTGACAAGTGAATGAAAAATCCCTGAGAAGACAGTTGCTAGCCTTTCCATGGACATTTCCAAAAGTTCAAGCCAAGTGCACAGTAGTGAACGCAGCAACTAGTATTTCCAAAAAGGAGGCTGCCTATTCCCCAGCTGAGCATGTCATTTTGCCTATAAGAACATTTCTTTCCCGTTTGAAGGAAACACCCACTCCTTATAGCAGCACCTGAAGTGGAAGTACAGCACTGTACTGTGCAACTGCAATTAGAAACACTCCTGCCCTAAACACTTCAGTGGGCTCAGCCCCACTGTGGAGCAGCATCACAGCAGCAGAACTCCTCTTGAGGCTCTGCCACACTATGCCTCTGCTGTGGGCTAACAAGAGATTCTCTGGACAGACACAAGAGAAGACCCAACACTGACCTGAATTACATCTGGTTCAGGGGGAGCACACGGAAGTGGTCTTGGGGACTAACTGTACCTCCCCCCGAGCCACACAGTGGTTTAGAAGCCAGGCAGACTCTCCCTAAATTGTATTTTGACCTACCCAATTGAGTTCCCCGCACCAATGAGAAAGATTTTGCTATGGCATTCTCTCCAACACAAGCAACATCCATCAAGAGTACTTCTATCACACTTCATGTGTATTTGTGTTAAAGACCACCACAAAAACTGTCTGACAGCAGACAGCTTTTTTCAGAATATGCTGGGAACACTACACTAAAATTATGACAGATAAAACTCACAGTCGACAATTAAAAATACATTTAACATACATTATAGACAGCAAAAATTACAAGGCAGACCATAATACAGCACTTAAAGGAAAGTTAAAATTTGTTACAGCAAACACACTGCTAATACTTAGTGATCTGGGCTTTGGTAGAAAGGCGTATACATTTCTGACAGTAAGCAACCTCACAGCCTGAATTAACCAGTACTAACAGAACAAATTCAATTACAGCAAAATTATTGTTAATTCTAGCAAATACATTTCTTTATTTTTAATCAAATCCAAATTTTTTGATTAAGCATAAAATTAATATAGTCCATAGGTACAACAAAATGAAAAATACTTGATGAAAACAGTAAATATTAATCAAATGAGAGGAATCAAGCCAAAGGAATTATTTCAGAAATGGATAGCCAGTTAATTTTGCAATCAACCAGTAAGTAGTGGCAATGTACTTTGTATTATTATTAGAAACAAAACCATTACTACCAACAAGCTGTTTCAAAACTGCAGACTGAGAAGCCAAAGCTAACCATAATTTTTGCATATTATTACAGCACTGAACTTCAAAATGCATGAAAGTGCACAAGGCCAAATGAAAATACTAATCTCACCCACATAAAACAGTTGAGCATTTACCTCTGACACATTAACATCCTGAGATCTTACAAGCAGGGCTTTCAAGAAGTAATAAATTCAATATTTTGTACCGTAGGATAGATGGTTTTAATAACAGACACTGAAGGACTTGGGTTGGAAAAGGAGGGATTTCCATTATCTGATGAAAAAAGAGGATCAGCTCCCGCTTTTTAAATGCAACATTGCCCCCACCTGGACAAATGAGTTTTGGTTCTAGGCTGATATTAGTATTGTAAAACTCAATAAAATATTGAGAATTCAAAATAAGAGTTTGGAAAACAGATACAGCAAACTTTGATCTTCTTTTCTGGTGTACCTTTTTCAAACTCACCTAAATCTTTTCTTGACCTATTGAAAATTTTCCAATATTTTCCTGAAATAAATGACAGCCACTCTGTACTCACAGGAAGTCTTACACTTACTCATTCCTCCAAAGCAGAGAACAGTGCATGTCTTACAAATGAAACTGTATAATATTAGAATAAATAAGCAGATATAGTTTCAATGCCATATGCATACTGCACATGCAGAGTGTCTGCATGTATAAAAGATAAACACATGGATTATATATGACTTGAGAAATCTTTATAGAAAACTGTATATTATGCATTGAGGTCGAATTAAAATCAGCAAAGTAATTTTTATTTTAGCTAATAGAAGGCTTAGCCATTAACAACTGAATCTGGCTGGTTCTTGCAAAAAGAAACTTTCTTTTGTGATATTCTTCACAGAATGACACAACAGGCTGAGTTGAAAAGGACCCAAAAGGATCATCCAGTCCAGCTCCTGTCCCTGTACAGACCCTCCAACAATCCCACCCTGTGCCTGGGAGCAGTGTCCAAACTCTCCTGGAGCTCTGGCAGCTTCAGGCTTTGCCCATTCCCTGGGGAGCCTGGGCAGTGCCAGCACCCTCTTGGGGAAAATACTTTTCCTGATCTCCAACTTAACCTTCCCTTTCTTCCAGCCACTACAGGGAGCCTGAAAACTGTCCTTTGTCCCTTTTCAGTCATTAAAAAGAAAAAGCCCCAAACAGTCAACATCTTCCCTCTCTGCTTCATCCAGAACAACTTTTTGCAACTACCTGTACTTGCAGCCAGGAAAAACTCCCTGCGATGAACAAAGCTTCTGAAATGCCAATAGGAGAGGTGCTAGAAGGATCTTTTCAGACCACCACAGGTCATAATAAAGAGAAAACATGAAAAACTACATACAAGTGCCAAATGGAAAGAAACAAACCTAAGTTTGACAACTTGAACAGAATGCATACATATAAAGGCAGTGCTCCCAGAAGGCTGAGTGTTTGCTCTGGCAAGTACAGGATGTTACCAGTATGAAAATTTGAGCAAAGCTCACTTCTTTCCACAGCTCTTACTTCAGTGCCCCCTGCTGTCAGTATTATTCTGATGATTTAAATTTGCACTGGAATATTAAGGAAAGAAGTAGAAACAAAAAGATGCCTCAGAGTTAAAAACATTCAGATAAAGACTTTTTGCTACACGATACAATTTTCCATATCCCTAGCTCTATCATTTGACTCAGCAAATAACTGTGCTTGTTGATACAGAGAAGACACATTTAAAACATTTAACACCATGCTAAGATTGTATTTTTAAGAGAGATGTATTTGGTTTTGTGACACTGACAAAGCTTTCTGGTACATGATCGCAATAAAGCTATTTCCAGGTAAAACTCGTTTTACTGTCATCCACAGCAATGATGGCACATCATGGGAACAGCAGTGAGAGACATTCTGTTTCACCAAGGATACTGTGCTCTGCCCAGTCCTGTCACTGAAATCAATCAATTACATCAATGAAATAAGTAATCAATAAGCAATTATGTGAGTATTAAAAGAAAAAGATAAAATAAAATGAAAGACAACATCTGATGATCCAACACACTTCTACTTAAACTTCTAAAAGCTAGTTTTATTTTTTAAATAATAGATAGTCCCACTGTGAATACAAGGTTAATGGATTCTCTCTTAGACCTGCTGCACTTCCCAAGCAGCTGATGCTGGTTGTACTTCCCCTTATTTATGCTTTCACCCAAGTCCTCTTAATGAATTACACTCTGGCCCTGGCTCCAGTGAGGAGCAGTGTACCCCTTCCAGCTGCCAGGGCTGCAGCAGGTAGTGCCTGTGCTCCTTGGGGTGCAGGCAGGGTCTGCTGTTCATTAGCACTCTAACTTGGGAGGATATTTCAAAACACTAAAAATGCTTTTTTTTTGCAGCAGAATATAGAATTATTCTCATTATTTTGCAAAGCCAAAATTGACCTACTAACTCCCCAAAATGTCATTAAGTGCTTGAAGGTCAGTGCTTGAACCTGCCAATGAAAGTTGTTTACAAAGTGCTGAATTTTCACTGAGGTACATTTGTCAGATGCCATAAAAATACCAAGACCTGCAACTCGTGACACCTGCAGAAGAGCATCTCAGGTAATAGCTGTATCTGTTTCAGTTACACCTGGGGTAAGGCTGATTTCCTTACATTTCTATTATGTAAGTGTAAACCTCATCATGAAGAATCAACCTTTATTTTAAGATCACAGAAGCATTTTCTATTTGCCAAACATTGCAGGAGCCCTGCTGATCAACTGCAACAGAACAATCAACTCCTGCCATCCATTTGGCATGCAGCGATGCCAGGAACCCACAAAGTCAGGATGCATGAGCCACCAGGCTGCAAATCAAATGCAATAAACTAAAATTTTACTCAAAAACTTCTCAAATCAAAACATGAAGTATACACTTCAGGTTCACAGCTCTAATGGTTTCTAGAACAAACCAGCAGATCACAAAGATGAGCAGAGACCTTTGCCTTGACCCCTCCTCTGCTGCACACGGCTTTGATGTTCAACGCTCTCCCTTCCCCTCTCTCCCCAGCCACGGTGTGACTCCACACTGCATCACTGGCAGGGCAAGGGCAGCAGGCAGAAAGGAGGACCCGAGGCAATTTGCTTCCATTATTTTTAAGGAATTAATTTTCCAGATGGCAGATGTTGATTTGTTGAGACAACACTTTTCATAGAAGCACACTGGCTCTTACTGAACTTGTTCTGAATGCTGTTTCCCAGGGTCAAGTTATAACTTCCAGCCAAAGCCAAAGATCAGTTTAGGAGAGCTGAAACCAGAGTTTCCACCTTCCACAAGGACCCTCTAACTGTTGAACCAATATCTCAGTGTGAGAAAAAGCAACACTGCTCATGAGACACTTGGCCAAAAGAATGAGACACATGGGGGCTGCCATTCGATGAGGAGGAGTCCCAGGTGCACATTTGCTCTTGATTTGTGCCTAAAGGACTCAGATCTCTACTCCTTCAATTTATTTGAGTTATTATCTTCTTGAGTAGCAGCTTTTAATTTCATTCTATTCCTCACCAAACTTTGAAAGACCTCCTGTTTTCCAAAATGCTGGAAGCCTCTTATGTGTAAGGCAGGAGACTGCAAACTACAAGTACTTCGGCTTATGACTCCACCTTTCCTACTACCAAATGCAGTTACTGCCTCAGTACAGAAACAGAAGGGTCTTGGCATGCAATTAGCAATGCAATACCTGGAGAGGATGCAGTGAACCTCAGTCCAAGGCTCAGTTCCAATCTAAGCTGTCAGAGCTTTAAGATGACAGCACAAAATCAGCCTCGCCATACATCATCATTGCAAGCTGTGATTTGCAACATTCCAGGCAGAAGATTTTATTTGAAATTAATACTGAGTAAAAGGGCCAAGTGCCTACAATGGTGACTAAGCCTACCTCTTTATCTGGATGACCTTTCTGATCACAGAGACAACAGACACCTGCTTAGGGAAAGGGTTTGGTTTAGAGCAAATTGCTAATTTTAATGCTCACCACAGAGTACTATAGTATCTGAAACATCTATACGAAACACTGACTTGCTGCTATTGCAGTATTTGCTTTTAATATCCATACCAGTTAAATACCTGTATCCTGAACACCTCAACTTCCCTAAAAATACTATTTTCTTTCTTGTCAATCACAGTGCTTTGTGTGAGATAGCTATTTCAATATTTAACAGATTGAAAAGGACAGCCCTGCTTAGCAAGACAGTGCATATTAACAAGAAGTGTCAGAAATTCCCTTGATAGTCCTTTGTTTTGCACTGGGATCTTTTAGTGCAAAAGCTGTACCTATAAGAAGTGTGGATTATGATGCAGTATCAGAGATGCAATTCCATACCAGTTTCTTACAGAAGCAATAAACCCACTTGATATAGGTCAATTAAAAAAAAAAGAACATCATAAAGCCAGGCTTCTCTAAACCTGCCACAGGTTGATGAAGAAGTCAGAATAACAGGCTTAAAAAAAGATATAGAAATGCAATAGCACGAGTATTTTGGCCTATAATCTTCTTTTGATACAACTAAATCCTTGTTACTTATACTTTTAAAACTGCAAGCAATGCATGCACTAAAGCATTTCACAGAAGCAAAGCCTTAGTCTTCCAAATGTATTTTTTCTAATATTCAGGGGCTCAGTTGACTTATTTAGGATACTTACTGCACTGCACTGCTTTGTACATAAAAAAACTGAGCACCACATTTCTGCTAAACCCATAAATTCATATCCATAAGAAATGTTAAGAAAAAGACATAAAATTCTACTGAATAATTTATTAAAAATCATACCAAATACCCAATCCCCAAATTCTATTACCTACAACCCTATGAACAGTTAAATTCATGTTATGCCAAAATGCTGGGATAAACAAAAATAACCCTTAAGATACTCTTACTTCTCTTTCACCAAAAATAAAGTCTATTTTCCCCCATGTTCAGGCTCCCTAAGACTGTCCAACAGAGGGCTCCCCATAGCTATAGAAAAGCTTAATTGAAAGCCAATATACAAATATTAATATTCTAATATACTAAAATACTAATATACTATACAAACCAGCACAATGTCATTTTAATGCCTCCTCTGTATGCACACACACACTCTTCTACACACAAATCAGACATTGTAAAGTCACACAGTGAAACCACTTAGGTAGTGCCTTGGCAGAATTTGTATGTTTCTCAAGTATGCTACACCTCAATACTTTTTCTGAAACCCTCTTTTTAACTGTGGAAAATGAGTGTGTTTTTACAAAACTGTCTTTACAGAAATTAAATCACTTTATGTTATTTTTTTTATTCTCCCCATAGATAAATACTAAGAAGCCAGTGTGGAGCAGAGTCTGTTCTGTGAGTATCAGCCAGTGGAAAGGCAGGGCAGTGGCTGGAGCCTGGCAGGTGATTGTGCAGCTGGGGAACCCTTTGCTGGCACCACCTGCACCTGAAAACATCACCAAGAGCACACTGACCCTGCACCTTCAGCAGGAGGTTACTCCAGGCTCTGTTAAACCTCACTCTCTTTGCTGAGGCAGGGGTGCTGCTCAGCAGCTTTGAAATGCTGAAGCGATCAATGTATGTGGTAGCTTAGGGTTTCCTGACACTGAGATACCTGAGGCTGATAAAACCCAAACTCATTTTCAAGACTTTTCCAGTACTGAAGAAAATAAAGGTCTGCAAATAGTCTTGTATGAGCTCTGGTGGTTTAAGGACTACAGCCATCCACTAAACCGTCCTTGGAGACCGTAAGCAAAAGATTTCTACACATACCCTTCACCATGAGGTCTCCCTCACTGTTTAAAGACTTTAGTTTTAAATATGGGCTATCATAATGCACTGTGGCACATCTTCTCTCAGTATCATATGCTGAGATTTCCTGTATGCTACACACCCTCTTTTTTGAATTTAATTGAATGACACAGCTGATACACTTTTATGTTGGAATGTCCTTCCTGATCAAAAAATGCTCATAGCGTCTACTCAAACACAACATAAATCAAAACTATTGCCCTGCAATAAATTAACTTTAGCATTTGATGGGTTTAGTAAGCTATTAACCACAGATGAAGATAATACATAAGCTATCATACAAGAAGCTTTTAAAAACGTTTTTACAGTATGATGAAGAAATTATCTGTCTGTAATTCCATAAGTCCACTGTGCAGCACCTGAAGATGTGCCTGGAACTTCAGCCAACAAGGCATATTTTTTAACTTCTGAGATTCAATTTGTTTTCCATAACAGGTTTTGAGCTTATTGATGATAATGCTAATTTGCTTTTTTTCATACATTTAAATTCCTATGTGAAAATACACACCTACACTCTTCCTGCACAGGCTACACAGGTAATCCAACACAATTTCTCCACTGAATTTCAGTGATTAACTTCTCCAAAACTAGTTTTGTATTTTTCTAAACAAAGGCTTTTTTACCCATGTCTTTGGAGGTGAAGTATGAAAATCATGAATTGATATATTACACATCAGACAAACAGGCCTGCCTTTCAATTTAGGGGAATGCATTTGGTGCTGCCATTCACTCTGCTTTTACCTGCAGTGATGCTGCGAAGCAAGTGGACATGTAGTAAACATAGAGAAAACTTTATGGTGTTTGCAGCTGTATTACACATCACTAAACTCTAAGTAAATCTTTATAGCAAGTTTTTGGAACAACACAAGAAGCATCCTTCCCTGCTCTGAACTGACTTTGATCTCTTCACATATTCTAATCTCTACTTTCTTGTTGGGGTGTCTGTGTGCACATAGGTATTTGTAAGATCTAACCCATTCTACAATTTGATAAAATTTTTTAAAAGCAGACAACACTCTCGTGATCCTCCACCCCATCACCAGAGCTGAGGTTTGGATCTGAGGTCCAAGAGCAAACTCAAAATGATGAATTTTGCAACTGCCCCTGTACTTAGAATACAGCTGTTTCTTAAACTAAATTCTAAGCGCCTCTGGTCCAGAAGTGTTTGAAACAATATCTCCTTCTCCCTTCAACTGGAGATGCAGGTGTACAGGACCTTTGGAAGAAACCAGAATAATTTGGCATGCAAAGCTACCTTCTATTTTCAAGATTTAGACTTTTTATCAATATGCAGTAATCCTTTTTCTAAGAGTACGTACAATTCCTGTATGGAAACAGCTGTAGCCAAACAAAAGTATCAAACAAACTCTAACCCTTTACTTACCATAAGTCTCCATCTTCAATAGTCTTATCATTTGGGGCTCCAGCATGGCCATAGTGCAAAACAGATGAGTTCTCCCCACTGACAGGCAAAAAGGAAATTAGTACAATTAGTGGAAGAAGAAACATTAACACACACATTCATACGACATAAGAAGGAACACTGTAAGCATCAGTGCATTCACATAAAAAGCAGCCTGTGGGAGCTGTCACAACCCCTGCCCTGGTGTGGCTGCTACTCCACCACTTGTGCAGCAGAGATGGGGATGACACAGGAATTCTGCTACTCTGGCTGTAAGACAGGATCTTGCTGCAGAAGGAACATGGCACAGTTCATAGATTATGTCCTATGTCCTATGTCTCCATGATAGTGTAAATCAAACAATTATGCACAAATGATTTTTCAATTTACACCCATTTATTATTTTCTGGGGTGTGTTGTTTTGGGTTTTTGTTTGGTTTTTGTTTATTTGTTTTTGGTGGGGTTTTTTTTGTGTGTTGTTTTTTGTGTCTTTGTTTTGTTTTGTTTTTTTAATACTTAACACTATTTTTCCCCTATTTGAGGTTATGTAGTCTGAGGCATAAAACAAACTAACTTCCACTGGAGTAAAATCTTGACGTTTGAAACACTCTAGGAAGCACTGGGACTGGAGAAATTGAGCTGTCCTAGGGAAGAGCTCCAGTTTCCCTCTGCATGGCTACAGGTGGTCTCTGCTGGAGGGGATGCACTGCTTGGGGAACATTCACAGCTGACAATGCCAGTAGCAGTAGCAGCAGGTATGAAAACTGTCACTCTCTTCTTACCTACTGTTGAAAAATCACATTGCAAAGAAAAAATTCTTATTCCTGGAGACCTTTCAGAGTAAACTGCTGATTCACAAGAATAAAACAGCTCCAGATAAGGACAGACACTTGTTCTGTTTTTCTGAAGTTCCATGATCCACTAGGTGACCTACATTTGACCTTAGCATGCTCTCTTTCCTACTGATATTCCTCCGGGTATATAAACGTCAGTTAGAAGGCTGATAAAGATCTCAAGCTCTATCTATTTTTCTTCTACTGTTCTCTTCAGATATATGCTCTCGCTTTTTCTTTTCAAAAAGTTGGAAGAATTACATCACTTCCAAAAATACACAGACTGGGACAGGCTTACTGCAGCTTCTCTCCGAGCCCTCCAGCTCACTTGCCAGTGTGTACCTCAGCTTGCATCAAAACCTTTCACCGGTCACCCTGCTCAAATTTGGTTCTTTCAAGTTGTGATGTTGGGCCAGCTTTGTATCTTGGATGACAGGAATCTGAGGCTCAATTTCAATCAATCTTTTGTTCTATCTGGAGTAAATGTGACATCTGACATACTTCTCATTAGACTTCTGATGTGTGCAATTAAAAAACAGAAAGCATGCACCGTATCCAAAATGAGATTACCTTCAAGATACATTAAGTACTTTTGATATTAGATATTTAATAGATATTTAACCAGTCATTCAGATAATTTCATAAACAATGATTATGGACTAGAAAGCAGTAAGTTTCTGCAGGTTCTCAATCTAAATGGCTGGACTGTATCCCTGGAAGGATTTAAAAAGACATGTAGCTGTGGCACCTGGAGACACAGTTTAGCAGTGAACTTGGCAGTCCTGGGTTAATGGATGGGCTGGATGATCTCAGAGGAATTCCACAACCCAAATAATTCTACATTGATATTTTGAAAACAGTAAGTATTTATTGTTAAGTATTCTTAGCATATAATAATCACTATGTAATAAGACAGTGAAAGGTGATATTTCAGGATCACAGGGATGATTTTCTGATACAAAGCGCACATCATAAAATTATGCATGCTCCAAATAGAAAAATTAGAAAAGTTAAAAGCTGTTTAAATCAAGAGCTAAAAAGCCCCACAGAACTAAGGCTACAAAACATTCATTTTGTGATGCTGGTCCAATGACTTAAGCACAGTTTCAAAACTGGCTGGATGCTTTTTCCTTGCTGGATGCTGGACTTGAGAACCTCTGCTGCTGTGCAGATAGCTAAAAATGGACCCAGAAAGCCTGTATGCAAGATGAAGGCAGACATCAGCTTCTTTCTGAGATGGTCTGTCTCCTGGGCATTGTTGGAATATTTTCCACACCAGGACACTTTCAAAATTAGTTTGCTCTATCTGAAGAAAAAATCTGCAATAGGGCAATGGAGAGCAATCAAAGGAAAGGTCTTCTGTGGCAGGCACTGTGTGCAGTGGGAGCTGTGTTCTCAGCCCGAGCTCTCACGTCAGGTGATGGGTGCAGGCTGCACTGCACTACCAGCATGGGCAGGGGAGGCAGCATCACTTCCTGCCTCAATAACTGCTTCCCAGGTTGAGGGCTAAAATTTTGGGAGGCTGGCAAGTGGAAGCAACAGAAATGACCTTGCATGACATTGTTTGGTGTTTAAGGAAATACACAAGACATAATTAAAAAACACCAACAGCTGGCATGCACATACATACTCCACAGCAGTTTGTCAGGATTTCAGCTGCAGATGCTATTCCTTATCTCCCTCCAAAACTGGGAATAAAATAGGAGAAGCAAACAGCACATGCAAATATTTATGACCAACTTTTAAAAAATTATCATGAACCTCAAGGGCACGACTCCCTGCTTACGTATTTACAGACAGCTTGTTTACCTATTGAGACAGCTGGCACCCTCAGTGACATATACCATACCAGTGCATAAATAAGTCATATACTCAAATTTGACAACTGCACAAATGCTTTCAATGAAACACATTGCAAATACAAAGATGAGGGGTTTCTCTTGCACATTTTAATGTAAAGGTTTTAGTTTACAAAATATTTCTGTTAGGCTCAGCACCAACTGTGATGGGAGCTGCACGAAGGATGTGTTTTTCAGCACCAGTGGTGAAGCGTTAAGCAGGCACAGTCTTTCTTGGCATTGGAGGCTCCTGATCTGTCAGGCACATCTTGGCTCTGTCGCACACAAGGGATCACAGCACAGAGAGCACAGTTGGTGCTGAAGACCAGATCTGCACACCATATGCATTTCAGGGGTTTGGCTGCTGGGATTTATTGGCATGAGAGAGTCTGCTCCCCTGGGACTGACTCTGGGCACATACCCCGGGCTCAACACCCATCAGCAACCACGGCAGAGCCGACCTGCTCCTGAATGCTCTCTAAACTGCTTTCCACCCAAAACAAATGCAGCACGTGCACTGCAGGACTGATCCCCGGCTCTGAGCAGGCCCAGCAGCTGAGGATGAGTGGGAGAGGTTGACTCAGGAATGCACTATTGACCCAAATGAAGACAGCAGTATGGAAACCTCCAGCGGGTTCCTGTTAAGAAGCGCACATCCCACCTCCCCTGCAGGGTACATCTTCACCACTGTCCTGAGATGAAGGCAGAAAGGTGCTTCTGGAGCAATGCTGCAGATATGATATGTACCCATGAGGTAAATGCTGCAGTTAGCCAGAGATTGTTCAGACTGAATCAGTAAGCCTTTCAAAGTGGCTTTAAAAGAATTTAAACAAAACCGCCAGCAACTGGCAAAGCAAATTAGCCTTCATGTAGAAGCTACTTCTTTCTTTTCCAAGAGGCAACAGTTGCAAGGTCTAGCATTACAGCCAAGTCCTGGTTTAGGATGCAGGGCTGTGGGGAGGTGAGGATCACTGGTTTCACTGCCTCCTTTTCAGTCAGCACCTCTGAAAATCACTCCAGTGAGCCAGTGCTCACCTTCGGGCAGCCAACCTGAAAAATCCTCCAAGAGCCTTCTGTGTATCCATTTCTATTCCTGCAATAACTTGCTTCTAACTGGTGTCAAAGACATGTTTGTTACAGAAAGAATTGCATAAAGCAGCAGAAGAGCTGCAAATTAACATTGCTGAGAATGCAAACTGCAGTAAGAGATTCTAATTACTAGCAAAGGAAAACAATCCCCCAAGATGCATTTTAGATCAGAAAGCACCCTGAAAACAAATTATTAGAAGAAAGAGGAGAAATGTCAGCAGTATTTTAAGAATACGACTATGCTGAGCACCAAGCCCTACAAAAAGTGTAGCTAGTAGCTCTATATTAAGAACATCTAAAGGAAAAACAAAAGACCATTGAATAAAACTGGAACCTATTTCCATCATGATTTAAATCACCACAGAATCAACCCAGAAGAAAGCATTAACCCTGTTTTCCACTTTTTTTGTCTAAGGCATGAAATCTTAAAAGGTTGTACTGAAGTGAAAAAAAAAAAACAAAACAAAAAAAACCAAAGCAGATTCAGTAAGTATTCTAATTTGGCCCAAAAAGCTTCACTTATGGTGAACCCCGGATAGGAGAAGACATTCCACTGCACAGTGCTATTCTTAATGACTGATAGCACCTGATGAGAGCTGTCATCTGCCCAGAGACATCAGTTAAGAAGATCTGAACCTGAGTCTAAGATGAGAGAGTAACAAGCAGCAGCTGACGGTGGCTCCTGCGCTGGTTCCAGAGACACCAATGTCTGCACCACCACCTTACTCCAGCTGGAACCTCTGCACATGCTTCCCAGTGGGTGCCATTCACCCTAGCATCATCAGGACACTGGGAAGGGATCACCTTTGTTTTCCTATTTGTAAAAGTGGTTCCTTGGTACCTTAAGACACTGTAGTGAAAATTCATTAGCATCTGGACACTACTCGGAAGTAGCACTTTGTAGATGAGTGCCAGATATATCAAAGTATGCTTAACAAATGCTCCCACTCTGCTTTCACGACACTTAGTGATGTCTGCACTCAAACCACTCCCCAGTGGACAGCTTTTGAAAGTATCACTAAATATAGGACTAATCTCAAAACCGAACACCCTGCCACACTCACCAATGTGTGTTATTATTCTCATACTAACAGTGAACACATTAAGCATTTTTGGTCACAGCAAATATTCATTTTGCATCCTTTCAAGAATATAACACTGCACAGGGACAGCAATAAATAAATGCACCCATCACATGACAAGTGATTTATTTCTGTACTGAAATATCATATTGATTATTCCTGATTTCCAGCTTAATCATCACATATTTTTTAAAAACTGAATTAAAAACTTCGTTTTTACTTAAAAAGGATTATCCCTTTCGATGAAAACTATTATCAGGCCTGTAATCTAAAAAGGAAAGATCCTGTCAAAATATGCCCATTTTAAGTGTTCAGGAAAATACAAAATTCAGCATGAATAGAATAAAAATTAAAAAATCCTAATTGCAAAAGCTATTTTTAGCTGTAAATGTAGTTACGTGAAATATTTACAATGCATTACTTTTTCAAATATTAAAAAATGGCTATTATTTTTGCCATTATTATGTTAATTGAATGTATTCATTTATTAAGAACTAGCTTAAAATTTAATATTATTAATTCTTACTTCATCACTCGTAGTCAGAACATAGAATACAAAGACCTTTGTCTGTAAATTGCTATCTCATGTAATTATTTTTTTAAAATCAAGTTTGTCTCTACTTTTAATTCTAGTGGTAGGATACAATGCTAGCTCCTAACAACAGTGTGTCACAATGTTGTTTGGATCTTGCATTCCAAGGACAGCCCTTCTGTGTATTTTAAATCCTCCAGTAGTTCAGAGGCAGCTCTAATACCACCCCTATGCCCTGCAGAGTAGGACAGGATGCCCTGGGAGCTCCTGTCAGCAACCAAGTCTGAGCTGCTGCTGGAGCTTCCTTCCTCCTGGGTTCCCCAACCTGTGTAATGCAGGTCGTGGGTTTTTCAGTCCTGTGGAGCGCTTAGCCTGTTCCCACAGGCCACAACTACAAAACACAAATGTTTGACTAGACATTTCTATAGGTTTAGCAAAGTGATTTGACCACCAGCACCCAAACCAGATCCAGCAGCATAGGTTCTGATCCACTGTAAATGACTGTGTAATCTGCATGGCTGTGAAAAATTGAACCATCATTGTCTGTGACAAAAGCTTGGAGGTGAAGTGTCATTTCACTGGGATGTTAATTTTCAAGTTATACAATGGTACTTAAACCAGGAAACTTTGCAGACAATTCAGATACACAATTTGCCATAAAACTGCTCATGCTCCTGCTGCAATTTTGCATATAGACTGGAAAACAGCATTTATAAATAAGCAATTGAGTAAACTGCAGAAAGAAGTGAAGGTGCTAATTGTTCTTATTACCTTCAAAGCAATATAGCATTATTGTCACTAAAATAAAAATTATCTTTTGTAAATAACTTCAGTGTAGGGCAAATGTTTCTGAGAAGCAGCAGAACAAGTGGAACATATATACCAACATATATGGCTCATCTAACTGTCATACATCTCTGATTAGATTAATTCCACTAAGTAAAGCACACAGCTGTTCTTCAGCATGTATCCCACACTGCTCTCTTGTGCATTTCTAAAACTGCAGGGAGAACTTCAATACTACTTTCCCAAATACAGTAACCTTCAACACTAGCTGTTCAGCAAGAACCAGAGAGAGCAAAAATTTCCAAATTCCAAAGAGACTAGTTTAACTTCATCCTAATCTTTGAGACAAAGAATTTTGAGGATGATAAGAAATACTTAAGGTATATTTCAAATAAAGTATTTTTGAGCAACAGAGAATAGCTCTAAAGCCCTTCCATTATGCTATTTAATAAAAAAAACCAACTGCAGTACAAGGGTGAGCATAAATGCGATCTTGGCAGCAGCAGCAGCAGTCACTGGGGAACCTCTGGAGTGCAGCAGAATCTATTATCAAGTTATGTCTTCAGGAGACAGAGATAGCCACCTACCTCTCGTTGTCTTTTCCAGTGAAAACAGGTCAGAACTCACTCTGGCGGCATTTGCAAACACATGACATGCCTAAAAGGAGCAATTTTACAAATATCCAAGGGAAAACTGACTATAAGGATGACGCAGCTCAGGGTAAATCATCCTCTTACCTGCCACAGATGCAAGTGTAGGAGGTGTGGCGCATGCCACCTCGAGCGTAGCAGTAGTGCTGGAACAGGCTGCAAAGAAACAAAGGCAGCAATTAATGATTTATGCAAAATCACCCCAAGCCAGGGAGAAAAACAAGTTCTGCTTGAGTACAGCTGTGTTGGTGTAAATCCCCCAGCTGCCCAACAAGGCTCTCTGCCCGTTTCTGCTCAGCTGAACACTCCAACTGTCCCACATACACAGCTCAGCAGCCCTGTAGAGCTACAAGCAATTTCCACAAAGCCATTAAGCAACTCTGCAGCAGAGGAGAGGGGCTCCAGTGCAGCTCCGTGACCTCAAATGGCAATTGCTTTCCTTACAGTTCAACACCAAAAGGGAAATTACTGTTGGCAAGAGAGTTCATCTCGCCCCAGAACAAACAGAATGGTAACAGTTAAAATGCTGAAGCTGATAAAGCTAGCCAAGCTCTCCAAAGTGGAATTGAGAAAACCACGGCATTGCTGCATTTCAGGTACACAGTCACATCCATGATCCTTCTTTTAATCCTGATGCCCTCAACCTCTGTTATGCAGATTCAGGAAAAGTGAAGTGAAGTCCAACCAGCCTTTCACACAGGAAGGAGCTTGCCAGACTGGACAAAGCTCTTCAAAATAATTTCAGCAGAAGCTCTCTCATTTTTACCACCTCACAGCTTCTGCTGGAAGCTGAACTAAATATCCCCTAATATCCCCTGATTTGCATCTGACTATGCTGTTCACCCTCCTCCCCAGACCAGCCAGCAGAGCTCTCCCTTCACATAAAACCAGGTACTTTCTGCATCACAGTCTGGGCTGGAAGGGACAGTCTCATGTTTTCTTGTCTGTAGCACAACAGACATAGAGAAAACATAAGACTTACTCAATTCCAGACTGTGGTACCTAAATACCTCTATGATCTTTCCCTGTCCAAACAAGGGGAAAAAGAATTAACAAACTCAATCCCAAGAGCAAGAAGATCATGTGGTAACATGAGGACAAGTCTCCTGCAGCCTATACAGGACAGTACAAGGCAGCATTGGGACGGAAGGGGAAGGGGAAGGGGAANCTGCCATCCTGCTGGAGGAGCTGTTTGGCCTTAAAAAGCACTACAATATTTTCATCTTCACTGTCAAAGTCCCCTTCACATAAGGGCAGATGTGCCCAAAGCACAATTAATATAGGATTAGTTGCTTTACAAGCTAAGCACATATTACGGATGCTTTTATTCTTTTGGAAATATGCTCTAGTTACAATCCAATTCCCTGTAATACTGAATAAATTCCAAAGCCTCATTTCTTGTAATACTGAAATAATTTCATTAACATAGAGTGATAATGGTGCTATTCAAAGAATAGAGATGTTGTGATTTTGTCCTTCTTCAGCAGCAAGCCACAGAACACAATTCAGATTTGAAAGATATTAAAGATATTACAAGCTTGTAAATCTAAACTGGATTTTAAAACTACACAAAATGACAGTATTTAAAGGGAAACAAAAGAAAGCACATATTAATCACATATTAAAAAAGAAAAGCCTTCATTTAGAGACTCAGTTGAGGGACACCCTGTTTACAAAATCTCTTTTCTGTTCAAAATACTGTGGTGGTTTACAAGGCAGAAAATATTAAGTTTGTTTTGGTCCATAAATGAATAGTGGTAAAATGCCAGAGAGACTAAGGAGAAACTCTGACATGGTGAGAACCCAGCAGAGATATCACTAAACAGAGCTAATGAAATTTATCAGCTAAACTGTCATTTTTTCTAACACAGACATTCTTTCACAGAAATGGACATTTCATATGGAAAAATTTGCTTGCAGGCAAAGTTTACTCTGTAAGACATGACATTATACACAAACATTTTGCACAATAATTATACTGTTATATATGTTTTGTTATATTTTAGGAAACAACTTTTAATGTATTTTATAGAACATCCATATTAAATGATTGCATAAACTATGTCCTCTAGACAGCAACTTCCAGTAACCTTATAAAGAGCTTAAAAAACAAACACAAAAATGAAATAATGAAGGCTCTAAACATATTTCCATCATCAGTGATGCAGGATAGCAAGGTATATTTTTCCATATGACAACTGATCACATGTTCATAGCTGTAATTAATATGAAACTATGCAGACAGTAATGGTAGTCACCTCTTGCAGTACTCTCTGACTAGCAGTAAAAAGCAATAAATAAAATAAGATGTGCTTTGTGTAATCCAGCTGTTGCCTGAACTTCTGTTTCTCATCAAACATCATGGACTTCCTTTTAAGACTAAGAAAGAAGGGGCTATCTATATGATTGAGCTGATGATAGTACAACTCTCCCAGGTGATGAGTTTCCTGATAGTAAAACTACTCTCATCACTTTTTTTAACAGAATTTTTCAGGGTATGACTTCATGCAACTAGAAAAAAAAATCCAAAATTTCCATCAGAGACAGCCAACATCCTCACATAACATGGCACAGGTAAGTGAAGGGGTGGATATCCTTTTTATGACAAAGGCTGGCTTTTCAAAGCTAGAAAGTGCATACGTAGAATTAGAGAAGCTGCCAGTTCCACTGAAGTTATTGCAGATTCTGCCACTAGATTTCATCACACCAAGATTTCACTGTCTACACTCTGTAAGAATCTTTATCCATAAGAGCAACATGGAAGTATAAAGTCTGAAATAGCTGGATGGAATACCATTTAATCTGGCACTCTGCAAACATTGCAAATACTGCATCCTGAACTTCTCCTGGTCTTTTTGATTGGAGGATATGTGTGTTCAGTCAGTTTTATGTTGGTGCTGGATGCTTTGCCCCGAGCTTTTAATGCATCCAACATAGTATAGAAATGAAGCAGCTCTTTCTCTTCTTCTTGCACAGGTTTCAACGCTTCCTGCCATGTTTTGTGCAGTATTTCTCCAGAGGGCATGTGTATCACCATGCAAGCATGGCCTCAGTGGTGTACACAGATCAATCACTGGTGCATTGACTTGTCACATGTCACCTGTCAAATGCAGACAACCTTGCTGGAGCGAGCATGGGCTGTGCATTGCTTTGGACACAATTGGTTTGCTGCTGTTGCTGTGTAGAGGAACATCTTAGGTTTGGTGCTCTTTTATTTTTTTTTTTTTTTGCCAAAACCTTCACTTTCTTTGACTGACAATATGCAGAGAGTTAAGGCACTTTTTAAAAAGTCACTGTTTTTTCCATCAATTTAAAAAACCCAAGTCACCATCAACTCAAGTAAATATGACATTAGTGCACCTCCCCTCCTTGCAAATTTGCTGAGGCACAAGACAATGTTAAACCTCACTGCTCTGCTGAGTCTCAACTGCCTCACTGACTGTGCTGACTTGAGAGAAGAAAACTCCCCTTTCAGAAATAATGGGTTATTTACCAGTAGAAATAACAAAATAAGTATGTACTTGCTGTGTTTCAGATTCTGTGGAGTACTGAATACATCCAAACAAATTTTCAGAATGCTTAAAGAGCCTCAACTTCAAAACAGCCTAAAAAGCCATTAAAGTAAAACCTTCTACGAACAGTCTTTCTGAAAAATTATCAAAATCACTCTGACAATGATGTTTGTGTTTTATGGCCATCTTTGGTCCAGTTTCTACTGCTATCTAATGCATACTGACAATTACAATCACGTGTGTGCTATAAATGGAAATTGCATTAAATAAGGTAGTTTAATGACAACAGTTTTCCTAAACTTAAGTGAATTTACAGAATAAAGACACATAAAGCAGGATGAATAGAACTATTTGTATTGATTGCTCTCACATTTTGCTTATTTTCATGTCTTCCTCACCACTAGAATACAACATATCCATATATATACACAGCAGCATTATTTTTATTTCCCAAAAGAAGTATATAAATAATCTCTAATTTTAATTCTTATCATCAGCTCTTCTTGAGTTATACAAAATATTTGTAAGAAACCAACATTTGTATTTTTCAGCTATCTACTCCTGAAACCAAGACACTTCTAGATCAAAAGGCTCAAATTTTAAATAGAAATTCAATTGAGCATTTTGACAAACCATTAAGAAATGCTATTACGGAAGTGTAATATGTAATAGTGTAATATGGAGAAAAGAGAGATACGGAAGGAACTAAAAGTAGCAAGAATATCTGAGCAATTTCTGACCAAAAAATTTTAAAATCTTGCCAAGTTTCTAAAACACTGCCAGTACATTCCTCAGTGACATCCTCTGACAGTCCCACACCCTCAGTAACTCCAGCGAAGTGCTGCAGAATGAGACATGCACATCACTTTAGGCTGGAGGAACAATTACTCACCCCAAGATTTCTGGTGGGAGAGAAAACCACTGAATAATCCTGTTCACTATTCCCAGATACTACATCTAGAACACCTGTGGATAGCGGTAGCTCAAGAAAGCAATTTTTAGGTTGTGCATCAGAGAGATCTGCTGTCAATTTGCCCTGTGAAGCCTACAAGTACAGAAGAGTCAAGAACACTTATAGGTCAGTATCTCATTATGGTGTTTATACTGAAAACATATTTGAGAAAGTTGCCTCCTAATAAAAAGAAAAGTTTGTATACTTCAAAAATAGTATTCTTTGAACATATTGAGAGTTGCCTTGAAATGCAAGCAGGTGGGTTTGAACTATAAATTGGAAACCACAGTACCTTAAGGGAGTTTTGGGCAGAACTTGGAGGATTTTCTGTAGTTCCTTTTTTTATTTTTATGACTACAATTGGAAGATGTAGGTGAGTATCTATTAGTTACCTGTGCACTGAATTACTTTTGAATCACAACTAGAATGTGCCCTTATGCTTTTGTATGGTGTAAATATGAAACATAGCCATGATACAGGCTAAAATCCAAAGCCCTTCTAAAGCATTCACAGAAGGCCAAATATTCCAAAGCTGATCCTCTCTAGTTATGCCAGGACTGAAAGCCATTATTTTGATCATTTAGACACATAAAAATCTCCACAGAAGAAAGCTATAAAGCGCAAACGCCACGTAACTGTTGAGCCACAGTAAATATAATTTGCCCATGAATTACTAATGCAGTTGTACTTAACAACAAACTAGGCTGAAAGAAACATGCTCAGAGGAAAGAAGATAAGGTGTCAGTAATAGCCCATCAGTGAATACAGAAGCAAGGTGAGCAGTCCTTCCTTAAATCCCACACTAGACACATTGAGGCTCTTAAAAATAGAGCATTTTTCTTTGTTAACCTACTTACTCTGCTAATGTTATTTATTTTCCATGGGCATCTAGATGCTTAAAGGCTTAGCCTATCTAATCCTATTTTCATTTAGTTCACAAAAGCACACTGCAGTACTGCAAAACATCTCTGAGGTTGTTTTAATACAAAAACAAAAACAAGTCAGTACTTCATTGCAAAAGGGTAAAACACAGTGGAAAAGGAGGAATAATCCAACTTATTATTAATGAACAAACGATGGATTACTAACTTGCAGCCAAACAAGAAAAAAACCACAATGAGCAGATGAGCAAAGTTATTCTGCCCCTTGGAGACAATATACTTAATGATTTATGCCTGGAAATAGTTTAGAACAGAATTTGCAGATCCATGAACAAAAGGAAACAAACCCAGTTCTGTGCACTGACTTCTTAAACTAACCAGTTACACTACTTCTAATGAAAATTTTAGATTAAAATCCCTGGCTGAATTATTATTACGTTGAAGCACCTCTATTTACAACTGTCCTAATTTGTATCATCCACAAGCAGAAATAATATGTTTTTAAAAAAAAATGTTGATCCTTCTGAATTCTAACACCTAGATTCTGTTCTCATTTTTGCTGTGTTTTTTTTTTTTTTAAGTAAGTTATTTCTCTTTATGTGCAGCAAATGCTACCTAATAATAGAACCTTAAAAGAGACCAATGTTATTTGAGTTCAGCAGGGACAGAAGTGTAACTTTGGCAAGCAGGTATGACATAGGAAACTGGCAGTACATTAATGTAAGTATAGTAAGAACATTTCTGAAGTAAGGGAAAGCTGTGTAGAAGCAGCACAGAAGTAAGTGGGATCACCTCTGTAATAAATAATTCATACTGGGATTTCTAAGTGTGTTACTCCTCTGTACTAAAATGGATCATGAGCCAGAGCTCAGGGCAGGAACAGCGGGGAAGATTACTCTAAAATGCAGATGTATTTTAAGATACAAAACAACACAAAACAGAAGGAATACCATTCCTTCAGGAAGCAAAGTCCATCAAGGTAAAGCCATTGATAATACCTGGAAACCAGAGACACACAAAACAGAAAGTACATAAATAATACAAAAGTCGGCACTGTCACATGTCATACATGATTTGCAATGATTGAAGGTAATTGATAATATCAGTTCAAGAACAGAGAGTTTAGATGAGGGGTAATTAGCATTTTAATTGCATAATTGGGAATTATAAATTACCTGCCTTATGTAAAGAATAACTGAAGAGCTTATATGACATAAGCTAATAATTAATCTTTTTGTCTAAGCTACATAGGTTGGTGAATTTAGAGAATCAGGAACTGCATTTTCCTCATGGATAGAGATATTTCCTTTCTGTTATTTAATATCATAGCTCTTCCTTTTATCTATTCCACATGAAGAAATTTTTCCCCCATCAATTGGCAAATCTAGAATTTTTGAATGATTTTTGAGTCAGAGAACATGACTCTGATACTGCAGAAGTTTAAGATTTTCTGTGGAATGATCTTCTCTTCTCCCTTCTCCCTTCCAGACAGACTGACATTTTTTCTAACAGGACTGTTGGAGTTTATTCCACATTTTTTTTTCTTTTTCCAGTATCAGGAAAGGGCAAGAGCTTTTAAAGATGTGATTTCAAAGAAGTGCATATGGACACTCTCACTTGATTTGTCTCTCATCTCATTCTACACTGGTGCTACATCTCTTTGACTCTGAAAATTCATAAAGTTATGCTTTTTCACAGAAGTTCAGCTAAGACATTTCATTACCAATGTTCAAATGCAAACAATGATTATGTAAGCCTATAATCTCCTGCTCAGCCACTGCTTTTCTAGAAGATTGGCATGATAATGGAATGGGTACCCTAGAGACGGGACAGTTACCAAGAATGCTCTGTAAATATCACTTTTCAATAAGTCAATCTTAAAATTCACACTTAAGAAGCCTTTAAAAATGTCTTCAGGTATGGTTGTCAAATTATGACTATTATGCTACCAAAATTTTTATCTATCAATCCTGTTGAAATACAGTTAGTGTTTCATAATAATTGAGCTGATTAAGATATTCATAACAAAAAGGTTTAATGTCATCTCGGTTTGAAAGACAGGTGTCTGCTAGGGAAGGCAGGAGCCTCCCTTGGACTGAAGAATGTAAACCCCCTTCTTCCGAATTATTATAATTTTGAAATTAAGGGGCTCTCAGGCAAAGATATGGGGATAGGAATAACAGTTCTTTTCTAGTATGTGTAACAAGGTAAACAAAACAACAATAACCATGGCATTAACAACAAACAGAACCAGGGATTCCATGACAGCTTTCTCGGCTGCAGGCACTTTACCCTTTGGTGCGGTTGCACCGTCACAGCCGGCAGGAGGGAGCAAAAATCCCGGGGGGTGGACGAGTCACAAGTTCTATGGCGGTGGCTGGAACGGGACAGCTGGAATGTCCCGGCAAGGCAGGAGGGTGCGGGCTACACCGTGGAGAAACCCAAAGCCAAGCAGCAGCGGGGTGCGGGGCAGCGGTGGCCCCGCTCCCGGCAGGGCAGGGAGAGGCAGGGTCAGCATCCCGGGCACCCGAGCAGATGGGGATGGGTCTCTCAGGGCTAAGCTCCAGCGGTGCCAGTGAATTCTCCCCCCGCAGTAAGCGACAAGTCTGTCCGTCCTCCTCAGATGCCAAAGAGGGAAAGAGCCAAAGAGCTCTTAATTTTTCCTGCCCGGCCAAACTCTTTGTCTTCACAAGCACCCATTAGTACCAGCAGTCAGGTTTCCCCACAAATAGTGGGAAAAATTCTATAGGTAAGAAGGAACAAAAGGAAGGACACCTAACCCCCAACAAATGCCAACTCTGACAAACTGGTAAGTCAAGGTCTACCTCGCCACCTGGTTTTTGGTAAGCAGCTCAGAGGCAGGAAGTGTGTGTTTCTGCTGGCGCACGACGCGCCTCCTGCTGAGCTGCCAGCTCAGCTCAGGGACTGCTGCAAGTAAGGATTACCCACAGCACCGCAGCAGGGCTCCAGCCAGGCCAAGAACCTCCCCAGGTAATGGACAGAAAAAGCCTGCCTAGTATGACAGATGGCTATTGCTGGCATTCCAGCTATGATTAGACGAGCACACGTAATGAAACCGAGCTGATGTGAATGACCATCCTGCTGCCCGCAGAGCCACAGCCCCCATGTGCCACAGCAGGGAAAAGGGTCACTTCACTGCTCTCCGCTGGGAGGTTCAGCACTGGCAACAGGAGCACGCAGTTTGAAGATGGAAACTTGTACTTCTGTGCTGAGCTAAGCTCCCATTCCATGTGCTCCTTCCTGCTCTGCCTCTACCAGGCTGGCTGTACTGAAGCAGAGGGCTCCTGCTCTGCTCCTCAACAGCGAGGAGGACCTGTAAACCCTGAACAGGATTTGTTTCCATCCATTTTCCAGAGCAGAAAGATTTTCAAATAGTTTTCAATCTTTACTAAACATATAAATGGAAAACGGATCCCACTGCCGCACTACAACGAAATGATCATTAGTCTCTGTTTTAATTCTTCATCAGTTCTAAAGACCACTTGGAACCACATCCATTACTAACAAGGCAGAACAAAGTTCCGCACTGGCCTACATTTAATATTTAATTTAATATTATGGAAAGAGATGGCACAGGTTTTTCTGAGACTCATTGCTCCATTTCCAGCTCTAATAATTCTAGATCACAACTGGCATATTTTAAATTAAATTTTTTGTAGTTTAAACCTATTTATCAACAGCTAATTAACGAGGTCTAAATCCTTTGATGACAGAATGATTAAACTGCATTTTAGCTAATCCATCTTTAATTAAAATGCTGCCAGCAAACCACTTCTGAATGTGTAGAAAAGACACATTTATGGATGTTCACTCCTTAACTATGCATTATGTAAAGCCAATAATTAGAAGAACTCATGATTTCAATTATATTTTAATTACTGTTACATATAAGACATGCTTTAATAGATGTAATGCAATACATTTTCTTTCTTTACAACCAACTAATCATTCCTATTGAGGTGACAACCAAATAAAAGGAAGTTTAATACATGTGATAGTACAGGAATCTTTTTCTAGCTTTGAGCCAATTCTTTCCATTTCTTCTTTGCAGCAGAAAGGTACTTAGTTATCTCCAAATCTAAACCACAAATGAATCCCTATAAATCCCTGTTAAAATTCTAAAAGGAGATTAGCAGTAGCTGACCATAATAAAGAGAAATGCTTTATCCTGATTATTGCACCAGCATGTCTTCAAGTTTCCTCAACTCAAGGCACAGTGCTACTAAAAGCCTGCTCATTAAGAAAAAAATGGATTAACCAATTTTCCTATTTAATTCCTTTTTAATTTTATGAAACAAGAGCCAAGAGAGGCTTTAGTTACTGGAAGAGCCATCAATTTTCATTTCTTTAGGGTACTGCTTTCCCTCCATCTGGGAGGGGAGGGTGGTAGGTAACAGTGTCACGGCTGCAGCCAGCTTCCCATCACCTGCATTAACGGGAGGCTGAGACTTGCCAATGTGACAGTGATAGAAGTTTAACTGTTCTGAACTATGGCTAAGTCAGTTTTCATTGCAAATCTCTTTCTAAAGTTGGTCAAGACACTCAACATCCAATAGCAATTCAAACTTTAAAACTGCATGTTATTGAAACAGATATTGTTTATCTAAGACAAACTAAAATGTGATAAATTACAGTTTTTAAACATGTTTCCAAGCTCTCCATGTTCCAAGCAGTTGTGCATCGCTGTAAACTGTTTTATGGCTTCACTGCTTGCAGTGACCTGAATGTGACATGAGGAAACCAGTAACTCTGTAGGGGAATCCTCTTTAGCCATTATATTGTACTTTACAAATATTAAAAGGGTATAGTATATTATTTCCCCTGACTCAGATGTGTTGAAATGGAATTTTCATGCTGATTTCTCCTGTTTGGATATGTTAATGAAATTGCTGGTATTTCAGTTAGCTTTCTCTAAAAATATTTAACATTTAAAACACTGTGATAGTTGAGATGTTTTCACCACAGGCACCTATCATGAACACACTGAACATACAAATACCGAAATAACCACAAAACAAGACTTGAGCTGCTGCCTAGTTTGATTTAAATAAATCCTATCCTTTCATTTCCATTTTTGACTATTTCTACTTATAAGCAAGCTCTTGGGAGCAGAGTATATCTCTTACTACTTTACAGAGTGCATTGTCCATTTATATTCTGATGAAATAACGAAAACAACGGCTTATTGTGAAGAGTGCATGAGCTGTATCTCCTTGAAAGAACATGTCTGGAACGGTCATTTGGAATATCTAAGTACTCATATCTAACAAAATAGAAACAAATAGAAACAAACAAAGAACAAATGCTGATGTAGCAACGAGTTTTATCAAGGTTTATTGAGAACAATCATTACTTTTAAAAAGACTGCAGTAAATCTGCATGGAAGAGAAAACACCAAACCTCAAAATTTATTATGAATGGTACCTGACTGCTGTTCCCCCAGGAACCTTGCATTGCCAACAGAATTGAGAAGCAGACAACCAAGACTGCATCACCTCACACCACCTGCTCTCCCAACCACATTACTGGTTTTCCTGTCTCTCATGATGTGAGACCAAGGACAAATATGTTTAAAAACTGCACACACAGTAATATTAAACAAGATGAAATATTCAAGAAGAAATATTTTAGCTGTTGGAAACACTGGGGAAGGACAGTAATAAGGCCAATATCAGAAATAGCATTATGATAGAAGCTGATCAGATATATATTGACAGCTTGTCTTACTTTCAATTTAATGCTTCACTTAACTGCTAACTATAGTAACTGCTTTTCTTTGAAGATGGCACTTTGGCCAGTAAGTTTTCTGATTTCCTTCTCAGTCTACAGAGACTGCCAGAGCATGTAAACGCCAGCTGTCACCTGAAAGGTGACTAACATCTTCTTGGGAGGACACTCTCTTGGAGGAGCCTCACACCAGACAATTTTACTTGCAAGAATTCAGAACCCTGCAGCCTTGCCTAGATCTCCCACATGCTTTTTGGAGTAACACAGTGTATTGCTGCCTCCCTAGCAGAGAATATGCAACTAAGTATAGAAAAGCTGTTTAAGTATCTCAGAATCTTCTAGCAAACTGCTCAACACTATCCAAACTTTTCTTAATATTGCATTTACCCTGGTCCCAGAAGCCTTGAGTCAGATGGTCTGTTTGGTTGGGTCTGCTTCCAGATGCTGTATCATCAAAAAGAAAGTTTTCTTGTCTTGATAAATAACAGATCAGAGATGTCCTTCTCTAATCTTTCTGACCATGTTTCAAGGGTCCCAGTCACATAAAATAAGTGAATGGCTGTCCAGAGGACTACACCATTTACCACAGATTACTTCTTTATGGAAGAATCTATTTTATAGCCTCCTGAATTTCAAACATTCGCCTCTTCAATCCAGTGGAATTACTCTTTTGAGAGCCAAGCCTGAGACAGATGACTCCAAGGATCCTCTCTTGGGGCTATGAAATATCTGTTGTAAAAATCTAGAGAGGACTTAGAAGTCTTTGCAAAAGACTCTGAGTAAAGAAAACATGTATCAACACATTATTATATGGTGAAAAGTCTCCAGACTAATCTGTTGAGTTTCCAACAGCCTTCTGTCCTGACACACCAGGAAACTAAATGCAAATCAATCCAATCCAAGAGAACCAAAAAGTGTTATCAAGAGACACCCCCTCCATGCTGTGCAGGAAACTCCCACATGCACGGTTTTCTGCTCATGCAGGGAGAGTTTTGCAAAGCTGAACTAATGAGAACAAAGCTTTAAAGACACATTAACTGATTTCAACTCCTAAGGAGACAATAGCCAACTTGAAAACAAATACCACTGCAAGACCTGGGGAACAAAATTAAATGCATTCAGGAGAGATGTCTCCAACAGCTCTTAAGCTCCTGCAGTCTCAAGAAAAAATCCATAGTACTGATTGTGATTCCCTTAATCCATGTTTCAGAGTACAAATCATCATCTGGGCAAAAGTGAAGGGAAAGTACACCTTCAACAGAACTTTCAACAATTCAAGCTGTCACACAAGCCTTGACAAATCCATCTGCCTGCTTTTAAGTGGCACACAGAAAATTGCCTGACTCGGTGTTCATTTGTTTCTGCAGATCTACTGATCTTATTAGAAAGAATTAAAGCTGTAAGGATTGGAAAGATAGTACTCATCAACTATAAATGAACCTAACACTTCACTGCATGCCTAAAACTCTGAGGGTGTTTCAGTTACCCCATTCACGGCAGAGCCTCCACTGCCAGCAAATAAAACACAAATTCCAGCTGTGCATAATGCCTAATATCTAGAACAGCATAATGTCTAGAACTATAAAAAGAATGAAAGAACTTTTGTCCTGATGCTGCATTTCTGCTTAAAGACTGAAACTGTTTATGTCAATTTGTGAAACTGCGTAGAAGAGCCCTGTCTGTGGGAAGGCCCAGTCCAGCTCTTGCACTAAAATGACGTAATCTGTTCTCTCTACACCAACCTCCAGAAGACTTGTTACTCACCAACCCCGGTTCCTTCTCCCTATGGAAAGACGAAGGCACAGAGAAAAACAGGGCAACACGCAGAGGCAGCACCTGCAGGACCACATCTCCCAGGCTTAACCCCACAAACTCTTCCTTGCTTCCTGCTGATGTTGCTGGAGAAGAAATCACATCCCCAAAGATGTCTGAAAAATATCTACACAGACGCACTGCCTTAAAGCCTGTTTCAGAGTCCAATGTCACATCCAAGCAGCAGTGGACTGATCTACAGAAATTCTCAACTCTTATTTCTTGCCATGTAAAATCTTGGCAACAGGAATGTGAGTGGTTCCAACAGGTCATCCAGGATGCCTACAAGCCACTAATTCCGCCAGGAATATAAAGTCTAAAATACCTGTTGATTCAGCTGGCAATTATCCTTTCACTAGTATACTCCACCTTTCACCACCTCTGGAGGTGCCTATATGCAGAAGAGGTAAACATCTTTCACTGTATTCAGTAAACTGAGCAGATATAAACTGAAATATGGGCTTTATTTGCCATTCCTCTCAAAGGGAGAACGGATGAGATCAGTGCTGAAACCCCACTAACAGGCTATGTACACAGTCACTCTTACCATCAGATTTGACAGGTCTCCACAATACACAAGGCAAAAAAATCTGGCTCATGCTCTGAGCACCAGGCAGAGGACTAAGAGCAGGAGGGATAGTAAAAGACCAGGATTGTTGAAGACCATGGAACATGAGGAAGCAGTGAGGCCTGCTGAATTCTCTGAATTCAGGGTGGTTAGGAGCTGCCCATTGGTTTGCTCAGACACATGCATTTTTACACTTAACTTCTAAGTCCTTCCTGAAGAAATTCATTGCCAAAACAAGCTGATTCTCCATTTAAGAATGACGATTCTGTAAACAGTTAGAATTCACCATTTCCTTTGTTTATCATTTATACCTTACCTGTTCCCCTCATTTTCTATTCAATGTTATCTGGCTTCACCATACAGTTACTGAACATATGGGGACTTTTGTTTAAGCACCTAAGTAGCTCCCAACAGAACCCAAATGTTCCTTAAAGAATTCTCTGTATTTACCAAAATGGCTATTCTTGGATAATGCTGTGTGTAGGCCCTTGTATTTCTGAAGAAAGAAGTGTTCCTTCCTATCACTTTCAAAATGGAGCTGACGTTAGAAGACGTTAGCTGTGACTTTCCACACAGACATCAGGCACAGAAATAATACAGTGAGACATCTATAAAACATTACCTTGGACTAGAGTCATTCCCCCTGAGGTAATTAAGCCTTTGTTCTGATGTATATACAAATGTCTCATTAGCTGTTTCTGAGAGCTCACTACACAGAGGACATGTTCAGTTGTTTGCAGACTCTCATATCTAAATTATTTCTAGATCACAAGTGCAGTATTCTCTAGCTTTCCTCTAAATTCTTTCTTCTTAAAATTACAACCTCTTTCTTGTTTATATTTTAAAAATGTTACATTGATAGGCTCAACTGATCAAATGATCCAGATCTTACTGCTCAATTCCCACCACTTTGATAACCTACTGACTTTCAAAGGTCTACACCCAGATGATTTATTGAGATCTAGAAATTTCTTCTGAGCTTTCAATACTGCCAGATTTAACATCTCCTTTGCTCCTTTGCAACTCCACTTGTGAAAAAAGAACAAGTGTTAGAAGATGACTCGCTCCTGACAACCACTTCTGTCAGTTAGCCAGGCTTAAATCCACTGAATGTGTACCTTATTAATACAGTTATACAGCTAATCCCCATGTAGTGAGACAATAAGTCAAATGCGCTCATGAAGGCTAAATATATTAAATATAAGCTGTGAAGTTAACTTTACCAACTAAATGTAAACTAAATAAAAAATTAAATCCTGGTTTCTTTAATAAGATGTCCTTCATAACACCACATTAATTCAAATTAATTAAATACTTGTCCTCCACTGCTGGAACTTCATATCAGCATTGTTGTAGCTTCCAAATAAGATTCTTTCATCATTAATTCAGCCTGGTATCACCCATAACCCCCGTCTGCACCTAGCTCCCTCTCCTCCTGCCCCAGTGTAAATTAGAACCAGATGATCTGCTAAAATTTAAACCATGTTTTAGAATTTCTATATTGAATACACACATTTATAGTAAAATATTTAGGACACAGTAATAGTCAACAACATTCATTTCCGCTTGGAACAAATCTGCAGTTTTTCATTTTTAATACTCACTGAAGAAGAAATGGAACTGCTAAAGGAGATCTTTCTGCATCATGGCTTCATTTAATAAAGTTAATAATGAAATCATGTTTTTATATATATATATACACACACATACATGCATACACATATGTATGTATAAAACCTGCATTTTCAAAAGGACTACTTATTTAACTACAGATGTCAGATGACTGGTAATTCTACCAAACAAATTCCTTTTTCACTTCATTTTTGAGTTCAATTACTTTTATTTGTCCTCAATTATTTAGCAGAAACCAGTAACATCAATAAAAAAAAAGTCAATTTTGATCTGCCTCATAAGATGCAAGAGCTCTAGATAGATTTTAAATCAGCAGACAAGGTGAGTAGAACAGCTATTATTAACAGTTAGAGAGAATGGCAGGACCATAAGACAGCTCCCTAGATTTAGGCTGGATTAAGTGGATACCGTACTCAGACAGACCTTCAAGCACTGTAAATAAAACTCTACATTGTGGCTGTACTCTCTCTGCTGTCAGAATTGGTTAGGTCATATAATGAGATGGTTTACAGCAAAGTGACAAGGACTTTGCTGAATTGCAAACTGTATATGGCTTATCATAATAAATTAAAATTACTTAATACAGGTATTGGAGCAAAGGTCTACAAGAACGAGTGAGGCAATGAAGACTGGCATAGAACTAATCACAAAATTGCTACAGGAGAGAAGGAAATACAGCAGCTTGGTACAAAGTTCGCTAGCTTTTTAAATAACATTTTCTGGTTCTCCCCATGCTATCAAATCATTCTTTGGTGTCTTGGGTTACAATGTAACATGTAACCAAAAGTATGTATTCTATCACCATCTTCATAAACTGTTAAAAGCAGGTGGGGCAGTGATCTCTTCCTGGTAACTCTGGGGATTACCTCCTCTAATGGGCCATCCAGTCTCACTGCATGACTCTAAAATTACATCATCCCATTGTGAGATGCTATGTCCAGGGAGAGGAACCAAGAATTCCTATCTGGATATAATTTGAGGTTTGGAACACCACGAGCAGCCTTATCTGTAGGACTCCCAGAGGACAAGAGCTACATAACCACCACTGGACCTTCAGAGAAAGATCAAACTCTCCTACAGGATCACCACTTCAACAGAACTACATCTATCCCTTCAAGAGGATTGCAGCCACCATTTAATCAGACTGCTACAACCACCCTGACCAACAGGGTGTCAGGTTTATCCTGACTCTATCAGTTTACGTCAGCATTTTCTGCCCTTATTTTAATTTTCCTATTAAATTGTAGTTCAGACTTGGAACCTCCCGCTGGTTTGCTTTAAACCAGTACATTTGGTTTTATGCCACCTGTATTTAAAATAGATTAGACAAATGGAAATATTTTTTAATTGGGCAGATACCCAAGTTCCATGATCGTTGGGGATAAATACCCAGTCTTCATGAGCCACATACAGGACATAAGTATTATTCTTATTAAGAAAGGAATCAAAGCAAAATGTTTTGCAGCAGGTCCTGATCCTGTTTAACAAAAGCACAGAGATCATGCTAGCATTTAACTTTCTTTTTCCTTTCATTTCTCAGCTGTTTGGCAATATTCATCTCAAAAATGAAACCAAAACCCCATAAAATATAGAACAGAAAAAGACTCCAAACCCAAATAACCCAAAACAGCTACTGGTGAAGAGCTCAAATGATCACAGAAATGTTGTAATTTCTTCTTTACCATTAATATTTTCAGATCCCTCTTATTGCTCTCTGAAGTTCCAGGTTTGTATTCCGTAGCACTGCAGCTTTGGAATAGAACAAACAATGAGAAAATTACTTTTATTCAAGTATTTGTGCTCTTATGCTAATTGCCTCCATGAACTTCAAGACAGACCACTTCACGCAACATTCTCCTCATCCCACAACCCTGCTCAGGAGCAGAGGCAGTACCAGTCCTTTTGCAGGTTCTTCCTGCCCTTGCTCCTGAGCCACCCCACACTGACTGCATGCAACTGGTGCCCTGTGTGCTGAACCAACAGTGCTGCTCACCAGTTTCTTTACTTGCCTTCCAGGGAAGATGGCACACAGATTGCACAAACTTATGTTGCTCCTTTTCAACAGAAGCATCTCTTCATGCCCATCTTGCATTATTAAGGCTTTTAAATTAAGAATGGCCAAGAAGGTAAGAAGGTCCTTTCAGAAAGCACTTAAGTATCTTGGAAATTTAGGCCCATATCCCCAACAGGGGATAGACTGATTCCTACTCTATCTGAAAAGATAAGTTGGCCTTAAAAATCTAGCCTTTAAAACTTTAAATTCTACTGAAAAGGTGACATGGAAGAGGAATTAGAGCACTTTTCAAAATTGAAACCAAAGTATTTTCTTACATTAACAGCAGTTCCTTTGATAATCTAAGCTGAAAGGAATCCAATATATTTTTCACTCTCTAGTCTTACTTTTAATACCCTGTTAGCTTGGATAACAAAAATAGATGAATCCATTTCACTTGAAGCTTTTTGTGCACCAGGTGAGCTCACCAGCCCCCACCACAGCCCAAAGCTGCCTTTGGGGAAAACACAGCTGCTCCAGGCTTCTTCAGGTGGAGTGAATGGAATGCTTCTATTGCTCTTCATTAGGAAAAATGGGAGAGGAGTGGCTTAGGGATAACATTTAACAATGTTGTGGTTACTCTCAGGGAAGAATTAATTTCTCTTTTTGAATTTTTAGTAATTGCAACTGGATAGGGATGCCGTTATTATAATGCACACAATAGAGATGCCATTATTATAATACACATAGTAAGAAAATAAACTGCAGTTCTCCAAACTATTATGTTTACTTTCCCACCAAAAAATCAATGCAATAAGAGCTCTTCAAACTGCTGCAAGTTATCTTTACCAAGTTCAGATAAGTATCTTTTAATCCCAGCTAGCCAAAACAAGACCATGATGTACAAAGCTCACCCACAGGGAAAAAATTTCTTTGTGCTATTTATTTTATAGTACATTTTATCATGTTTCTCTTGAGTGAGTTTTCTACAGAATCTTGCCAACCTCATTTACAAATACTCCCAGCTTTTGGAAGATAATAAAAAGGTTTCACCTATTTACTCCAGCTGTTTCCAGTACCTGCAGCAATTACCACACTTGGACAAACTGCAGTTTAGAGACTACCCAGACTCATGTTCCTAATTCCATCAGTTACCATCAGTTTAATTTTGTTCCTCTTATATTCACTAACCTGTGTTGAGAATCTTTAAAAGCAAGAGTACCGCTCCTTTAATTAGTAATTTCCTGAGTTGTATTCTGCTTTTATTTCACCTCTTAATGACTAACAATAATTAAACCCCACCTCATAACAAAAGCAATCTGAATAGCTCAACAGAAAACTGGGATTTGACTCTTGTACTCCAAAGGAGCGCAGCCGTGGAAGCACCTGAGCGGGAAGGAGGCCTGGGGTGATTTTGGGGGCAGACTTGAATGTTGCATAGAGGAACAGGAGATAAAGCTGAAGATGGTCATTTACTGTTACAGGTACTGTAGGGAGAATTGGAGTTTCTCTGTCTCCACAGAGAGATGAAATAATGAAAGGAAAAACATCAGGTGGTCAAAACAGACTTGTTTGGTATCTCCCAGCAGAGCTCAGCATGGAAACACATTTTTAAGTTCTGGTTCAAGCCTTAACCCCTGGATACACTGATCCTTGTCCCAGCTGGCTGACTTGGCAGTGTCTCAGCTGGCAACTTTCTTGACTTCAGCTATTAGATGAGCATTTATTATAATTCTAGTTTTCTGTTCTGTTCTCATATGAGAATTTCACTGCAAGACAAGTTCATCTAGCCCCATTATTGAATTACGTGTTTTAACTGGATTAAAAATCTGTATAAGTATTTTTCATACCTCAGGATTTATAGGCTATGCACTGGCACTTTGTGATGTGTTTTTACAATTCAAAACATCACTAAGATTGGAAAAGCCCTCCAAGACCACCAAGTCCAAGCTGTAATCAGCTCCCACCTTGTCCCCAATCCAGAGCTCTGAGTGCCACCTCCAAGCATTCCTTAGATACGTCCAGGGATGGAGACTCCAAATCCCCCTGGGTAACCCCTTCCAGTGTCTGACCACCCTTTCCAAGAAGAAATTCCTCTTGATGCCCATCCTGAACCTCCCCATGAGCAGCTTGAGGCCATTTCCTCTTCTTCTGTCTACCCTGTGCTTTCATGCCCCCACACCCACAAAACAGGATTCTTTAGCCTTTTACAAAATTGTACATTCAGGCCAATTCATAATTAATTTACTAAGGACTCTTATATGCAACAAGTATATTCTTTGAATAGGGAATACCATGGGACTTCACAGAAAATTAATCTGATACAGTCTCCTAGCTGAAAAAAGATGAAGTATATAATAGTTTAGGAACTACCTGTTTTTATTCAGATAATAGATAATTGTATAAACCATTTTACAGCTTCTGAGTTTGCCATCTACAGCTCCCAAAGTATTACCTTGCTATGAATCTTCTTTGAATAAAAAGGAGGAATAAACCAACAAGAAAGACAACAAATAACAAATTACCAACCTGATGAAATCCTAGTAGCTTCTCAAGCTCTCATAACTAAAATGCTATTGTTCTGCTTCCTATTTCCCACTCTTCTTTCTTAAAAACTCTGAGAACATGAGGAATCTCTTTTCATTTATACTTTTTGATTTATTTTATGTTGGATTTTGGCAGTAACAGTCAAATCTTTTGTAAATTTTCTGTTGGGTAAAGATCGTATCTATATTTACTTCTACTTGCTTTTGTGTTTAGTAGCCTTATAAGCATTCATCTTCTCTAATCCCTTTGGACTTCTGCACCTTTCTACTGAGTCTCCTCACAGTCCTGCACTCTGACTCAGAGCAGCACTTACCTTCTCTAATCATGCCGAAAATCAAGACCTTTGAACGGGATTATAAGAACTCCTGAAGCTGCTAAAGCATGTATGATGCTGCGTTTCATCAGGGCTTATTTAAAGCAATTTTAAATAATGTAGGGAGAGATTTGCATGTGTGTGTGCCCACTTACATCCTCTAAAATCTGAAATACATACAAATAATATTTTAAACGTACACAGTATCTAACTAGAGTACTGAGTTTCATTCTTTCACCCATGCAGATGGTTTCATGTTATCACACCTTTCACACATTCCATAATCTAATAACTTTGCCAATGATGTAAATGCATTTTGGAGGCTAACTAGTGCTTTTTTAAAAGTAACACTATTCCTCCTGGTGTCTTTCCACCTAACTGGTATAAATCCTCATTAACAAATGTTTTGACAAGCTCCTGTATCTGCAAAGCCCTCCTGAATCTCTCAGCACATTGCAGTACTGAACAGAGCTCTAGGCCAAGCAAACAGATCTTGAAAATACTTCGAACAACCTCATTTCTTTCAGAATTTAACCATTCAAAACCTACAGGAGGGAAGGCAGGGCAGGGCAGGGCAGGGCAGGGAGGGAGGCAGGGAGGGAGGCAGGGAGGGAGGAAGGGAGGAGCTCGCTGACCTGCTCTCTGGCTTGTCTTAAACAGCAAAAATGCCAGTCAAGTACTTTCAAGCAATTTCAAAGAAACAAGATATGAAAACAGATATGCTAAAAATAAAGATGGAAGTTTAAACTGATGTCTAATCCCACCTGAAGTCTGGAAAGTAGAGAAGCTGTATTCTCATCCATGATTCTTCAGTGCTATATGTGTATGGGAGCCTCACCAGAGCTCTGCTCTCTGCTTCACAGTCCCTGTCAGCTGTTGGAAACACAATCACAGCTGGCACAGAATTTCCATGTCACCTTTTCTATACATCCCCTTCAGAAAAAAATCCAGCATGCAGCATGCATGTAGAAAAAACTATACTTTGAATTTCAAGCAATGTACATTCAATGCAGTGTGCAGTATGATTTCACATGTATTTATATAGAATATCTTGCAAGACAATAATTTGAAGCATTTGTTCAATGAAATGTCACTCCTGTCAACTCCCTCATTCTTCGAACAGTCACATCAGACCATTTTTCCACAGCAAGGTATAGCATGAAAGTCGCAAGGCCAATGTATTTTTACTGGCTCTTTTGTGTAAGATCAAGCCTGTATCAGAAAAAAGTAATACACCTTCCCCCAATTCTTAACAGGTTTCTTCTTTTCTATTATTCCTTTAAGATGTTTCTCAGCACAGACTGAAAGCTTATTCAGTTGTTTGCACTCATACCAGTATTACCAGGCAGGGTTTGTAAGTATCTCTCAGAGACGCATACTTCCAGATAGTTTGCTCGTACGATACAAATCAGGAAGACTAGTGGCTTTAAAAAAGTATTCTTGTTGGCAAAATACTCTGTAAACATTACTTTTACCAAAACCATGTGCCAACTCACTGCACAAATAAATTGCAACCTCATAAAATTGTCAAAATTGTATCCCTTAGGAGCAACAAAGCACTTTCTGCATTGTAAAGTATTTCATATTTTGTTTCTACTATGTAAACTGTAACAGGCTACATGATCTGATTTATGTTTTGGGGATCCAGTACATCTATTAGCTATGTAAAACACAGCACACCAAATATTTCACAGTTTATGCTCTGAGTTTCAATTTTTCCTGAGATTGAAATAATGAGTTGGTGCAGGCAAGAAAGTACTGGGAGGGAACAAAAACCAAAACCCAAACAAAAAAACCCAAGCAACAACACTATCCAGAGGGTGCTGGGGCACTGAAGAGGCTCCCCAGGGAATGGGCATTGCCTCGAGGCTGCCAGAGCTCGAGGAGAATTTGGACACTGCTCCCAGGCACAGGGTGGGATTGTTGGGGGGTCTGTACAGGGACAGGAGCTGGACTGAATGGTCCTTGTGGGTCCCTTTCAACTCAGTCTGTTCTGTGAATAAAAAAGAATTGTCTGCTGACTACTGCCAGCCTAAATCATTCCAGAGCAATGAAGGAACCAGACTAGGGAAACATTAAGAAGTAAGAGACCAAGAAAAGATAATGGAGTGGAGAAACATTTTAATTCATACTCATACCATCATTAACATTGAAATTAATATTCCTATGTGAACCAAGACTATTTTACTATGAATAAAAAAATAATCAATTAATTTGAAATATGAGGAGGAAATAAAACTAGATAAATTGCCACTATGAATGAAAACTCCACCTCAGTTACACGAGTTACCAGTTTTGGAAATGAAGATCATATCTGTAAGTTAGTAGCCATTTTTTTAAAAAGTCACACACAAATCCTTGCCTAAAGTCCCTCTAGAAGTCTGTCACATGCAGTAAAACCTCCTGATACTATCTGCATGTCAGCACAGGAACACTGGCAGCAATCAGTGCACAAGAGTCATACCTGTACATCTGAACAATTCTTTCAGTTTTTCAGATGATGAAAACAAGTTTTCTTGTGTTTCTTTTTAACTCCTAAATAAATTGTTTTGAATATTGGAAACTATTCCTCCAACACACATATTAATATTTTAAGATCAGCTTTGTTATATATGTTGAGCTTTTACTAATGTACCACAAAAACCCTCCTGTGCATGCGAACAGCAAACCCCCCAGGTCCCCAAACAATAGCTCTGCTCCCCATCATTAAAATGACAAACTACATCCACAGCTGCAGCACACCCAGACTCTGTAACAGATTTAAAACAGGGCAATGCACCAAGGCAGCTATTAGTCTTTCAACTTAAGTGTCAACTTCAAACAAATTAATGGCTGAGCACTCTCAGCCAAATGGCATCTTGACAATTACAAACTGCAATTCTAAATCCAAATTCCAGTGTAAGATTACTGAGTAAGTTTTCTGAACTGTAGTAATTACTGCTTGAGTAAAAAAAATACTGCTGATTGTGGTTCTGAAAGTTATCACATCCACTTCACCATACAATTCTGTAAAGAAAGACACATACTGGAGATGAAAGAAGAAAAGATCAGAGCAGGAATTTGATATACAAGAGCTGGAAGTTACAACACACATGCAACCCTTGTCAAATTCCTCCAACTACACCCATCTACACATCATCTACAGCGAAGATGAAACTGAATATTCTCCAAGAACCAGCATGATGTGAACTGTATCTCAGCTTGAAACTACAAAGGAATTGGCCAGTATTTGAGATTTTTGCACACTATCATCCATTTTCAGCACACACTCTTGGAATTAGGGAAGACAAGCAAGCAGACACTAGCAACTAATTGTATGGCCCTTTCCTTTTCCTTAGAGATTTATTTTTTCTCTTCAAAGCTTTACAGATTGATTGCAAAGTTATGCTGTAAATCAAAAGGAAGCCACTACTCATTACCAAGTTAGAATTTCCTGAGATCTTTACTGTGAAGCAGTTTCTCTGCTGTTTTGATCCAAAGGCCACTGGCAATGTCTAAGAGTGCACTACCTGCCGTGGCAGCTGAGACTCATTTCTTCCCAGATCCATTTTCAACAGCTTGATCAATTTCCGCTTGCTTCCAGATCTAAAGAGAACCACCAAGGCATATGATTCATGGATTCAAAATACTTATTCAGAGTGAACAAAAAGGAAAAAAAAATGTAGTCTAAGAGTAAGTCAGAGTAAAAGAAAGTGCATGGTCTACCAGTGTAGACCAACATGCCCAGCTGTAATTACCTATGCTCCACCTGAAAAACAAGGGAAGTAATGCCTTTTTCTTCTTCTTCAAGAAAAAGAAAATTTAAAAGTACTGTTGCCACTTTAAAAGTTATCCCTCAGCAAGAAAAAATACATTGGAGGACGCAAGCATGCTGCTCACCCCTATCAGGTTCTAACAGTCTTCCTGATAAATGAAACATGGCAGAGAAAGTTTTGTTTTCTGGAGTTTTTTTTATCTCTGAAATAGACTAAGTCTCTTCTTTCTACTACTGCTGGAGGACACTATGTAAACAAAGCACTTCCATTTCCCAGTCCTTCAGCATGCAATAATGCATTCTGTCCTTCATTCATATTTTTTCTACATAAAAGTGAATACTTTTCATCACTGCCAGCTTTGAGAAGCCCTGTGCCTCTTGTTTACAGTGAGCACAGCTCCAAACGACAGGTCTCTTGCAGCAGCACAGCCTTGACTGCCCAAGCCCTATCAACTACAGGAAGCACCTGAAGGGATTTGGGGGGATCTGAGGACCTGTGCTGAGAGTGATGCTGGACACCAGCAGAGATCTACTGAGCCCAGGTGGAAGCAGTGCAGAACGATAAATGGCACCTGGTAATGATCTGGCATTTATCTGGAGCGACAATGGTGACACCTGTGATTTGCCATGATTTGTAGCTGGAAGCCAGGAGCCCTACACCCCATTCAGGTGTTGAGGATTAAGGCAAAGCCACCAGCAGACAGTGAAGATGAACGTGGTGCAAAGTGCTGGCTGGCAGGGGGAACCCCATGCTTGAGCTGGTCCCACTGGCACCCCACACTCCCCACTCAGCCCCTGTGACCACAGCCAAGTGACCTGGGCCAGCACAAAGCTGTAACATACAGCCTTTGTCTTGGGCAGGTTCAAGTGAAATCCTTGAGCAGTCTCCTCCTACACATGCTCGATTTTTCCAAGCTGTCTTCAGAGCATCAAAGCAGTGGCAAAGGGCATAACCCTGCCCCTCCTCTGTCACTGGGCAGGAGGGGAAAGCAGAGCAAGGTTAAATGTACAGACTGAACCCTGAAGGAATGAATACAACGAATACAACTGGCAAACAACAAAGTAATTTAGCTAAAAACAACCCACAGGGCTCATGCTCAAAGATGCAGGTACTGCCTACAGAGCAGCAGTACATCTGTGTAGATCAAGTGGGATAACATGCAGGAAGTCACAGAGCTCCACCAGAGATCTGGCAATGCCACCTTCGCTACAGAACGGCTCATAAAAGGAGAACAATTTCTCCATATTTTGGAAGAAATTTTTCAATGCTTGTCACAATAATCTGAAATAACATTCTGAACTGTGGAAATGCCTTACAAAAACTTTTAGAATTACTTAAGCATGCTAAGCAAAACTGAACCAAAACCTAATGCAACTTCTAGGAAAAAAAACAGCTAGTTAAATTTCACTGAAAGTTCTACATAACAACTGAAAGATATTACTAAAGTCTACCTACAAATGAAATCTGCAGCCTTTAGAAAGCAAAAAACTTACAGATTTTTACTTGCAAGGTCCTCTCTTCAAGTCTCAAAACCAGAAGTTCTTCACTTAACATTGTCTGAGACTATTTTGAGTATCATCCATATTTTATATTTGGAAAAGTACCAAACAATGTGATAAATAGAAATCACAAACTGAGAAAAAAAAAAAGCACAAATAAAGGTGACTCATCCTGTCCCAGGGTTGGTATATTTGGGACCCATTAGTCTTTATGTCTCACTGCAGTATTATGGTGAGTAGTAAAACAGTGCTCCTGACTAAAATGTCAGCCACAACGCTGCACAATATTCCTCTTAGCATCTCACAGGTAGTGTCATTTTGCAAAAGTCTTTGAGCACACAATGCAAGTTCTATCCATTTTATCAAAGTTTTGTCACAGTTAATGACCAGACTGTATCCAGCATCAGAGAATATACATGAGAAAATAGGGAAGGGGCAGGAAATCTGCTAGGTTTGGATCTGTTACTTAGCTCCAAATAGAAAAATATTATTTTAATTTCTGCTAGGAATAATGGACACACTTTGATTTGGTAAGTCTTACACACACACCAGAATTAAGGAAGCAGAAATGCACACCCACGTTGCACCTCGTCCAAAGGATGTGGGTTTCCCTGAAGGCAAGATCCCCAGTGGCTCCGCAGAGCTGGGGCTGAGATGAACACGCTGCTCCTGTGCACCCAAACGTGTCCCTGGCTGCAGCTGGGAATCACATCCAGCCCTGTTCCTAGGCAACCCCAATCTCCCTCCACACTTCTCCCTGCTGCTACCACCAGACAAGAAGTTTTAATCATCAATTCACTCTGCATCGAACATGCACAAGCCCATCAGGAGAGGCTTGGGCACAGCACTGTGTTAAGCAGCATCAGGCAGCTCCAGCCCCGACTTTGTCTTCACCAAGGCATGCAGACTGCAGCTTAAAAACAGCACTTTTACCTTTCAGTTGTTTATAAAGAAAAGCTTTTTAAAAAATCCTGGCTCAAACATAAAATAATGAAAATGCTAAAGATTTTTATTCTTGCCAGCAGGAATGAAAACATTCTGTCAGAGGCACTGAAGGTTAAACTTTTTTTTTGACATTTATAATATTCAGAGCTGGAAAAAAAAATCTCAACAAAGAGTAATTGCTCCCACAGGGACCAATCCATGGGTCACAGTTTTTTGCACTTGATGGCAACAGAGCCTTGACTGAGATTTTCTGTAAGACCCAGATTTAAGCTTGCAGCACAATCACAACGTTTGCCCTAGCTCCAGAAGCTGAGCTAAAGTACCACTTCTACAGTGTAATTATTCTACATATGTTCCAAAAACCCATGGGGAAATGTTATTATTCAGAAGAATAAATAGGGTAAAAATAAATGGGTTTTAATTTTAGCCAATTTTTAAACTCCTCATGAATTTTCATTTTTCTTATGCAAGTTTAAGTCCATGGGAGAAAGGATTTGCCTTGAAGAAATAATTAAACTTTCATCTTCAGTTACGCTTCTTAGCAAATACACAGCCACCCACATAGCACACAAAGCATAAGTGCTGTTCAGTGACAGAGTGCCAACATAATCACTAATGCCTCATAATCTTCCTTTCAGTTTCAAATTGAATATTTGAAGTTTGAACTTGTGTTCAACAACCCAGAGCAAGCAGAAATGCAGTAAGGGCTTAGGTTAAAAAGGCATTGGTGTCCCAGCATAGAGCTTAATTTGCCCTCAACAAATTTTTGAACTGTTCTGAGACAAAAAGACAGTAATTTGTCATTTGGGATATGCAAACCTACTACCTTAAGGATAATAAAAGATTATAGCACTCAATTTATGATGACAATGTCTGGACCAAATTTAGTCAGGTGCAAAAGTCAGAATTTTTAAGGCAAGGCAAGGGAAGCTGAGGAAGCAGGTTCAGGAACACCCAGACACACTTTGCAACTAAGTCTACCATGACACCTTCTCCAGTTCCTGGGAACATTTCAACATTCCTTATTTTATGCAGGGACCAAACAAATGACCACACAGGTGCTCTGTAGGCAGGTCAAAAAATCTGCACATGCCCTCACTGGTAAACACCTTGCACCCAGTTCACAGAGTCCCTCTTATCCATTCACTGACCTCAAGCTACATCCGTCTGGACAAGTGCTGCTCCTTTTGCCTGGAGTTCAGGCTGCTTTCCAGCACCTGTGCTGGCTGAAGGACAGGGCCAATCATCATCAATGGAAATCAGAGGTTAATGCAGACTGAGGGACTGAAATAGGATTATATTTCAGTTGTTATTCTGAACTGCATAAGGGATCCAAATCAAGCTCCAAGGGCCTATCATAGGTGATAAAATTACTCCATCAATCCCAAGTACTAGAGCCAACATGAAAATGAAGCACAAAATGAAACAGAAAACTACCAAAAAGAAGTTATATCATCTACCCAAGAACTCCTTCAAGTAACAAAGGCCTCCTTGCCCCACCAGCCCCAAATGACCAACAAGTTCACCTGATCTAAACTAAGTCTAGGCCTCAAAGGTCTTATGAACACAAGTCTTTGATCTCCAGCAGCAACAGTAACAGCACTGCCCGGGACCTTCCTCAGCTTAATGGTTTCTTGTCATACAATATCCAGAGAATTACTGAATAAAGACAGAATTACTGAATAAAGCCCTCCCTCAACATAAATATCTCAGTAATTTCCATCTCTTGCAGGATGGGGAAGCCAGTTCCTGAATCTTGCAGGATTAGGAAGCCAATTCCTGAATGGCATTGCAATTTCCAACCTAAACAACATATTAGTAACAGACATGCTCTTCTTTTCCTTCAAACACACAATAAAGAAAACAAACCCCAAAACTGGAAAGGTGACCCAATGTAATGTATTACATCCAGGATCAAACCTTTCATTACAAAGCAAATCTAGAGGTTACACAGGCAAAAGGCTATTAATAAATCACATTTTACATTCTAAACTTCACACAGTCCTAAAACTTAAACTTACAGTTACACTGTGCACCAAAACAACCCCACACAATTTTTGCAAATTATCTGCTAACCAGAGACAGAAGAATGCTTGCCACCTCTGCCACTCAGTACTGACCAAGGCTCAATCTGAAATAAGAAAAAGCAGAAACCCAGCCCAATATTCCTGAAGGATATGGCACTTTACAAGAGGTTTGTACCAAGTGAGAAGTGATAGCAACAGTACCTTACACTAACAGATTAATTTGTGGACCCTTCACATATCTCATTAGCTCTTTTAAATATACAGGTTTCAATAGATGAATTTGGAGACCCAGACTCAGTTGTCAGCAAAGCTCTTTATAGCTCTCACTTGCCAAGACTGCCTGAAGTTTCAATTTGATTTTAGCAGAAACATCACCTCTGCTGTCTAATGTCATTCAGATTCCTCTCCAGTCCTAGTATTTTCCATCCCTTTTGCCTGCCTGCCAGAGAAGGTGTCCTGCCGGACCTGTTTCTGAACAAAGGACAAGTGGTGGGTGAGTCGTGGTCAGTGACCATCCTGGGCATAGTGACCACGAAATGTTAGCATTTTCTGTACTGGGTGAAGCAAGGAAGGACACCAGCAGAATTTCCACCTCGGACAGCAGACATACTTTGGCCTGTTGAGGACATTGATTGACAGAGTCCCTTGAGAGTCAGCCCTGAAAGATAAAGGAGTCCAGAAGGCTGGACATGCTTTAAAAAGGAACTGTTAAATATTCAGATGCAGGCTGTCTCCATGTGTAGGAACACAAGTTGCTGGGGAGAAAGACCAGCCTAATTAAACAGAGAACTTAGGCTGGAGATCAGGGAAAAAAACAGAATCCATCTTCTCTGGAAGAGGTGTCAGGTAATTTGGGAGGACTACAAGGATGACACAAGGTCATGTAGGGGAAGATGAGAAGAGTCAAAGCACAACTAGAACTTGATTTGACCACTACAGTTACAAACAAGAAGAAAGTTTCTATAGAAACCTTAGCAGCAAAAGGAGAGTCAAGAGTGTCTCCATCATTTTTTGAATGCAAGAGGGTAGCGCAGAGACAGGGGATGAGGAAATGGCAGAGGTACTTAATGCCTTCTTTGCCTCAGCACTCTATATCAGGGTAAGTTGTCCTCAGGATACTCAGCTCCTAGAGCTGGAAGTTGGTGGTGGGGAGAAGAATGAAGCCCCCATAATCCAGAAGGATGTGATTAGTGACCTGCCCTGCTAGTTAGACACTCACAGGTCTATGTGCCCTGATGGGATCCACCCTGGAGTGGCAAAAGAACTGGCCAAACCACTCTTCATCCTCTACCAGCAGCCCTGGTTAACTGGAGAAGTTCCAGCTGACTAGAAATTAACAAATGTAACACCCATCTACCAGAAGGATTGGAAGGCTGATCTGAGGAACTCCAGGCCTGTTAGCCTGACCTCAGTTCTGGGCAAAGTTATGGAGCATATCATCCTGAGTGCCACCACACGGCATGTGCAGGACAACCAGGGGACCAAGCCCACCCAACATGGATCTATAAAAGGCAGATCCTGCTTGATCAAACTGATCTTTTTCTATGACAAAGTGACCACTTAACAGATGAGGGGAAGGCTGTGGATGTGTCTTTCTAGACTTCAGTAAAGCATCTGACACTGTGTCTCAAAGCATTCTCTGGAGAAACTGGCTGTTTGTGGCTTAGATGGGTGGACTCCGATGGGTAAAAACCTGGCTGATGGTCATGCCCACTTCATTCATGGTGAATGAAGCTAAATCTAGCAGGGGCCGGTTGCTAGTGGTGTTCCCCAGGGCTCAGTTTTGGGGCTGGTACTGGTTAACATCTTTATTGATGACCTGGATGTGGAGACTGAGAGCACCCTCAGTAAATTTTCAGACACCCAGTTGGGTGGGAGTGTGGATCTGCTGAAGGATGGAAAGGCTCTGCAGTGAGACTTGGACAGACTCGATCAATGGGCCAAGGACAACGGTGTGAGGTTCCCTAAGGCCAAGTGCCACATCCTGAAGGTTACCAGCCACCTCAGTGTGAGCCAAAGTGTGCCCAAGGGGGCAAGAGGCCAATGGCACCTGGCCTGTATGAGCAACAGTGTGGGCAGCAGGACCAGAGCAGCATCTGCCCCTCTGTGTTGGGCACTGGCCACTGGCCACACCTCAAGTGCTGTGTCCAGCTCTGGGCTCCTCATGAAAAAGGACATTGAGGGGCTGGAGTGTATCCAGAGAAGGGCAATAAGGCTCATGAAGGGTCTACGAAACATGTCCTGTGAGGAGCAGCTGAGGGAGCTGGGTTTGCTCAGTCTGGAGACGAAAAGGTTCAGACCTCACTCTCTCCAATGACCTGACTGGAGGGTGCAGGGAGCTGGGGCTGATCTCTCTGCTGTGCTTACAGTGAGAGGATAAGAGGAAATGGCCTCAAGCTGACATGGGGAGACTCAGATTAGGTATAACAAAGTTATTTCTCACTGTGTGGGTGGTGGAATAGTTTGCTTAGAAAGAAGGTGGAGTCAACCACCCCTGGAGATGATTAAGAGGAATCTGGATTTGGCATTGGGAAGTGGTTTAGTGGTGTACCCTTTATGGTGGTGGCGCTGGGTTGATGGCCGGGCTTGATCTTTAAGGCCTCTTCCAACCTTGACTCTATGACTACATATCATAACAACAACCCTGATCTTGCATTTTTCAATACTGCCGATAATGCACACGCTCAAAAAACTACCACCTGCCAAAATAGTACCCAATTCTGCACAATTCATCCCCAAGACAGATGCAACAACAGAAAACCAAACAAAAACCAAATAAACAAAAGAGCCACCACACTAGACATTGGAAATGCTGCTTAATAAGCTGTAAGGTACCACTTGCACACTATGACGATGAGGATGCTCTAAGAACAAACTTAGAAAAGAGTTTATACAGCAGGCATACCAGCAGCAGGGAAAAAAAATCTGTTCTTTCTCTTTTCATGTGTGTAAAATAGGTTTAATTCTCAGATCAGTGTGTGATATCATGACATTAATGGACAGTCTTGGTATTCTACCCATTTCCTTCAAGTTGAGCTTCTGGCCTCTGATCATGATCACGAGCAATTCTGTTTATCAAAATATGGCCAACAAATACAAAATTGTCATCTCTCTGCTCCATCAGTAATGAGCAAAAATTATAGAGGTAAAGCTCACAATGCAGATAAAGCCTCATGCACGGTAGAATCTTTACTTTTGCTTGTCTGAACAAGCATGAACAAAATCCACATCAAATAATAATTTCAGCCTACTGTCTTTTTCAATGAGTTTCATTTCACATATCTCCAATCTTAGCTTGTCATTAGCTATGTTAATTAGTTCACTATCTCAATACCGCACTAGCTTCAGATCATTGCTAACTTGAGAAGAAAGCTTATTCTTCTTTTAATATAGTAATAGTCATTGCAGTGACTAATAGTAAGTCACTGTAGAAAACACCCATAGAAATTAATAATGCTTGCAATTTTCAATCAGTTACAAAATTAAAACAAAAATGCTACTACTTTTTAATTTCCAGAAAGATAATCAAAGTATTATTATGGATTATCACATTTATTATATTACTAACTATGTGAGGACATACAGTGACACACATTCAAAGTTGGGTTATCTCTTGCTATGCCACGAGCCAAGTTCTGTATTGCACACACATGGTGTACATCCTGCCCCAGCTCTTCTGAAGGCAACCATTTTCTAATAAGAGCATGGTAATTGTTCTTTGCTATCTCTGTGATGATAGAGGGGCTTATTTTAAATCTCTCACATGGTCCAAGTTCACAGATGTTTTGCAGAAAGTAAAACCCAGTTATGTGGAATTTCAATCACAAGTCACAAGAGGGCCTGTGCAATTAAACAGTACTCTTGCACCAGGAGGTGACTAAAAGACAGAACATCTGAGCTTCCCCCAGGACCTCTTGCAAAGGGAAAATGCTGAGAGGTTACTGGGAATATACTGAAACTGCTCTGGTACATCCATCACCAACCACCACGAACATACTGACCAGCAGTTCAGGTAAAATGGGTCTCTGAGGTTGCAATGCCCCCCAAGTGTCTAACTCACACATTTCTCCCCTCAGCTGGGCAGAAGGGGGAGAGCAGGGCAACTGGAAGTGGGTACATGTTCACCAGGTCTGTGGCAGTTGAAACTTCTGCAGAGGATTTACATCTCCTACACCAGATGAAGTGCTGAGACAGGAGGTCTTCATGCTCACAGGTAACCTCTTCCCCATTTCTGCTGAGTCGAGCGTGCACACATTTGCAATTGTGCCTCCGTATGTCACAGAAGAGAAACAATGCTCAGGGGTTTTCTAAAGCAATTTTAAAATTTAGATTAATTTAAAGACTATTTACAACCTTACTTCAGCTGGATTAGGAAATGAGTGGCAACAAGCCTAATTTAAAACATCAAAGGACCAGATGTTTGTAGGCAAGGTGGACAGGAGGGGAAGGCTGCAGGAAGTGTCTCTCTCAATCCAGTTTCTCTTCCAGGCAAACACATTATATCTGACTTCCCTCTGGGCACTGAATACATGAGATTCAGCAGCTCACTCAAATGAAGCAATTAGCAGTACCCAGCACTTGCTGCCAGAGCTGTCCGCACTAAGCTGTCTACCTGGCCCTGAACACCGTGGGTCATTGTGTATCATTTTTAGGAAGTCCTGGATGACTCCTGCTTCCCCCAATACGGGCACAGGTACAAAACCACTGGCTCAGCTACTTCTTCCCTGCTAGCCCCAGTGCATCCGTGTTGAACAGAAGCTCCTGGGGTGTTGTATAATGAGGATTTCTTGCTAAAAAAGAGATTGTGGCTGATCCACTTCTTCCTTCAACCCTTGTGCTAGAACTGGATACACAGACAAACAAATAATATCAGTACAGGATCATCTTTTATCAAACCACCATCCACAGAGCACACAGACTCCTGTCCTGCCACACAGGCCTGCAGAAAACAAAGGAAAAATTAGTGGATTGCTAATTGTTGGGGTTTTTAAAATAAGGGAAAAGATCACCTTCCGCCTCTTCTTCCTTCTCATGTATTTTAAAGGTTTCAAACTAACCTTTTGATAGCAGCACCCTACATTTAAAAACAGACCACCTCGAATTGCAAGGCAGCTTGGCAAATATGGCAGTCGTGCCATTTCCAGGCTACACAACACGAAACATTTTAAAAAAATTTAAAAAAGGAAAAGAAAAAGGCATAAAAGATAGTATGAGAAGACTGACCTGCTGCTTGAGACTAGCCAAGTGCTGATCTCTTGTTTAATAAAAATACACAAATATCAGTGAGGGTCATGACACAATTCAACACCATTCCCATGCGAAAATGCAACTCTGAAAGATTCACCTGTGTATTTTTGTCAGCTGCAGTGGGCATTCATATTTACTGTCTATGCACACTTACATGAAGGACTTACAAAGGTTATAATTGAGCCGAAATTCTACCCAGCCTCATGACAGAAACCAAGTATTTTTAAAGACCATTTTCTGCAGAAGTCAGTGACTTTTTCAAAAACATTCAAAGAGCAAAATCATCAGGAGATGGCAAGCGGCAAATACTGATTAGCTAAAATCATCAACATTTCACTAAAAGGAAATACCCAAAGGAAAACAAAATTATTCTGGCTATTTTCTCTTTTTAGTGAAATAACATGTGTATTTTATTTTCAGTTTGTTCCACTGGAGCAGAGGAGAGAGAGTAAAATGAAAGAAGAGAGCCATAATCTGTGATCTCAGACTTCCCTAGATAGTGAAATTTAACACTGAGAGATACAACAGCAACTCATCTCAGAGCCCAAGCTCTGCTCCAGAATCAGGGACAGCACTGAAAAGAATAGGGATAAAGAACTTTTACCAGCCTCAGCTGCTAAGAGAGGCAAGGTGTAACAATAGTCTGTAAGCATTGTAAACCAACAAGAAAAAACCTCTGTAGCTGCTTTCTTGCCATTTTATTCTTCAAATTATTGTCATTATAGCAGAGTGGAGTTTAAGTTTAGTATTAACTGCTACAAAATTCCCACAATTATTTCCCCTCACAATGAAGAATTTTTTCCTAATATGCCATCTAGCCCTGCCCCCTGTCAGTTTGAAGCAATTCCTCCTTGTCTTGTCACCCCAAGTGCTTGTAAGCAGTGTCTCGCCATCCTTGTGGTAGCTCTCCTGAGGTACTGGAAGGCCACAATTATGTCACCCCAAAGCTTCTCCTCTCCAGGTGAACATTCCCAGCTGTGCCAGCCTTTCCTCCCAGCAGAGCTGCTCCATCCCTGGGATCATCCTGGTGCCTCCTCTGGGCTCTCTGCAGCAGCTCCAGGTCCTTCCTGTGCTGGCCCCAGGGCTGGGGCAGCTCTGCAGGTGAGGTCTCACCTGAGCACAGGGGCAGAGGGGCAGAATCCCCTCCCCTGCTGCCCATGCTGTCTGCTCCGTACACTAGGCATTGCCCCCTGTACACTAGCCAATGCTCGTCTGTTTTAAAGGGCTCCACTCCGCAGGATCAGGACCCAGGTTCTGGGCACTGGAATCACAGTTATTTGCTCAGTAACCCCCAGGTGCTTGCAGAAGCTCAGGACTCCAGAAAAACAAATCAATATGCTGAAGGCACTTTATAGTTTACACAACTTATTTTTATAGTTTTCCCAGACTTCATGCCAAACTTCAAATGGTTAACTGTTTCCTTGCCAATTATTTTATTGGTCAATATCAGGCATTTCACTTGTCCATCAAATCTCTCTGTTCTGGGTTAGTTTACATACGTTATTCACCGGTTCTCATGAGACAGATCTCCTGTTTATGGCAGGTGCAGTTGTTTTTCACCCAGAAATAGTCAGCTGTCTCACAAACCTTCATTCTCAAGATTGTTTTCACATGGGAACTTGTAAGCCAGCTTAGCTGCACTTAGAAGTGACAAGCCAGCTATAACTTAATATAGCAAGGCCTGATTTTATAAGGCTTTTCTGTATAATTTATCTACCTGCATTACAACAGGTGTTCCTGTGTTCAGCAGCCACAGAGGTTTCAGAGACAGTCACATAATCCAGGGGGCGTCACACAAGGGAATGGATGTTTAGGGCTGGTTTAGTGCTGCCTGGCATCATCAAGGCAGTGATAAATACATCATAATTTAATGAACTCAGGACTGTGCAAAAACTCTTATCACAGTGATGCCATAAGGCTTAATTCATTTTACTGTGCCTGTGAAGGTTTTAGCGAAGAAACAAGGCATGCAAAAGTTGCTTTCAGCAAGGACAGTTGGAAGATAAGAAGACATCTGTCTCAAGAATGTCATGACAGAGAAAACAAAGGACTGAATCTCTGGGAATATGGGGTGGGATTTATGGTAATGGTAAGTTTTAATATGCATAAGGGAACTGTATGTAAGTAACACTCTTGTAGATCCACATGTCCAGGTTAGGTTAGGATCTCCAGCATGAACCTCAGGCCTGAAAAATCATGCCCTCTTTACCACAACTGTAGTGGACAGCCCCTGCAGTGCAATAAGAAGAGAATAAACGCCCACAAAAATGGGCAATGCACACAACAGCTGTGTGTCCAGAACTCGTGATGCAGGAAGTCACTCACTTGTTACTGCACTTTCACATCATTCCCCAATAAAACTAACATTCCAAGTAGCCACCCCAATGCTAAAAATGCTCTTTTTAATAAAAAGGGAACAAATGAGGAAATGCACAGAAGATTCCACACTTCATTTGGTATACAGTACACAAACGAAATCTGGAAATTTTTATAAACAGAAAGATCTCTGTGATCTAGAGAAGCTATCTCCAGGGCTTCGGAGCACTCTGAAACAGATAACTAGGTTCTAATTAGTACTTTCAGTGTGTTTATATACATACACAAAACATCTCTGTCAATATACACACACTTAAACAACTTTTCTGAAATTACAGATTTTATTCACACACTTCTCAAGCTGAAGAGGGTTTTTCTACCATTTTGCTATATTTTTAACAATACATTCACTACAGAGCAGTTTCATACTAAAATCCTTTAATTAAAGAAGATTAATTAAACATGAGATAAGCACAAATACTAAACAAACTGCTTCAGAGAAAACCCAGAATCTGACCAACTGAAATTACTTTATATGCAATTACACATGCTGTGAATTGCTTTTTGTAGATAATTGCCTTGGCTGTCTCCTTAAAGTCAACCAACCACATATGAAAGTTAAATAATATCAAATCAGAAAAGAAGTCAGGACTGACTGGAGTTGCAGTTAAATGCATTTATTTTTTTATATTTCAGCATTAACACATTACTGGTTCAGAATCATTTAATAGTGTTTAACCAAATGGACAAAGAAAAGGCAACACTTAGGTCCTATATCCAGTAACACAAAATTTTAATTGCTTTTGGGATCTCTGCCATTATTCTTCCCAGCAGACAGCATTTAAATTTTAGGGCCCTTCTCCCCTAAAGGAATGGGTGCAGGGATGAATTCCACCAGTAAAAGAAACTGAAATTCTAATTATAGTCTCCAAGGCAGACACAGTAGAGCAGTCTGCCAAGACCTCTTTCATTAGCTAAATAACTTATAACTCTTTCAAGAATTGTAATCCATCAAGATGTACGGAAGAATAGAAGGCAATTTTAAGTAGGTTAGGAGCTGAGTAATTTATTTATTTTTTCAAATGAAAGATACAAATAATCTTTTCAAAAGGTTGATGTGTATGAAAGGAGCTAGCCAGGAATGAATGAATGTCCTGGAGAAAAAAAGGTAATATACCTTGTAGACAGGTGTACACTCTGTAAGAGTGTAGACACTCTTACAGGAGAGCGTTTATATGCATAGTTGTTATATGACATTTAAATTAAACTGACATCATCATGACATTTAAAAGCACCTGAGTTCTGCTCTAGGGAAACTTTTGATTGCTAATGACTTTCAGAGCCAAAATTTCACTATCAGCATGTACAGCATGGCCAGTGAGTAAAATAAACACAAACACAAAGTTCATAAACAAAGACACCCTGTCTTTATTTTTCCCTGTCTTTCCCTGTCACCTGGGGTATATGTAAATGCAATTTGAGGCACTGACAAATTATACACATGAGCCTATAGTATCCGCAGAAATTTAAACTGCTTAAATGCAACATTAGTTTTTCCATATTGCGTATGTTTTAAAGGGCTTTATTTGTCTTTTGAGCTACCTTGAAATCCTGATGACAAATATTGTGGTCTATATGCCCTTCCCTTGGTGCTGCTCTAGGCTGCTTACAAGCCTTTGAAAAATTACTGCCAAGAAACAACAGTAACTGACATATGACTGCTGTTTTCTATTTCTTCATTATGCAAATACTTTGAAATTTGAAAATACCATGTACAAGCTAAAAATACATGGACTTGATGATCAAAACCATGCTTTATATGACAAATGCCCATGATCTAATGTAAATATTGATTCAAGAGAGGAAGCAATGTTTTCCTTAGACCTAGCCACATCATTGGTGTATCAATTAGGACCAGCCAAACCCCTCATAGATGCCTGTACAGCACGTTCTTTGCTGCTTTCTTACTGACTTCTCAACAGCTGCAGAACACCCATCACGTGTGTGAGCTGAGCTCCTTGTGCAGGCTAAGTACAGGTACTCCTGGCTTGGAATTGCAGGCAAAATGAAATTGAACACAGCCTTTCACAAGACTCTTAAACATCCACTCATGCAGTCTTCTAAGCATAACCAGACTAAAGGCAATGTTTAAGCATAAACATCATTTTATTGGATGACTTCAAACAATGAAAACAACTATTTCATCAAGCTTCTGTAAGTTACTGTAACTCCAGGAAGAAAGATATGTTATACTTAACCAAAAAAATAATCACCCCTCATCAAAGGCTTATTTGAAACAGATGAAGTACCACTTCAAAATAACAAAATCATGCATACAATGGCCTTCAAACATGAAAGAACTCTCAGTCCCAACTGATTCCATGCTAACTGCATTGTCTCAACTATTGCTTTTCCCCCTACTACAGAGATATTATATTTTTTATTATAATTAGTGTAAGAATTCTTACCTCTCCATCTCGTATTCCTTCATTCCTACTTTTATGGCCTTCATTACCTGTAAGACACATACTAGTATGGGACCATCATAGTGGGAGGGAATTTCATATTTATAAATTTATGACTTATCACTATCTCCAGAGAAGCCTATATTACAAAAATATCATCTGTACTTCATTTAAATTTACATCAGCAGATGCCTTTTAAAACTGCACCGGAATCAAACACTTTAATCTTTAAAAATACCTGCAGTCTCCAGCAATAAAGCAAGTTTAATTGCCAAACTACTAATGAAGTGCAGCTCATCAAAATGCCGATGTTCAATTGTGTAATCTTGTGAACATGGCAGCAAGTCCTTTTGTTCTATTTAGGCAAAACAAATCTATGAACAGCGTTATCCTACAATGGGAGAGTCTCTTTTGTATTTTGAAATCTGAATGAACAGAAAAGTACTAGAGTTAACACTGGTTTACAAGTCATAAATCTGATCCTTGTTCTCAGGTTTGCTACGAAAGTTTTATTCTTTTGTTGGTTTCTGTATTATAGAAGTTCCAGGCAGCTGCTCTACAGAAAAGAATACTCTCAGATGTGATAAGATTATTCAAGGGTGAAGAAAAACCAAGGAGCATGAATGCAAAATGAGAAAACTCCTTTGAGTTTTCAATTTTACAATATTAATTTTAAAACATTCTTACCCTTCATAGTTTGAGTAACTGAGGAGCAGGAGCCAAGACAACAGGTGAGTCAGTAACCTCATCAGCTGCTTTTACCTAAGCTCCCTTCGGTCATCACCACTCTCAGAATTCACAGGCAGATCAGCATCACTATATGGAGTACAGGACTGACTCCCAAGCTGATTTTGTCATCACCACCATTAGAGGAGTGCAGCTCCCCTGCTGTAGTGCCAGGTCCAGCCTGAGAGCCTGGACTTATCATTACCACACTGGTATGGCAACAGAACAGCAGAGATCAGCTCTGCTTCAGGGACATATCCAGCTCTGAGGAGCACCCTGAGGAATCCTTTCCCTGTCCTACACTGTGCATGGAAACACTTCCCTAGTCCATCAGGACCTGGGCCAGTTACCTGTTAGTTAAACTTTTCTGAGCTGCACATGGGCCTGAGTAATCTTTATCTTTTCTTTCTCCATCACTATACAGGTATTTGTGCACACAGAACAGAGAGATTGCAGGCAGGTCACCTTCTACTGAGGTGAGCTCTTACCCACACCCACACAATTTCTCACACATCACAAATGCACCAGTGAGTTCAAGGACAATGCAAGGTATATTACTGGGCTGTAATAGGAGGGATATTATCCTCTTATTTCTATCCAGCCTTTCCATTATTTTATTACTAAGCAATTCTGGGTTGCTGGGAACATTTTCTGAGTATCACTGCTACACTAAGAGTAAAAATTATTAACAGTAAAGGATCCATTACCTCTTTATGAGCTTCACTGGAGATTTTATTGGTGTAGCGCAGAACTTCCAACTCCATGTCTGTCTTAATGACACGACTTAAAGAGAAGAAGAACAGATAGCATGTTAGTCTGCAACATAAGAATGCAAAATGAAAATTCCCTGAAAATTATATGCATCACCTATAATGAGATTAGATCGAGTATGCCTCAAGAGCAAACAGCTATTACAGTATGCACAACAGCAAAGTATTGCTGGCATTGATTCAGTGTTAGCAAAACAATCTTACAAAGGGAAGTCACAAGAATTTCAAACATCAGCATGCCTTATTTAATACTTATAAACGAGCGGTTCAATCAACATTTTTGCAACTCATTCTACAATACATTAGGAACAAAACTAATGCGATTCTGCATTTGTCATAACTCTAACGCTACTTCAAATGGAACATTTCTACAAGCATGCTCGATTTCCTTTTAAACACAATTTGAAACTGTTTTACATATTTTCATTCTCAGAGGTCCAGAATTTCTGTTCAGCACAATCCCAGCTCCCACCTACTTGCAATATCTAAAAAGGTGGGCAGGGAGTGGTGTGAAAAAATGCTATTTTTATTTGGTATTAAAAAACCCAAACCATGAAATTCAGAAAGGACAGCAGCAGTAATTACAGCCATGATGTCTATTCTTTCACATGCTTCTGAAGGAAGATAAAAAACATAAAACCTCAAACAAACCAATGCCCTGAAAACCCCATCCTACTCTTTGCGCCTTATGGGATACTGAATTCATGAGCCTTGATGCTCTCTTCTAAACTCATGTCAAAAATGCACTATTTAACTCTTCTCTACATGTACTTCTATCCTGTATTTCAAATAAAAGCAGCTATTGAGTGTGGCATGCACAGTAAAGCAGACAGAGTTCCATAACATATATTAGACACCACATATGAATTCCTAGTGTTTTTCATGCCCATCTCAAAGGCAGCTGTGAAGTACATACTTACTGTTTACAAAGTACAGAATTACATCTACTGAATTGCATGAAAATATTTTCACCATATTTTCAAGCTGCACTCCAGGGTTTGCAGCAGTTACAAACAACCATAACTGTTATACTTTGAAACTGCCACCAAGAGATCCCTCTTTCTATTGCAACGTGCTCCTCCTCACACTGCTGTAGAAAACTATTTACTGTATTTCTGCTCTGTAGTTTGTTTTAATGAGTCCAGAAACAGGTTTCTCAGCCATCAGTGCCTCTGGTGCAAGATTACAATTCCCACAGAGAGTGCAATACTACAGGACAGCCATTCCCCTTCAAACACAACTCTTTTGGCAAGAGTAAATGTACGTTTGTAAAATCCTGATATTGATCAAAATGCTTTTATGAACAGAAACACTGTAGAGGGGAGTGGATTGACTTTCTTAGTCAAATGGAATATGACACAAAATAATCACTATGCAATTGAGAATGAGAAGTACAAAGTTTTAAATGCATACCCAGGTGAAAAAATTGCACTGGAATGGTAAAATCTGCTGACCGTGAGTGAGGAAACAAATCTCCGCTCTCGTCTTTCAGTCAGGACATAAAAAAGAGTGGCTCAAATATATTCCAGTTAGAATGAGATAGCAAAGGCTTATAGATTTAAATTTTTTTTTAAATCTTCCACTCCTCCTTTTTTTTCTGGAAATATTAGATTTACAGACCACCTAATACGTCAGGTTGATGCCCATGCAGGCAGACTTCACAGGTCTGCCTTATTTTCACCCTTTCTCACCTCTGTTGTTACCTTTCCACATTTTATTTATAGAAATTTCTCTACCATAATTTATACATTTATGCTCTTCTGCAATGCACAAGAACTTGCTAACTGAATTAGCATCAAAGCCAGCAAACACAGCAATGCACATATGCAAAGGAGATGCTTCACAGTACAACTGACAGGTGCACAAACACCAAAGACAGGAGTTCAAAAAAATGTTGAGACGTTTACATTTGTTTATAGATGGAAAAACCTCTGAAAACACAAAATGCAAATGCATAGTTTTAATTCATTACTGTACAGATCAGCTTTCACAAAGAAATAATTATAGCTTTCCATCAAAATAATGCAAAATACAGAACATATGAATATGAAATCTTCCATATAAAACTATTAAACCCCATTTTCACTGAGATTACAGGAAAATACAGCATATATAGGCACAAAGAGAGCTGCACATTACCAAATGTTTACTTCTAGCAACAACACAGTTATGATAGACACCGGCAAATTACAGGAACAAAAGGCCATTTGGCTAAGTGTTCATGTCAAAAAACCTCCTTCTGATTATTAAGGAGATAATCTGGACAAGTTTGAATTCTTTCTTCTGTTAGATATCATTTTCTTTTCAAAACACTGTAATCAATACTTAGCATATCCATTCACTATGAAATTTGAAGTGGAAGCCTTTAAATTTAAAACAAAAGTTTTAAAATTTGTTTGGAAATACAAGCAACTCAATAAAATGAAAAAAAAAAAAAATTAAACACCACCTGCAAACTGCTGAAATCCAGTGTAAGGTTGAATTCTTCTGTTTTAAGTTCCATACCAAGTCAGAAAATTATGAGATCTTGAAAAAGCAAGCAAGAGAGGCAACAGATCCTTAACCACAAACACTCTGCCTCTTGTCAGTATTGAACCATTTTTCCTGCATTTTTTTAGGAGACTGTATAATACTAGAGTTGCCTTTTGTAGCTCCCAGTTCTCACCGGCTGGTTCAGAAAGCTCAGCCATTTCATTTTAGCTGCCAGTTTGACAGCATGGCATAGAAGCAAAGTTTTTCTGACTTGTACTGTGTAAAACACAGTAGTTCAGAGCTTGCCAAATCTAAAATGAAATGCATCCCTGCAAGGATATGTTCCAAAGGATGCAATTTCCTACCCCAGCATATAACCCAAAATAATTAATCTTTCTAAAAGATGAATTTTCTTAACTCTAAAAATATTGCTTTCCAAACAAACTTTCTTGGCTGATAATCTGACATTCCAAGGAGATTTCTGCTTTAGTAAGCTTTAAGATACATGACCTGTCATTCACATGTTAATTTCACCAGACACTTAAATCCTAACAACCATCTTTAATGAAAGCCACCAAACCCAGTAAAACCTTTTAAAACATTTCCAAATACAAATCTCAACTTTTTCTTTACTTAGAATTCCCTTTCCTTGAGAGCCAGGTGTAGGGAAGGTGCATACCAAGCATCCCTCTTCCGTGAGGCTGCAGGAAGAACCAAATCAGAATTTCAGGCTGCCACTCACAATTCACCTCAGCTCCAAGTGCTGCCTCTCTACTGCCTCAAGGTTCCATCTCTCTCACTGCAACCTCCAGGGCAACGGCCTTATGTTTGTCCACACCTTAGCTTCCTAAAGAAGATTTAATCACCCTCCTCACAGAGGAGAAAAACTTATGACACCTTGGTAACGTGGATGGAAACAACCTGAAAGCTACCTTGGGAAAAAGTCTGTAGCCTTACTCCAAGGCCTTCTGCAGCTAAAACTCTGTCCTTGCTTTCCTGCTGTGTCTTCAGAGCAAAGCTTGGAAGTCAGACAGGGCCCTTTCCAGGTCCTCCTCCTCAGCCCTCTTACACTCAGAAATCTAGCCTACAACATAACTTCTCTGTTTAGAAAAACGGTGCAATTCTAGAAGGAAAGAATAGGAAGAACTAAAAATCAGTCCCTCTTACACTCTGCAGCAGGAGCAATGAGTGCACTACCACAATTCCAGTCCATTCACAACTCAGGGATGGAACAATTTCTACACAAAGCCTCCCCACTTCCCTTTTGCAGCTTTACGTTCTGCCAAGCAATGAAAAATATCTGCCACAACAGATACATAACCTTTTGATAATTCTAAATGTTCTGAAATCACTGATGTTGAAAAACATCTCCACAGTTTTCAAATTGGCAATTAGCTGTAGATGGAGACTGCAGAAGATGGTTCTCAGTATATGTGCTCAAAATAAACATTAAAAAGCATAATATGTAGTAGCATGCAATACAATACACTACAACAGCAGCAGTCAGAGGGTGCACCTGTGTTTTGTATTTTAAGCTTATCTGTCTTAACTAAGGATTTTCTTCCTCATTTGTAGATTAATATACAAAACAAAGCTTAGATAAAAACCTAATTCATTAACAAAAATCCACTATGCTCTTTCTTCAGTAATTTCCTAAATGGAAAACTAGTTACAGAACCTTAGTTATGGAGCAATCCTGTGGACAAAGTCAGCAATGTTGACCAAAAGAGGAAAACCAGTAAAATGGAGAGGCTTTGCATAGTCACACATGTAGTTTGTTTTGTTTCAGATAGGCTACAGCAAAATTCCCCAAGAATTACAAAGCACAGTTATATGAATATGAATTCAGCAAAAATAAGGCTGTTAAAATAAATCCTGGAGAAGAAATAATACCTAATTAAATACTACCTGTTTAGACAGTTTTGATCTACATTTGATTTCTGCTGCTAGATCATAAATTAACCTCAGTTCTTTTCCCCTTCATACAAACTCATATTTACCTGAATGTGACTTAAACCCTAACACATTCTAGAGAAATGTGCCTCCAAATACAATGCCTAAGAAATGCTACATAAAGTTTTTTGTTTTCAATGCTGTTACCTAGCCCTATTATTATATTTGTACCTTATTTCCAGTCCATAACATGAAATCAACTTAAAATTAAAACTCATGTGGTAAAGTAGGATGCCTCTGCTTAGTGAATCTCTCTGAAGCAATAGTACAGTATAAGCATGTTCAACACTACTGAAAGATTTGATGTTACTCACCATTCTGCAATTTCAGGATGAAGAATTTTGTTGTCCACATTAAATCTAAAAAAAACCCAAACACACTAATATTAAAAAGCAGCCAGACACAACAGCAGAGACTACATACCTTTTTTTTTTTTTTTTAACCATATCTTCTCTGAGGAAGTAAAGTGAAAACAAGTATTGCATGGGAATTCAACAGAGAACCCAGTGAGAACAATGCACTTAGCTTTTAAATACATGAGATTAAACCAGATATACAATTTTAAGAATGTGCAGAAGCCAGTGTAACAGTATGTTTGAGACACATTTATCACACTTCTTTTGACAATGATAAAATGTTATCAGTTCACTGCTGTGAGTGTGGGGTGAATGAGACTGACCTCCAGATGTTCCTTCGAAATTATTCTGTGATTTTTACTTTATTCCCCAAATATCTTCATTGAAATTAAAAACCCAGTGAATTGCAGATTTCATCCTTTGTTTCATGCCTTCCCACTTTTGTGTGCACAGAAGGTGGCCATGTGATAAACAAGCCTGCTTAGAGGATGGTGAAAAGGAAAATGACCTCTCGGTGTCTTTTCCAATCTACAGAAGAGGCAAAGCAGAAGCTTCCAACTCACCTTGGCCTCTGACACTTCACTATTTTTCTGTTTATTTTCTACATGAGCAATTCATGTATTCTTGGAATGATTTTGAGGCTGTCTAAACAATAACACTGCAGTGGCTAATAAAGTAAGCAGCTGAGTAATTAGGTGGAACATAAATGGATTTTCAAGCATTGTTAAAGAGGATTTTGCTTACAATTTAAATGCCTAAGGAGTGTTCTGCATCAAAGATACTTTTGTCTGTCCAGGACTGTTGGCTCTCCAGTTAGGATATTTAAGAAAATTAAAATGCTACAATCTCCCAACAATTATTAAAAGAATGTTATGAGGCAACAGTTCATTTTTCTACATTCTTAAAGGAAAAAATTAAATATATTCCAGGTATTCTAAAACCCTTTTTTATACCTCAGAAGGGACCAATGAAAGCACAAATCTAATTTCAAAACAATTGCTTAAAAGTCACTTTTAATTGTGCGAGGCTCTTCCTGAGTCCTGAGAAAGCAGGGGAAAAAAAACCCGTATGTTTCTCTTTTTCAGAAACAGATGCTCATAAACTTATAAAACCCAAATAAGAAGGCTAGTAGCTCTACATTCCTACATCAAGACAAAAACCAAAACCTTATTACAACATTCAACAAGGATAAGCTGTATGGTATTCAATACTATGGGCATTAATGAGAAATCACTGAAAAAAGAACTCAAGACAAAAAGCCACCCACCAGTAACAGAACAACGCATCATTATACTATAAAATTGGTCACTTGGAAACAAGAAAGTATTAAAAACATATTTTCAATTTAATCATCACCATCTCAAAATTATCACTTATGTACACCAGTGCAGAAATAATTCTACAATGGAAGAGACAGTAAAATACTATTTTATACAGAAGAAAATACATGAATGACATAGTAAAATCAATCTATACATATTCTAAGAACCCAAAAGCCTGAGTTCCCTGTGACTGGAGAACACACCAACTGACACCACTACAAAAAACCAAGACACAGCATTATGCTGCAGCTGTAACAACAGACACAAAAGCTGTCAATAATGTCATCAGTATGTCAGACAGAAAACTGATCAATGAAAGCAAATGTAAGGAGACAGAGCACTGGAGTGTCCAACATCAGCTCTATGCAAATAGGAGTAAACTAGGGCTATTGTGAAATAACAAAAGAAAATAAAGCACAGGGAAGGGCAGTCACAGAAGGCAGCTGACTTTGAAAATCCACATCCACAAAGAACTGAATTGATCACTTTAATCACAAGCACAAATGCATGAAATCAAAAGCAAATCAAATGAACCAAACATGAATCTCATAAAAGAAGACTATCTCACCCGAGCATTCAGAAAAGGGGGAAAATTGTACACTAGTGTAGATCTACAGCAGTTCACTTTTTTAGAAAAGCCATTTTAGCTACAGTCCTTGGGTTTTATCTTTCCAGGCCATAAAGGCTCTTCTTGAACTGTCTTTGTGCTGCCATCCAAGTCTTGCTGGCCATGACCACCCACTAAGTGGCAGTTCCTTAAAATTCTGGTTTGCTGTCAACTGGGGGAGCTCATTAAACACACAGAGAGGCAGCAAATTGAATCAGGAGGGTGCTAGTGGGTGGAGAAGAGCCAGGAGGTTATCAGCTGAACAGAAGTTCTCCCTCTCACCTGGAAGACAAGCCTTTCTGATGTAATGCAACTAGAAAACAAGATGTTAGACCTCTGAGACACAGCATCAATCCATATGTGTGAGATAATCTATTGTAGGTCACTTTTTCAAGGAAGTCAAAGATTAAGGACAGAACTGTCTCCTGGAAGCTGTGGGGCCCATGTGAGTGGCCTCAAGGCCACTGGTTTATAACTGTGAGGCTTCTAAGGCTGATAACTCAAATAATGCTTCACTTTGGTTACTGTTGTGGTTTAGGGATAGTATTCTCCAGTTTAGCGCTCTCACTAAAACCACGGCATCACTGCCACTCACTTGCCCCCCTCCCACTGGAAGCACCAAATGCAAAGATCATGGGTTGAGATAAGGCAAATTTGCTGGAAACAGCACTGATCTAAAAAAACATACAGTAACAGCAACAATATTTGTAACAAAAGGTGTAAGACAAAGAAACAATTTACATGGGGAAAAAACCCAAAAATAAACAAAATACCGGACTGTTGTGCCCAAAATGTTTCTCAACCAGAAGGAACACCCTTCTCTTTCAAAGCAAGAGGGTCCCTTCCTTCCAGCCTCAGCAATGACATAAAGGGCTGTAAACAGCATCTAGGTCCATGGCTGTGTGTTCTGCCTATCCTAGATGAGGTGAGAAGAGCTGGTGTGCTGTCTGCTGGCTGTTGCACCAGGAGCTCACAGCTGGTATCTGAACAACCCATATTCACTGTCCACGGTAGCAATGGCACAGTGACAGTGTCATTCAGCAACTAATATTATACAGTTGAACATTCCAAACTGGTCTCACCCAAAAATTAAACCCCCTCGAGATTAGTATCATGTTTCCCCATCCCTCCACATCACCCACCAAGGGCACCCAGGTCCTTGGGCGAAAGCAATCCCACACATGGGTCTGCCTTTGCCTGCTGCAGGACGAATCTACCCTGCCTTTCCTAACACATTTCTCATCCACATCACAGGGACTTTATCCCCTGCTACAGCACGTGGAGCTTCTGACTGACCAGGGCCAGCTCCATGGCAGAGCCTCTAGTGCAAACTGAGCAGGTGGCCAAAGGCCCCACCACCCATTGCTTCCAGTGTGGTTTTTAACAGCCCACTGCAGCATTCCACTTGCCCAGAGCGGGTCTGTGACAGGGAATATGAAACACCCACTCAGTCCTGTGCTCTCTGGCCAAGGTGTCCACCAGTCTATTTCAGAAATGAGTCCTACTGTCTGACTCAACTCTTTCTGGGGTGCCATGTCATGTTGGGTGCCATGACTTGTTCTTCAAGGCCCCGAACTGTGCCTCAGGCAGTCAAGGCAAAGAATCAATTTCCAGCCGTCCAGTGGTTGTTTCCACCATTGTCAGTGCACAGTGCTTGCCTTGGCAGGTCTGGTCTGGCAGGAGTATGATGTGATCAATCTGCCAGGCCTGCCCTTTTTTATATTTCCACCACTGCCCCCAACACCACAGAGGCTTTACCCATTTAGCCCTGCCTGACTGCAGTACACGTTTCAGTCATGGATAACCTGGGAGATGGTGGCTGTGGTTAAAGCTACCCCTCATCACAAACCCATCTGCATGTTGCAACTTTCCCCTGATGACCTGAGGTGTCATGGACCTATCCAGAAAGCCAGAAACAACTCAGCCTTGTGTTGCCAGTCCAGATCCTCCTGAGACACTCCAATCTGGCAGCCCAATCCACCTGTCTGTCCTTCGGCAGCCCTGCATGAAGAACTTTGACAGCCACGTTCTCCAGCCAGGCAGTAATTTTTGCCACAATTCAACAGCCCTGATGGGCTTTTCCTCTGTGTTGCCAACTGCTCTTTTCCCATCAGTCCAGCCATCCCCACAGGGCATTTGCCACCATTCACAAGTCAGTGTAGAGGTAGTGTTGGCCAGTTCTCTCTTTCAGCAATATCCAAGGCTATCTGGAGGCTTTCAGCTCTGCAACCTGACTTGATCCACCTTGTCCCTCAAGAGCTTTGTGACTCACTGTGTAGGAGTCCCTGCAGCAGCTTTCCATTTCCACTGTGTCTCTGTGACACAGCAGTGAAGAGAGAGCATCCCTTTTCCTTTCCTGGTAGCCGATTATATGGTGGGGCCTCCTCAGCACGTCACCTTCTCCGTCTCTTATGATGGTAATCTGAAATTTTCACCTTCAGGCCAGTTCCTGGTAACTTTCAAGATCCCTGGGCAATTGGGGTTTCCTATTTAAGGTTGCTGTGTGATCAGTGATTCACTTTCTCCACATGGAATCAGGGCTGGGATGTGTGGAAGGGACTTCTCTGAACATCCAGCCCAGCACTGGCAGTCGGGGTGCCAGCAGGAGCCAAATGATCAAAAGTAACATCAGCCCCTCTATCAGAGGACTTGCCCACTGGAAACTGGAGCTGCTTTTATCCTTGAAGAATTTCCTGTGATGGTTATTCCTCCTCTCAACTCACATACCTGTGCTTCCAGGGCAGAGGTGGGGTTTCCACCACACTTCCTCATGTCCTCTCTGTGATCATGCATGTAAAACCACAGCTTACCTTACGGTGTGTCCCCTCTCTCTCAAGCAGGGGAGCACTTGCACCCAATACCACAGACTGGTCTGTACTGGCAGGGCATGGGACACTCCTTTAAACTGTGGTGGTCCTCTTTAAATTGTTGGACAACCTTGGGCAGTCTTTCCATGGCTGTGATGCAGAACTGTGGTGGGTAAGAAATACTTTCTTCATATAGCTTGCATTTGATAACCAAATTATCCACTGACTAGTTTTTATTTCACGACCTCACTGCCAGTGAGTTGGAACATAGCCATGGCATGCTCCACAGGGACCTGCACCACATGAGTTGTGTACACTGGATGTCTCTGTATTTATAGGAGACTGCTTGTTATTTGAATATTTACAGAGTACCCCCAGCCCAGTTAACTGTCTCAGGTACTGAATACCTTGCTCCATGGTGCTCCACTTGTCTCTTTGCACTATTAGACCATCCTTGAGAGAATACCTTTCCATCATGCTTGACAGGAGCTGAGTCCAGAGGCTGAGTTTCTGATCATTTGCTAACTCCCAATTCCACATCCCGGGACAGGGATCCCAGCTGCTTGGCTTCACTCTTTGATTTCATATCATGGGCGATGATATTCCAGCACTGGAACAGCTGAGTCACCAGAGGCTCTCCCGACTGGCAGCTGAAATCTTTTTGCACATCTCCCAGCTCACCTGGGGATAGAAACTGGGTGATTATCTCTGGCTTTGCCTCTTCCTCCTCCTTGCTTCCTCTTCATCCCTCACTAAGCAAATGGATTGTCTTGGATTTCTTTTTCTGCAGGTGCAACTGCTCCCGGCACAGGTTGTTCCTCTGGCTCAGCTGCAGTTGGGAGTGCCCACAGTGCCTATTGCTCTGCTTTCCTTCTCCTCCTCCTCCCACCTCTGAGAGTGCTGTCTAGTGACAAGCAATGTCTGATAAATCACAGCCAGAGCCCAGCACGTTACATAACTTTGTGCATCTCTGGAACCACCACAGCTTTTTTGCTTTCACATTTTTTTTTTAATTTTAACAGGGTCCTGTAGCTGTTCAGGGGTGAACTTTCAAACCTTTGGAGCAGAAAAGTCCTTCAGAAGTCATCACATTTTCTTTCTTTACTGCTTCCACTACAACCACAGCGCCACTTCCTTCCCTTCCAAGTGGAAGTAAAAAGGCAAAGATCATGGGTTGAGACAAGAATGATTTTCTGGAAACAGCAACGAGATAAGAAAATAAACAGTAACAGCAACAAAATTAAGAGCAGAAGGTATAAGTAAAAAAAAAAATATTTACATGGAAAAACCATTGACAATAAACAAAACACCAAACGGGACCATTCCGCCCACCACATTTCTCTGCAGCAAGGAATGCCCTTCTCCAAAGCAAGGGAGAGTCCCTTCCTCAGCCCCCAGCACTGACAAAAGCTGGTACAGAACAACACCTGGGTCCTGGCCATGCTCCCTCCAGGACACTGCAGAAAACTAACCCTGGCCAGAACTAGGGCATCTACAACAACACAGCTAAACGAACCACATCCTGAAAGTTACTGGTTAAACTCAACAGGAAGAGCTTTCCACCACCAACAGTATGAGTACACAGATGGTGTTTAATTCACATAATTTGTGCACAAACCCCTACATAAAATTCCCTGACCATCACCTCCCAGACAAGTTTTGATCTCAGCAGACAACTACTCTAATGTTAGGAGGATTAGGCAGTGCAATCTAATTCTATATTTTTCTGCAATTTTCAAACTGACAGTACTTAGATGATGAGATATATGGTCTTGAGGAAGAAAACAAATTGGCAATTGCTACAGTTGCTATCTGTAACATATTAGCGGACCCATTTAATCAATGCAGAACTAAGAAATAAGACACTTTAAGGCATGTCCAAATTGATTTCATACTCAGTTGTCCTTTCACACGCAACACAAATTCATTAGTTAAAATAACCCTAGAAATCTACACTTCCCATATAAACAGACTGTATAATGAGACCTCTATTAGTCAGTTTAATGAATACACTGTGTGTGCATCTACAGTGATAAAAATCTAAAACATATTCATACACAATATTAGAATTTTCTCGTTTTCTTCAACATGGAGGATCTTTGTCCTAATTGTCCAGATCTGGTTAGGCAATATAAAAAGAGGAATTTACTGCAAAACTTTAAACATTACGTACATTGCTTAAACTGTCCATCACTTACTTCAATTGGCTTTGAGGATGAAAAAAATCCTGCCAACTGAGTGAGCAAAGATTTATTCAACAGTGTTTTAAAGCATACGGCACATTACTGTTCAACCCCACAGGTTAAAAATCCATTTTCTGTATGGTGAGTAATATCCTCTCAAAGCATTTTTTACAAGGGATACCTAACTGACATGATTAGATTAAAGAAAATCCTGAACATTTTCTAGTCTGAAGAATGGATCCATGAATTAGGGAAAAAAACCTGCGAACACAGAATTAGCCTCTATTTAGCACACAGAAATACAAAATTTTAGAAAAGAAAGTACTGGAACTACTTTAGAAATCTGCCTTCCATGCTTAAGCCTTCTTGGGCAAGTGAGCAATGCACTTCTACATGATTCTGAAGAGCTGCAAACAGAGCTGACCTGAGGGCAGTTACCAGGAGCAGCACAGAAACAGTCCATCTCTCCTGTCTTAACCCTGTCCCAGGCTGGTCCCTCACTGACCCCCAGTACCACCCTCTACTGAGCAGGGAACTTTCTGTGTACCACTGACCTCCACTCCCACAGCCTGCAGCACCAGAGAAGCTTTCCTGAAGGACAACAACCCCTGCTATATGAGAGAGCTATACATAAACTAATGGAAACTATGAAATAATTCACCACTATAGACTCTATAATCAGGATAGAATCTAGCTATTGCTAGCATGACAAAAATAACTTCAGGGTGATCTTCAGGACACAAAAATAACACACAACCACAGTAGTCATTTTGTCATTTTGTCTCTCAAATGACTATCTATGATAGTAGAAAAATTAACCAAATAGCTTAAGTAATAACGTGCCAAAAGAAGTTCAAAAAGGTAGGCAGGGAAGCAGTATCACCAGGGCAAGAAAAAGACAGCTTCTGACAGAAGCAGATGAACAGCCTGCAAAGAGAGCAAGATTCACCGTTTTTAGGAAACTAGACATTATTTTCATTATTATCCATCATGAAACACCCCCCATGCCCCCCAACCCCACTGCGCCAGGTCAACCTAGGAGAAAAAAGACATATGGGAGCAAGAGAAATACAAAATGGTCCTAGCAAGAAAACTGATCTTGGCCAGGAAGGCAGGAAACAAAACAAACAGGAGATCAGGGATAAAATAGAGCATCATGGCAGGGCAGAGCCTGACTGAGCCGAGGACTGAAAGAGCCAGCAAGGCACAGCCATGGCAGGCAGGAGGGAGCACAGTTTGAAGGTACACATTGCTATGGGTGTAATCCTCTTGGAAATCAATACATCTGAAATACATCTTTCTATAAAGGAAACATTTGCTACAGGAGAGGTGGAAAAGCAGGAAAGCAGGAATGTTGATATTTGTTTGGGTCAGTATTGCAAACAAATATAAAATGGACTGGTTTATATAATCAGTTACAAAATTCTGAGGCAAGCAGAGTTTAAAAGGAAGCTCACCCCCTCCTCCAGACCACCAGTGCACATGGTGCACTTTGTCCCTGCACATGGACAAGGCACAGGCTCACCAGAGCCACCACAAGTGGCTTGAAAGTGTCCTGGGGGGACTTTGAGATGCTTGTATCCCAAATAATGTGTCTGTCTATGCTGGGTGTTGAGTCCTGCACTTTTAAGACTGGCTCTGAGCGCGAGGGTGGAGAGAAGAAGCACGGAGTTTGTTATCAGGAACTGCACTCACTTCACTGCATCCTCCTGTTGGGCTGTGCTGTCTGCAGTGCAGAGAGCTCTCCTTTGCTTTTTAGTTAGTTTTAGATAGCTGAGGCAGAGAAGTTCCCTGGACTGTGGTCTTGTTCTTTTCCTGGAACTGTTTTGACCCATTCTGGACTGAAAACCCAGAAGAGGACCAGGAGTTCCCACCAGTGGCACACCGGGGCCTGGCCCAGACCGCATTTTCCAGAGCTGGAGGGACTGAGCAACCCATGAGAGGGACTTCTCTGAATTTGTCATCTCCTCAGAGCAGTGAGAGGTTTTTGTTGTTTAGCATTGTTCATTTTTGTGCTGGGGAGGGCTTTGACTGTTGAATAAACAGCTTTTTCCACTTCTCTCTGAGGAAATCTTTTGCCGAACCAGTTGGGGGAGGGGCCGCTTGAATTTGCTTTCTGGAGGAACCCTTTTGGAGGTTTTCTCCCAAATTTGCCCAAACTAGGACAGAAGGCATGGTCTCTGTCAGAGGAGGGGAGCTGATCCAACAATAAAATCAGTGCATGCTCTTCCATACTGTGAGCTTGTGAGAGGAAGTTACCAACAAGACCTGTCAAAGGCAGCAAAATGAATAACCTAGTGTCTAGGGGTAGAAAGAGATGAACATGTGCCAAGTTTCAAAAGAGAAATACCTGCTAACAGCTGGAAATCCTTGCTAGGAATGGAAAAGCACTCCTCCCAGACAGCATCTTTAGCACTAACTGAAGCCAATGCTTAAATATCATTAAGTGTTTTAGGAGATGCTCTACTAAAATGTCAAATGAAGTGCTAAATGGAGTGGCTTCCTAACTTAATGTTGACTAGTGAATGGGCTACTAATCAAACTCTTTAAACAGAGTTTAGCGAAATTCAGAGTAAAAAAAGGGGGGTTTGGTAGTTCAAACAGACTTCTGTACATCATTCCAATAAAGAATTGCTGGTGAAGTTAATATCTGTTGGTATTTCATGTGGAGGTGTATCCAATAAAACTATTACTCCACACAGATTTTGGAGTCCACCTGTATGTGGAGAGTGTAAAATGACTATCTACTTGGACAAAGCAACAGAACTCACACTGGTTGTAACAGCAGAAAGGATGCCAAACACTCATTAAAAGTGACCTGCATGTATTGTGGGCAGCAAAAGATGTCTAAATGCCTGGCACCTTGTTCACAATATCCCTGAACCATTAAATTCCCATTTACAATACAGAGGGAAGGACTAAGTAATTATGAAATCAGATTCCAGATTTCAGATCAATTGACACAAAGAAACAATCCCAGCAGAAAGCATACTCACATGAGTACCAGATACAAATGAGTGCCCAGACTTGCAGCAAATTCTGTGCATTACCATCTTCACTGTAGTATTAACATGATGTTGACAGAAGAGGATGGAAAAAAATATAGCAGAGTGACTGGGAGTCAATGACCATAAAAAAGGCCTCAGCATCTCAGCACAACTGTTTATTTTAACAGGCTTTTCAATTAAAGGGGTCTATTTCTTTTCTGCCATACACTTGAGCTAAAACCAGAAAATATCTCCTTTAAAAGGTATTGCAACAGAACAGACAGTTGTACTTCATTAAAAATTGAGGCCATCATCCTCACATCCCAGAGCAAGGTGTGATGTATTTCTATTTACTGCCCTTTCAAAATACTGCATGCAGGACAACATTTTCACTTCGTTAGTAGCCAAACTTCATAAAAAGACAGCATTAAGGGACACTAAAAGCTCACATCTAGACAGAGAAATGATTATTCCTTTGTTTTGTGATTTGTGATTTTATTTTACACCTGTAAAATTTTTTCAGAAGACTGTGCATTACCACAATCCCTAATATCTAAATTAATAATGTAAAAGGAACTCAGAGAAAGAGGCTACTCTTAAAGATTAATTTTTCTTCGATCTGAAAATCAAATATTCCAATGGATGTATGAGGATGGGTCTATTTGGTTCTAAATAGCTACAGTATAAACACAGACAAAGAGAAAATTTGGATTAACTTAGATGCAAGAGAGATCCCAAAAAAAAAAATCCCAACTGTATTCCAAGTCATTAGAAACATGTATCAAAATTTCTTTGGAAATAAAATGTTTGGCATCTGATCTGCCATTCAACACCCTTTCATTAAGAAAAAAACATAATTTAATTTGAAATATATAAAGAATTCAACAGAACCACATAACAATTAAGGTACAAAAAAGTTGTGTCACTTACTGGCTGATCCCCTCAAAGGAAGCTTCTTTGGAGACATTTCCACTATCAGTATTAACACCACGCTGGGAGGAAAAATATTAAAAAGACTATGATTCTGAGCCAAACACATGTATTTAAAATTGACATCATGGGGAGAACTTGACTGAAGTAAGTATTTGGGAAAACTTACACATAAGTTTACCTGAATCACTATAAATAAAAACGCCCAACTGTTTGTTCAAACACAGTCCAATATAGGAAATAATCAGTTCCACAGGAGACCAGCACAGAACTCAGGTCAGGATGTGCTGCTTAGGAAAAAGAGAAGCTTGGATTTCTAATGCCCTTAAGTCTTGAGAGGGAGGTGCAAGACCTATAATACAATTCTACAGGGCAAGAGAATGAAAAATAGGCAAGGTTTCTTCTAAAGTAATTTAATATTAAAATAAATGATTATGCCCTGCCTTGGCAACATTACTATTTAAATTTGCTTGCTACTCCCCTGCAGCTTTCCATTGAAGCAAGCAGCATAAGCAAGAGTATTTTGGCTGCTTCACAACAGATGAACATTTATGACGTTTGCCTGGGGAGCCCCTGCAGAGCAGCAGCTCTGGAATGAGACCACAGGAGAAGAGGACCAGGTTTCCATTCAGCAGCAGAAAGAGAAGTGCTCTTCCCTTCTCTGAATACTTCTTCACAGTAGTGGGAGGAATGTGAAAGCACCACAGCACCCTTGTCTCAGCCAAAAATTATGTGAAAATTCCTGATTACAACAGGATGCTCCCAGAGTGATAACTACTCAACAACTCCATGTGAAGAAATGAACAGTAAGAAGCACAAGATAGTAAAACATTCCATTTCTCTTGTTTCTCTTAAAGAACATGAAATTAAGACATAGGGGCATCTTTTAAGTGTATATGTGTGTATACAAATATAAGTGAAAGAAAACTATTTAGAGCCTCTGTTCTTAATGGATAAAAAACTGGATCTGAGGCCATGTAACTTTCTAAGGAGGGATTTTTTTGTAAAAATTTCTGTCTGGTCTCTGTCATCGGAAAATAGGAAACCCAGGAGCTGCCACTCCATTTGCTGCAAGGAAAAGTTCAGAGTCAGCAAATGATTTTTATAAAGATTGGAGACAATAAAACAGATAGAGTTTACAAAACACCTGTAAAGCAGGGGAGCAGCTGGGAGAGAGGTGATGGGGAAGGGGAAACTTGCAGTCTTTACCTCCTCTCATTCATGCTTCTTCCCAAGAAATAAGCAAGCCTCATTCACAATACTTAGCATGCATTTTGTATTGCTCACTCCCCCCAGAAGCTGTTCTTACTAAACCATTCTATGAAGAAAAATGAATCCCTGAATTCTTGTGGGATTCTCACAGAAAGGCCCAAACACGCTCAGGACATGAGCAGAACAGCATAAAAGGAAAAAAGGAGTTTGGAGTTAGTGTAGGTTGGAGGCCATCATGGTCAATAGGCTTGTCATGTTTTACCAGAAAACCAATACAGGTTTTGGCAGAGAGAATGCAGAATGGATGAAGCCAGAGGCTACAAATCTTGGAACAATGGAGAGGTCAGAGGACAAGACTGCTATACATGAGTGACCTCAAATTTGACGTAAAACAGGGAGGAAAAAATAGAGAATGACAGTGCAAAGAAATGCTGCATAAACTGGTATCTTTATTGAAGAAATATAGTATTTTCAGAATATGACTTACCAAAGTCAAAAGTACAGCAGGTTTCTTCAAAGCCAATACACTGGACATCTAAAAAGAGGTTTTAGATTACTGTTATTTGTCTTTTTTTCTTCCTCATACCACACCGATATCAATTTAATCAATATTCACTGTATATAAATAAATGAGCTGCAAAGACAAAAATATTCACCTGGTATCTTTCAGATACTGTAGTATTACCTGAGACATGCAACAAGAGACAGCAGAATATAAAATATTGACAGAAACGCAGTGATCAGGTTGATTGTGTCCTTTAAAGACATAAATACCAACTATAACTCATGTCTATTGTCATCATTAGAAAGACACAATAGAGGAGCCAAAAAGTTGAAATGTCACACAGAAATAGGGAACACCACGGTGATCTACCCTGCACATATAACATTTGCATTAATATTATTATGTTACAATGTGCTAAATGCTTAGCAAAGAATATTTCCTTTTATTCTCTCTGGGTCACTTCTACTGAATAAACCTTTTATTAGGCTCCTTCAGTCTCCTTTAATCATTCACAAACTGAGAACAAAATCACTGGGCTTGTAGCATTGGGCTTTCAGAGCAGCTGCAGAAGGGTGGGTGCTGAACTACACATATCTTGAGGCAATGAACACATGACATAGCTTCATGGAGCAATATTCTATCAACTTTAAACTACCTTAATAGCACACTCCTAGTATTAACAAAAGAAAGTTTATGGCAGTAACGTTCAAAAATATCAATTCCACCCTTTATTTTTTTGTTTCTTAATCTCAAGAAATATCAGGATAACACACTTACACATGTTGGTCATTCATTGACATAAAGCTATTCTATAAAAAAGGCTCCTGGTGTCCTGATGGCAGAAAACCAATTCCTTGACAAACAAGGCAAAGGAACCATTGAGAGCTGAACAGTTATGCTGCAAGCTTCAGTTATGCTGCAAGCTTCAACAGCTTCCCACTTCAACATATGCAGTCCAGGTCAAAAGCAGCCTTCATTTTTTAATTTATTTACTGGTCCATGTTAAGAACTCTTTTTCCCATCAATGAAGATTTAAGCAGCAAAAAATAGAACTGCAATAAAGACATCTGTTGACAGAAAGTGACCCAAAACAACTAAGGTGAATGTGATTTTAAAGATATTATTTTTAAAAATAAAACATGTGTGTTCCACTTGTAATTTTCTGACAGATGAGCACTGGAACACCTGAATGTTACAGGACTCCAACACACACATGGCAAACAAACCTTTCCATAGCTCACTCCACTCCCAGCTCTGACACACAGATCAAACTTTACTTTGTTACAGGACTCATTATGAAAATTAAATGAAACCTCCTCACAGCTGATGAGAGCAAAATGTCTGGTCTAGAGAGTCAGAGTTAGTGTTCTGTGGGAACAGAAGAATCAGATGAATATTCTTCAAGCTGCTCTCCATGAAAGTCACACACAGAGCTTGGCAGGAATACTGTCCTCACCTGCTGAGCCTTCCTACCAGAGAAACCATCGCTGGCCAGGTGCACAAGTGTACAAACATCTGCTCAGAAATTAAATCAGAAACCTAACTAAGCAAAGCAGACTTGCACCGAGAAATGGGAATATATTTGCTTATTCAAGTAATAGGATGATTCTACAGAAAACAGGAGTGAGGCAGGCAGCTTTTCAGAACAGCTTTTTGGAGCCATAAAATGAATGTAGGCTCCTAGTACAAGCTAGGACACACAACCTCGTTGACAGCAATCTCCTCAAATCTCCAAGGTATTCAAAAAAATTTATTTAGTGACATGTTTCAGTTGGATAAAGCCACACATTGACAGGTCTCATCATGCACAGAGCATGTTTATGAGACTGCCTTTTGATTAAGAACTGTGATCAGATCAAAAGAGCAGCCTTAAAAAATTTACAAGTGCTTTGTAAGATAAAAGGACATTTTCCAGGGAGGCAGGGAAGGAAGAGAAGATGCCACCAAGTCAGGAGACATTCAGGAAGGGGATTAAAACTAAGGAAAGTCATTGCCACTCATGGATTTTGTATTCACAGAAAAAAATATTCAGAGACACAGACAACCCACCTCATTCACATAGTGGGCTTCATCCACAGCATATTTGTTCTTGAAGAATTCAGGAGGATGAATCCTTTGGAAAACAACAAAAATAAATATTTATGTTTAGCTTTGCTCTTATATATAATAAGGCCACAGACAAAGAAATTATATTCTCTACTACCACAACAATAGAATCAGATATCAGGAATGTTTTACTAATCTTATCTATAACTCTATTTCTCCAAATAGGAGATTACACAGAAAGTTGCCATGGCTACAAAAATCAGTGTGCTTTAATCCAGTCCATGCTTAGAGTGCACAGTCTCCTCAGAACAAAAGTGGTTTATTCCAATTCTATGCAAGACAGTTTTGTTAGGGATTTTTGCCATGCCATTTATATACACCTCTCCAACTCACCAAACTTTGGAAGGACATAGAAATAACAAGAGACCAGCCTACTCTGTGTTACATTCAAAGAGTGAATAAAACATTCATTTTTTACCCTGGTAACCACTCCAGCAGACTGAGGGCCATTAAGACATGGGCTCTGCTGCCTCTATTCCTCAGGACACCAGAGATCCACTCCTCTAACCCAACAGATTGGGCAACTTTACAGGTCCGTGTCCAAAATTAAATCTCTTCTACTCTCTTCTCTGATATCCAGCCAGAGACATTTTTCTAAAGGCAACAAGAAGGTGAAGGATCTGCTTGCAGTCAGTCCCTCCAGGGCTCTTCTGCTGTCTTCTGTACCACTAGCTGTACTGTTGTTCATTCTTTCACTGTATGGCAGCAGTCAGTTATTCAGGAGATTTCGGTCTCTGATTACAACCTCCATGTCCCCAACACTGAATTAAAGATAACCTCTGTAGTCCTGAAAATGTGATCTCAAAATAATAAAATCACCCAGTTTATATCCTTCCACCAAAAATCATTTCTTTACTTCCAGAGTAAAGAAAATGGGAGGAAAAAAAACCATGACTGGAAGTGCTGGAGCTTGGAGGATCCCGTGCATTTTGCTTCCCGAGCGACAGCAGGAGAGCAAGAGGTGTGTGTAGGACCAGAGCTTCAGCTATGGAAACATTACACAACAAGACCACAGGACAATCTGGGGACAAAATAAATGAGTCTGGAGGCCAAAGAGCATTTCTAACCCTGCAGCGAGGATCATCAGAAGTAGTGGACAAACAGTTCAGCACCTTGAGGAACTGTTCCACACCACAAGCATGTGCCAGAGCTGCTGGCAGTACCAGGAGGCTGGAGCACAGCCATATGTCCTTTTGCTTAATCTTGTGTGCTGTTTTATTATTTACATTTCTTCATGCTCCAAACAGTACTGTGCCGTGACATGAACAACATGAAACTGCTTATGGTGTTCTCAAACAGAAAATCACAGATTTTTAAAAATTTATTCTCTGCAAAAGTACTACTCAAAAGTAACACAAAATTATCTCATATGTTCCCTTTTGCAATACTCTTTGTGTAGACTCTTCCTATCAGTGACAGATATTTCAAAGCAATTATCATTTATCTTTTCTCCCTGGTTTATTTCACATATAATTAAAAAAAACCCCACTATATCCTCTTATCTTTATAAACCTTCTATATTTTAGTTCCCTTACCTCCAACTTTTCCATACTCCGTTTCTCCTACAAGAATACATCTCCTTATGCTTCCTTCATTCCTCACATACTTAAGTATTTTAATAATCCAGAAACATGATGAACAGATTTAGCACCCTCTGGTTTTGGCCACTTTTACATTTTTAAGCCATTCATCTGGTATCAGAAGAATCTCAACCGTAAAACCAACTAATGTATGGCCGATGGTTAATTTGTGGTAATGAATGCTCTTTAGAGCAATACATCCAAAGCACCTTTTTATAATTAGGTGCACTGTTTACACTGAAGAATTGTTTAATTGTAAAGTAGATATTTCATAAAAGTATGCCCACAAATGTGCTGGATTTTATTGACTTCATTTAATGCAGGTTAAGTAAGAATTTTCCATCACTCCAGTAAGAAAATTTCTTTCTTTTCACAAGCTCTTTCTCAACTTCTTTTTTGGTCTTGCTGTTGTTAGCTGCCACCTATAATTGTGTGGCCTACAGCACACAGCTACTAATTTAATTCTTCAGTTATGGTTAATATTAATCTGTTCTAGCTTCAATCCCTCCAACATCTCTTTTTATGTACACTACAACTCTTTTGAGGAACAAAAGTAGCTCATCATTCTTTCAAGGCTGAGGAATTTTTCTCTACTTTAGGAGAAAGAGAGCAGCAGCTTCCCACAATCCTCCATCCTCTCCCTCAGTTGTTAAACTAGGTCATCTTTGAGATACTTTTGACTTCATCACACCTAATGACAGGCTGCCATGATTCCCAGATGTGTACCTCCCTGCTCATCATCTTCTTGCTAGCTCACTCAGAAATCAGCAAGACTTTCAGCACAAAGTTGAGAGCCAGACTCCTCAGCTCGCCTCAGAAGCACTCAGAGCTCTGCCTCACTTTTTTTTTATACAGTCATTTAGCACCTCCAACTAGATGGAAAAATTAATTCATATACACTTCCCACGAACTACCATCTGAGGGGAGCCACCATGCTCCAGTGCTGAAGCTGCCTTCCCCAGTGGGAAAATTTCTAAGACCAACTCTATCGCAGAACCATAGAGGTGCAAGGAAAAAGTGTACATGAAGTCTGTATTAGAGCCAAAAAAAAATCTATGCTGTCACATATAGAAAAGCAGCATAGAAAGCAACCAAAGGTCAGGGAGAAAGAGACGCAAGAGAAGAAAAGCAGGCCAAGGGAGGCAATTCTGCCCCTCTGCCCAGGTGAGACCCCCACTGTTGTGGTGAACTATATCTGATGTTTACACGGGGTTCTTTAGTTGCACTGAATTTATATAATGGTTGCACTAAGTAACTGTATTCTTTCCCCACACTACCCATGGTGGTTGGTCCCTTTTTCCCCCCCACCCCTATCCCTGAAAGGTAGTTTGTTCCTGTGGTCCCATTGGCCAGGGGTCTCCTCCCAGTGTCCCCCTGCTCCTGAGGACAAAACCCCCATGAGACATGTGGCTCGCTCTCTTTCCTTTCTGCTGCTAGGCGAGCTACCTGCACCCTTCCCTTCCCCCACGCTCAGCCTAGGAATGGACTTGGATTAAACAGAATTCAGCAGAAAGAATTGAGCATCCTTTTTGTTCCTCATCCTTGTATTGCCCTAATAAGCCGAGGGCTTTTGGAATATAGCCCACGAGATTACTAGGGGCAGATACACCCCACCTGCAGAGCTGCCCCAGCCCTGGGGCCCAGCACAGGAAGGACCTGGAGCTGCTGCAGAGAGCCCAGAGGAGGCACCAGGATGATCCCAGAAATGGAGCAGCTCTGCTGGGAGGAAAGGCTGGCAGACCTGGGAATCTTCAGCCTGGAGAAGAGAAGCTTCAGGGTACCTGAAGGAGCTGAGAGGAAAGGTGGAGAGAAACTATTTACAAGACTGACAGGATAAGGGGGAATTGCTTTAAACTGACAGAGGGCAAGGTTAGATGGGATACTGGGAAGAAATTCCTCCCTGGGAGGGTGGTGAGGCTCTGGCACAGGTTGCCCAGAACAGCTGCAGCTGCTCCATCCCTGAAAGTGTCCAAGGCCAGGCTGGATGGGACTCTGAGCAACCTGGGATAGTGGGAAGTGTCCTTTCCCAGTTTCCCATGGTGGGAGGTTGGAACTCGATGATCATTAAGGTCCTTTCCAATCCATGCTATTCTATGATTCTGTGATCCTCAGTGGTACCTTTCCATATTCTCTCTACTCTCTTCCATTTTTTCCTCAGTTTAGTGGAGCCCAGTGAAAGATAATTATCCACAGCATGGTAGTTACTGTAAAAAGTACCAGTGCCGAGTTCATGAGCAGATACAGGGCTCAGTACCCATTTTTATCCAATCTGAATGCAAAACAGGCTAAAGCTAGCACTGATCACCTTTGTCACAAGGTATCTTCCATTAAATGCTCACTGGCATAATGAAAATCAGAAGTTACATTCAGTTATCATAATTTCAAGTACATCTGATACTTCCCAGGGATGAGGAGTACTTCTCTCTGCAAATGACTCTCAAGAAGCTAGAATAAGTTAATTGGTTACAAGTTTTAGGTTTGGCTTTGTCATTTGAAATGCTGCTATGGGCTGCCAGTTTTAGAATTCTGATTAATCACTGCAGAGACTACATGCAAAAAACCCCACAGCAAGCTATAAATTAATTAGAAGGATTACCCAGGTGAAAGACATGATCCCTGATATTACTGAATTATGCCCATTTACCTATAAAAAATAAACCCCAACTCTTTTGTAAACAGATGTGAACAGAAGCAATGACCTAATTTTTACAGGATTCAGGCAGGGCCTTAGGGTGTGCACAATTGTTTAGATTCCCTGGCAACACAACTTGTCAAAAACCCACAGAGAATAATGCATATCACCCATAAAGAGGCTCAATATCCTTTCCCTATAGTTTTATAACTCCAGCCAAGCAAATACCAGTATTAATTAGCATTGTCAATAGTTAACTTTTAGAATAACAGAAGTTAGCACTTTTTCTTACAGTGGAAATAAGCATCTCCAAACTCCTGGAACACGCCCATGTACTCATGGCCAAGCATCTAGGCAAAAATCTGGTATCTCAGAGACCATGGCCAGAAAGAAAATATAAGAGTCCTGCACTGATATTAATTTACATGAATATGGTCCTCAACTTTCTCATTTTCAGTCACAATGGACCCCTTAAACAAGAGACTGTCTCTACTTCATCACTTACAATTCACCCCAATTTCCAGTGAAAAAGGTTGAGTTATTTTGAGTTAAATGTTAAGCTGTTTACTTTCTGCTGATGCTTTCCATTAAACTCCTCTCTCTTCCACATTTTTCTGCCCTAGACAGATCACCTATTTGGTTTCTCACTCTCAAGATTTTCAATGATTGGGAAATGCTGAAGATGGCCTAAAGATGTAAAGCTGTATTTTAAGAAGATTTGGATTCTTATACACTGCCTTATTTTAACAGCTAAGTTTTTATTTAAGCACCAAATATTGAAGATTCATACTTCAATGATAACAAGTGACAACTTAATTTTAAATAAAATTCTACTCAGTAGCAATGAGAAAAAAGAGGTGGGGAAGCAGCAGCAAAAGTTTCACTGTAAAAATACAATGTGAAACATTAAGTCAGACAGTAAATTAATACCTTACAATAACTGTACTTCATTTATCTTACACACATTTGTCAAACACAAAAGCCATCAGCAAAAGTGTAAGTAGCCTAGTATTAAAATCTAGTAATCACAAATCCCGGTCAGTTATTCATTTTAATGAAAAATCCAAGTTTAGAATAAGCTTTTCCATTTGGTTTAGCTAATTTTACATAGTACATGATGGCATTTTTAAAAAACAAGATGCTTAATCAAAGAACAACCAAATCATACCAGCTGAGATTTTGCCAGACCGCATTACTAGGACTGGCTCCACTTTGATGTGATCCTCAAACTGGAGTATAACACTGACTCCTCTATTTATATATCACTAAGATGAAGAGTTTTGACAGTTCTTTATATCTATAAATACACAAAAAAATTATTTTAAAGCTTTTACATATTTGGACAAAATTAAAATCACAATTTCTTTGCAGCAATTTATTAACCATGTTATGTTTCCACTTTCAACCCAATAAAAGCTTCGTCTCATTGTCTAAAAACATTTTAAACTTGTTTTTCACTACATTGCACAAGAATTCATAACACAAATCTTAAGAGATCTGTACAATTTGACATTACTGTAAGAATTCCATCAAGCAAGATTTCTTTGTATGATAAAGGACTCTGGAGCAATAGCCTTGTAATACCAACAAGATAAAAAGCATTCTAGTTTTCAGAACTGTATTCAGAAGAGAGGTAAAATGCGATGGATCTAAATCACAAATGCCACAGATAAACTGTGAAAAGAATTGATAACAGCTGATAGCTATTCCTGAAAGAAACACATCTAAGCCACCTGCTAATATATTTGCAGCCTAATTGTTGATATACATTTCTATGTATATGCTTTCATTTGAATCTAAACATTTGTTCAAACTTCAATATATTTAACACTTATTCCCAAAGGTTGCTTTGTATTTCCATGTTTCAATGCTCCTAGGACAGAATTTCAGTTTTTAAATTTATATAGTGGATAAGCTCTAAAATGAAATTCAGCTTTTCTGGAAGCAGTCTGATATAGCTTTTCTTTGGCATTTCAGTTGGAGTTCCTTGTTCATGATTAGTTACCTTACTGCATAGCCTAGAATGTAGAATATTCATGTAGGAACAAAATATTCCAAATGGTACATTCACTATGAATATTAAACAAATTATACCCCTTTAACATTAAGATTTGAATGGTTTCAAAGAATTCCTTAAGTTCTCACATCTGGCCTTTTTTTGTGTTTTGCTGCTGTTCTGGAAGAAAGTTGTTTTACACCACTGTTACATACAAAAGAAAGCAATAGGTGTAGCCTACCATAAGCATCAATGGGACGGAACTGCTCTTCTGCAAAATGAAATATTAATTTAATATCAAATGGCGCAGACAACAAAGCAGTATTCTGGATGGCTGACCACACATCACTGAACATATATTAGGGCAAATAACGGGAATTACCTACCATTTCTAATCACTGTATCTGGCTTTAGCAAGAAAAAAAAAAAACAAAACAACAAAACAAATAAAACAAAACAATACACAAAACAAACAAACAATCACAAAAAAACTAACCAAAAATACCCCAACCAACCAGTAAAACCCAACAGCATTAATTTAATGTGTTTTTTTTAAAAAGGAGCTGTAGGAAACTCAAAATAACCATTCTGAGGAACTCCTACCATGTCAGGGAAGAAGACAGCAAGTACTGACCGAAAGCAACATGTCATGCTAAAGACTCTCTCCTACAATTAAAATACAGATCCACAAGTCTTATTGTCTTTAAAATCCACACTCCTGGCAGATACCAGAAAGTACATGTGAAAAGATGTTTTCATAGGCAGTAATTAAAAGTAAGGATTAACATCGTTGGAACAAGAACAGAACAGACCAATAACAAAGACTTCTACACAGTTATGTTCAGGGTACAGTACTCTCTTAAAAGGTTCTACAAGTTTTATTGCCTAAAATACATGAGAAAATATCCAAGGTTGTATCACAAAATCAGGAGAGGATGATTTTTGACGCAGTGAGACAAAAAGGCTAAAACTAGTGAACTTCTACTTACTACAGTAAAGCTTCCTGCTTCTTCCATTCAACCTTTTTGTATTCACAGTAACAGATATAAAACACCACTTTATGGGAAAATTACTTTGTCTTGAGCAAATTAAATACCTACATTATCCTGCAGGTAGCACCTGTATGTGGCACTGCAGCACAAACACATGGCATGAATTACATTACATTTTTCCTCACTTAAATGAGGGAAAGCACATGTACAAAGAGAAAACTGGACAAGCATAAATCTTCAACACTTAGAAGTTCTACACAGTCAACAACTCATTTCTCAGTCCTTGCTAGAATGAGCTTAAAGCAGAGTATAAATTTCAGAGACACTGCAAACACAGCGCAACAACCTTGGCAAAACTTAAAGCAGAAGAATAAGAAATACATCAGCATATGTAGAGCTGAAAGAGGAAAAGGGATGCAAAAGCAATGTTTTAATGCTGTCAGAGATTCACCAATAAACTCCCTTCTCATTACAACATCATCAAGTTAACAGATGGTAAAGCATTAAACAAACAAAAGCGTGTCAAGAGCTGGTAGGAAGAACAACACAGCACACTTTAAAATACACCAGCAGATGTTCCTGGCTTTATCCAAAAAAGTGCCATCACCTTTGTATCCAAAAGGAATTTTACTATCTCAAACAAGAAGATTAAAAGGCAACAAGCTAGATTTAAAACAAAACAGTACTAGTGGGCTTGCTGGTACCACAGACAGCCTCCAGCAACACTTTGACTACCTTCATGGTACTCCCTTTCCACATTTCTCTAGATTACTGCTACAGCCCTTGAAAGATAAAACTATCTGCACACATGTAAACTCAGGCTCCCTGCTCCTTTTGATACACTCTACAGCAAGATGGATTCTGAGAAAATAATGGGCTTTAAAAGAAATCAAGATGAAGATGACAACTCAAGCTGATCAGACTGGAAAGCAAGCAGGACTGTAAGTGAAGCCCCATCTGTCTGAGGGGCAGAACAACAGAGTCCACAAGCATAAAGCTGGACACAAGCTACTGGGTATATGATACTGGACTTCCCAGTGCTACACAGATCATGCAGAGTCAGAATAACTAGGAGCAGCAACACAGGCCATTGGACACAGGAAATCAGAAATAAAGTATTGAAGAGAATCTCACAGTAATTCCTAGTAAAAACCAAACACTGACCTCTCTACTTCATCTGTTTCAAGTGTACAGTCTCACTGCTGCTCCTGCTTAGCTATTCCCACCACAGGCACTTCCAAAAGACGAACAGTTCTTTAGACTTTCCATAAATTCTACCTCAAGCAGCAGTGTCTCAATTAGACATTTAAGAGATACTATCAGGAGCTACCCAGCAAAACCACAGAAAACTTGCAATTGGTAACCTTTGCTTTATTCCTCTCTGCAAATAAAATTCCTCCTTGGAGTCAAGGACTCTACACAGAAAGAACTATGACTAAGGAAATGTTTACACACTGAAATCCCCAAAGGATTTCTCAAAGCATTAAAATGATGACATATACTCATTAGAAAGCTCTCTTCTCAAAAAGAAAAGGAGCATAAGAATTATAGTGGTTAAGGTATTAAGTCTAATTTCTAGGTCACTATATACAGTAAGTGTTTCACTCAAACACTGGTCTCAATTCATGCTTCTTAACAAAGGAAGTTATATACCAAATCCACCAATAACAGAGGTTCTGCTTGTATTTTGGAAAAACACCAATATTAGGAAGGGGGAGAGGGAGGGGCAACAAGCAATATTTAATGTCCCACACATAAAAACACTATAGCAAGCTCTGGAATGTGAGTAGTATGTTTCACAGCTCCCATACTAATTGGTAACAGAATGAGAGAAAGCCACACTGATTTTCATGGCAGGATTAGATGACCCGATCAGCTTTAAGAAGGAAAGGGATGATAACATTCCCATTTTACAATTTGTAAGGAAAGCCAAGCCATAAAGAAATTAAATGAACTTGACACAACATCACAATGGGCACAAAGAAAAGACAACCTACCCTTGCACACAGTGCCCTATCCACGACATCTTGTTACCCCTGCCAGACAAAGAAGTATCTAGTATCCCCCAGGACTGGGGTTGTGGCCACCTGCTCTGACTGCCAGAGCTCCAGCAAGGCGTACACAGCAGTAAAACACAATCTGCCTGCTTTACACTCACATTTAACTTTCAAGCAGCATTAATATTAATGATACATTTCCCTAACATATTTTAACAGACCAGCTGGGTTTGTTTTTTCTTTTTTTGTTTCTCAACAGAGACCACACTCTTTCAGAGAGTCCTTCCTGAGCACACAGACAGGTCACAGAGAATAAAAAAGCTAAGGAAAATAGTTAACATCAAGAATTAAGAATGTGGAAATTCAGAAGTGCAAGAATAGAGGAACTGCTGTAGATGTTTCACTTGAGGTTTTTTTCACTGAAGCACCTTGCCAAATGCAGGGCAACAAGAAGCAGAGCTCTACCCTCAGGAGGGGCAGTGGCACAGCAGAAGGCAGTGTGGAGGTGCAGAGCGTTGTTGGAGCACTGCTAGCAATCCCCACAGACATTTCTTTTGCTGCAGCTCATCTTCCTACCAGCAGCAGCCAAGTCCTTGTAGAAAAAACACTTGGCACGCCTGATTAAAAAAAGACTTGGATTCTCTGTTATTTTAAATGTTATCAGGAGTTTATATCACCGAACTCAGTACTCCTGGTAGCACATTATATAAAGTATAAAATAAGAAATGTCTGGTGGGGGTTATCAACATTCCCTGGCACACCACCAAAACGAGATGTGCTATCTCAATGGGACAATAACTGAACTGAACATCTGAGAAGTCTGAGTATTTGAGCAGCACTTTTAAAGAAAACAATTGTCAGTAAAGTGGCAAGAGCAATCCAGATATTAATTATTCTGAAAAAATAATTTTTATCCACAGAGAAATCAAGCAGCTGACCCATGGGAACCTCATGAGGTTTAACAAGACCAAGTGCGAAAGCTGCATCTGTGTTGGGGCAACCCTCAGAATCCATCCAGGCTGGGAAGGAACACGTCAAGAGCAGCCCTGGGAGAAGGACTTGCATGTGCTGGTGGGTGAGGGCTGGCCCTGCCCAGGCTGTGTGTGCTGGCACCCAGAAAGCCCTGTGCCCTGAACTGAGCCCCAGCGAGGGCAGCAGGGGAGTGGGGATTCTGCCCCTGTGCCCCATCAGGTGAGACCCCATCTGCAGAGCTGCCCCAGCACAGAAAAGGTGAGGAGCTGCTGGAGAGAGTCCAGAGCAGGCACCAGGACGATCAGAGGGCTGGGAGAACTGGGATTGTTCAGACTGGAAAGTAGAAGCTTCAGGGTGACCTAACTGCAGACTTCCAGTGCCTGAAGGAGCCAAAAAGAAGGATGGAGGAAGAGCTATTTTCAAGAGCGTGGCGTGACAGAACAAGGGGAATAGCTTCAAACTAAAACAGAGTAGGTTTAGACTATTTATTAGAAAGAAATTTTCCCCTGTGAAGGTGCTGAGCTCCTGGCACAGGTTGTCCAGAGAAGCTGTGGCTGTCCCATCCCTGGAAGTGCTCAAATCCAGGTTGGATGGGGCTTGGAGAAATCTGGGACAGTGGAAGGTGTCCCTGCCCACAGTGAGAGGTTGGAACTTGATGATCTTTAAAGTCCTTTCCAACCCAGGCCATTCTATAAGAACACAGACACACATAAAAAATTAATGGAGCAAAAGAAATGGAAATCACTGTACCAGGGAGAGAACTAGAATCATGGAGAATAAGCACCCTAAGTCTTGTCAATCAAAAGCAACCAGCTTTATTGTGCAGTTTTGAAAGGATCAGATGAAGGGTAAAGCAACAGATGTACTACCTGACTAATAATAAAATATTTGACAAAAAACTTCCTCAAGACTACTACTCTCCAAAATCTACTCAAATTGGCTTTGGACAGAAACACTACAATGTAACCTGAAATCCAATGACTACTCATAATAAGAAAATAGAAAAGTCTAAAGCAGAAAACAAGAATAAATAAATAGATTAAAAAGATGAGCATTCCCTGGGCTGGGAAATCCTCCAACTGCCACACTGAAAAGTGCTGTGTCAATTTAGATGGATATTCCCAGAAGTTAAAGCAATAAACAGAAATGGACTGCAAGTCTTGATTAGTGGGATACTGCAGAGATTGAAATTAGTTCTGACATTACTCAGAAACAGAAGCAGAACTGAGTATGTTTGAGATCCACAGAGAACATCTCCAGGTGGTAACAAACTTTGCAGATAAATTGCAATGCCAATTGGTACGAAACACTAATAAGATGACCTAAAGTGATTAAAACCTGAGGTTATTTTTTTAAACAGCAAAATAAAGATTCAGTGGGTACTGGCAAGTGACAAACTGCAGTAAAAGATCAAACTGAGAGACACAGAAAAAGAAAACTGCATTTCATTTTAGAGAAAAAATTATCATAAAAAATAGCAGGAGATGGCAGACCAGTTCTGAAGTAAAACCAAAAAACACACAGCAGGCTATGGAGAAGAGGACCTGTATGCTCCACATCAGCAAAACTCCTGTAGATGTCCCTCATTCCTGCAAAATGTACATTAAGAAGAGCAATTAAGGTAATCTGGAGTTCGCTCCCTATAACCCCCCACACTCCACTCCCTTTCCAAAGAGCTGTCCCCACCGTCAGCTTCCCTCCTACAGACCTTGCCCTCTTGTTGCCAGAACAAGGGTAATTAATGTTCCAGTCTCCACCACCACGATACAGTCAGATAAACATACCATGCTGTTCAGGATTTAATATTCACTATTATTCAAAATACAAATGCCACAAAATCTCACCAATCTCCATTAAGAAGAGATCAAGAAATCAATTTCTCAGCTTCTAATTTTCACGGTCACAAAAAGTCTATAAGAAAAGAAAGCTAAAATCCCACACAAACTGAGAGGTTAGTTCCTTTTACAAAAGTGTGAAGGGGAAAAAAACACAACCATATCCTTCTGCAGTTTTTTCAAAAGGCACTAAAACTACTCAGCTTTGCTGATGTCAGTCAAGTGTAATCACCAAAACCAAAGGCTGACTTTGGATGTAACCTACTTGAAATTTATGATAGTGTGTTCAAGAGCTTCCTCATTAGGTCACTGAGAAATAACTGACATTTGCAAAGCATTTCACTGTGCTTTATTACAGCTGCAAGTGCTAATTCCAAGGTTCAACTTTAAACACAGATTTCAATCAAATTCCTGGAAAAAATATTTATAGTGGGTGTAATGTCAGACAAAGCTGCAGTACTTACCAGTCATCCAACAGAGCTTCACAGAAAACACTGGAAATTGCACCATTAATTAGGCACCACAGCACCATCTTATTTTTCTGAACTATTAATACATTTCTGTTTCTAAAGTTGGAGCATAAAAGGGTTAAATACTTATTGTCTTCCATTAAAAAACACTCCATGTGGCAAGGCTATTAGTCATTCTGGCATGCTCTCCACCCAAAGCAGCTGCTGTACAGTATGTTTTACTTTATAAAATTTCTTTAATCAGCACACTGACTAGATCTGTCATTTATAATTAAGGAGGTAAATGGCAGGTGCAGTATTAATTAGCAAAACTGAAGTCTTTGTGAAGACATGCAGTCATACCAACTCAATGCTTTCTAGGAACAGAAATCATGGCTAACAGCTTTGCTGCACCGAAAACTTGACTAGGTAAGACTGTGCCTAGAATAGGGACACTTACAAAATATTTACACTTCTGAAGCCTTTACTATCCTTTATTACCAGATTCATTTCTTAAACTCTTCCTTCTAAAGTTAAAACCAGAAAAATATTCAGGAGCAGAAAAGCCACCCACTAAGCTCAGAGTCATTCTCAGAGTCTGTGTTTCTGCCTTACAAATGACGGAGGGACAGCAGCAGAGTATAGCTCAAGACATAGGTAAAGTGGTTCTCTTACTTGAAAAGGTTTTTCCAGCGAACACTAAGAAATTGGCTGGCCCAACATCTGCAAAAATGCCCACATCCATAATTTAAAAAGAGAGGAATGTTGTCGCCATCCCTTCCATGAAGGTAGGACTTCCAGTCCTACAACTGCCTTCATAAAAAAAAAACTGCTACCTTAAGAGAACTTGGGGATTTTTTGAGAAGGTCCATAGTCTGAGAGTTAAACTAAATCTCTCCTTCCTTTTAAAACTGCAGAGGTTTGTCGCTATAGGACACGAAAGAACACAGACACACACCGCAGCTCAGGTGATCAAAAGAGAAGAGAGTGTTTATTTTACTAGTATTTATAGTTTTCCAAAAGTGACAGTGGATTGGACGGTGGCAGTGCCACCTCTCCAAAGACACTGGACAGACAAACAGTCCATTATTTTTTCTCCTCCTCTATGAAGGAATGCAAAAACAGTGAGCTGTTTACAGAAAGTGTGTGAGAAAGTTCTTCACAAATATGTAAATATCAGAAGGCTTAGAAATTCTTACAAAAATCAGGGTGACAGAGGTTATTTTGCCTTTAAGGACTTCTGAAAGGTATCCTTAGAACTATTTTTACAAATCTTCAGAGCACACACATTCAGCATGAAATCTTACCAGATCTGTAACACTTCCAAAGTGGCAGTCACGCTCAGCACCAGCACTGCTCAGTGCTGGGCTGTGGGCTGACCCCAACCCAGAATGGTACATTCCCCACCTCCACTTCCCCCTGGTCTGCAGAGTCCCCAGGCAGCACCTCAGCATGCAGTATCACTCATAAATAAAAGTGCAGTGCTGTTAAAATTAGAGTGTTCATCTGCAAACTTATGGTCTGCTGATCTCCAAGCAAACACTCTCAGATACTGCACTGGCTTTGGCCAAACTAAGACTGTAATTTGAATGGAGTCAAGAAGCCTCAGATTTGTGTTACCTCAAGGCAAAAAGATTAACCCTTCTGAATGACACTTCATCCACACTGTGCTTCAAAAGCACCTCAAATATGTGCTCTTCAGAAGTGAAGGCACAACACTACATCAAATGATATATTTAGTATTACAGCAGTGGTAAAACTGTAGTAAAGAGCCTTTTGCATTAATTTTAAGAGAATCTATGTGTTTCTGCTCAAATTCACAGATTCCCACATTTGTCTTACATAGAAAGCAGAATAAACACCGGGCAAAGTAACTCCACTACGCTATGAACTAGCAGACCAGCTGCAGACCTCTGTAAGGTACCAACCTCCCAAATACCACACACAGCATAACACTGATTTGTGCTTCACCTGTGTTAAATGACTGTTTTTCCAGTGGGTAGACAGTGCCTTCCATGGGCCCAGAAGTAAGCACTTCCAAGGGAAACTGTAGTAATAAACTGTACTGGATGGAAGGCGTACTTACTTGTGTTTTTCTTGCAGTGCTAGTTTTGAGTTAAAATTGAATCTTCTGGGAAGGAATCCCTAGCTGTGTGCAGCACCCACTGCCAACCAACTTATGAAGCAGAACCGCTACTGACTCACAAATGAGTTATTCACTCATCCTCCCTCTGACAAGCAGAAAAAGTACATGACCATGGCTGACAGAAGAGAAAACAAGATTCAAACAGAGGGATTCAGGAAGGGTAAGGAGAAGAATTTAGAAAACAGAGGCCATTTGTTATACTCTGCAAGAAGACACAATGACAATCAACCACTTTTAACTAGACTTAATTAATTCTGCAAATTGACAGATAACAAGTGCTGCATAAACAAATCAAAAAGGCCACTAGCTATAAGCACCACAATATTTTGTTTGAGAATGAGATGCTGGAATTTCAATAATATTTTTAAGCTTTTTAGATCAGGCACATTCAGTGTGGGTATGAAACGGCTCTTTTGAAGAAGCAGAAGAGAACTTCAGGATGGAAAAAAACTTTGTCTCTAAGTGGGAATAAGCACCAAGTGGGAAGAGATTCCAGAGAGTACACAAGAGGGGCTTAGAGAACCTGCCCTCCCAGACAGGTGTGGCTCACAGCTAAAACATTCCAGACAGCAGTATGCAGATTTTTATGCCACCACAATTTCAGTCCCCAGAGAGGTCTAAGACAGAGAAATTCATTTAAACTCTCAGAGACACCAGCAGCCATACCCTGCCATATGTTCGGGCACAGTTCAGCACATGGGATCAGTTACAACTGTTTTCCTTTTCCCAAAATTGGCATTAAAATATAAGTGACAGCTTCAGTTAGAAGTGAAGCAGCTTGTGAAAAGATTAAATAAGAAACAATCCAATGTTCTGACACGATGTAGATGACACAAAAATTTACAGTTTGGTAGGGGGTATAAATACAATTAAGACTGAGAAAATAAATTAACACAAATAAATCAATTCCGCCACTACTATGGCTCTGTACAGTATTTACTACCAAGGTGGATGGAGAGGTGTTTATGGCATACTCATAGAATAGCATTAAAATCTCATATTCCTGTCAGTGAGCTCATTTAAAAAAGCCCATCAAAGGCCAAACTACCTTATGCCATTCAGAAAGCTTCATTAGCTAAGGCTGCTGCAACCTGGAAAAGCAGCTTGAAAAATCCTGCTTTATTATTTAACTTGCTTGGGCTTAACACAAGATACTGACTTTTCTTTGTGGTTCACCTTCCTCTCAGAGATACCATGGATTCATGGGTTCCAATTGTAAGGGTATTGTGTTCCAAATGGTGGTGGATCATTTCATATCACATGATCGATATCAACTGATCATGTTTTGTATATTTGTTTGTATATATCACTCTGTGTGTCTACCATTCCCATGGCATGATTTGGTGGAATCTGATTAAATGACACAACACTGGAGCTCTACAGGCAGTTATGTTATATAAAGTACTTTGATACACCACAATGAAGTCAAAAGATAGGTCTTACTTTCCCATCCAAACAGCATAGCTTTCAGGAAGTTGTGGAATAAAAAGCATAGATCTTCCAGTATCAACATCTACTGCTCCAAAGCAGCCTGCTTCAGTTACTCCAAAAGTCCAGTGAAAGTAAGATTCCTAGGTTAAAACAAAATATATTCTTAGAAGGAAGACCTCACTTCCACCAGCTCTAAAAATACACTACAGTACATATTAATTCATATTTCCACATATCTGGAAGACATCTCTTGGTTTTGGAGGGGAAGAAGTGCTTTAAGTGTAAACCTCTTCAGACTGGTTAGTTTTCAGTTAGAATAATACAAATCCCCTTGCTGGCAACTGGAAAGGATCAGAGATTAATAAACTACCATATAGAGGTTAACTCAGTGCAATAAACATACACTACACATTAAAACACATTCCTTCAATCTAGAATTAGGGAATGTATTATCAGGGAGAAAAAATCATGTCACAAGAGACAAGGCAAAAGCAGAGGGCAGCTTCATGGGGTTGCAAAGGCAGAGTGCTGAAGTGAAACCCCAGCCTTCCCCAGAGAAGAGAAAGCTGCACTAGGAACAGTCCTTAGCCAAGAGTTATTTTAAGAATAAGCAAGCAAACAACAAAACACCTAACAATACAGGATTTAATTTTGGTAAGGACAAGGTGAAAGGTGCATCTCCTCTAAAACCAGGCTAATAACTACATTAAGATATGTGCTATCTAAATTAGAATTGACTGGATTTGTTTCTTCATAACATACAACAGCTCAATTAAGTTCACAAAATAAAGTGCTGCAGAAACCATGCAGGGTATAGGATTTGCATAATTAGAGTTCTTTTACACCAATATTCCCAGAACGTGTTAAGTCCTATTTGTGACAGAAGAACACAAGGGTACTTAAGGAAGTGTCTAATTTAAGAAGATGCTTTGTAAATTCCAAGATATAGGCTGCTGTTTTATAAAACCATTTTTTTTTTTTTTGCTAGTAATTAATTCAGCTTAGGTTCACTGTAACATGTTTTATTACACAATGAAGGTTGTTTTTTGGGTCACAGACAAGACTCAAAAAATGAAGAAATATTCCACTGCTATCTTCAAGATTAGATTCAAACACTGATGAGCAGTAAGGCTTGAACAGGTTTAGGCCCTTTAAACAAGATAATGAGCCTGCACTAAAGCACTGAAAGTGAGAGCAACTCAAAGCTGAAGAAGCAATGTTATAAAGAAACCAATTTATTTAAGTGAAGCAAGACAATGCACATCTGAGAGATAAAAAGAAAATAAATTAAAATCATTTAAAAATTCATGCAGTCAAAGAGAATTTCTTAACTTGAAGTTCTGATTCAGCTCTTACCTGGCGAAACACAATACCAGTATCAGTACAGTATCTCTGGGTTTCTTCTCCACCTTGCAGCAGAACAATTGAATTCTTCTGAACATCCTTATTCTGTTTCAGGCGTTCACACAGTCGTCTTCTGTTCAAGGCAAAAAGTGCTACAGGCACTTTCAAAGTCTCATTCCCCAGCCAAAAGGAGGGTCTAGAAGAGATTTTTTTCAATTGACAATTAATGGCAAAGACAGTGGTTAGCACAATTCAGATGCACAGTGCTCAATAGTTTAGTTCAACTCTACTAACAAGAGGCTTATCACTCATGAGGAAGAGATGTACACATGTATGGCTCTCAAGCAACCATCAAGCATTGCTCACACAAGTGCCAAAGGAAAAGGGTGGAAACAGCAGACAAGGCTGGCTGCAGGTACAGCTCACAGCACATCCCTCATTGCATCCCTCTGGGGAACACAACACAAAGTGACTATAGCCCACGTCAACTGAGGAGAGGCAAAGCAGAAGAGAAGAAAATTAGTTCCGAGTTGCTGAAAACAGAAGTGGAAATTTATATCAAGTCTAGCAAACTTCAGCAAGTCCTTCTGGGAAACAGGGAGTGGAGAGAAAAGATGATGGACAGCAGACACAGGACAACAGCATTTCCCCTACACAGGATCTGCAAATCTCTTTTCTATGTATGTATGTTTATTCTTGCATGCACACAAGCAGCTTCAGCCGGCAACTAAACTCAACCACGTGGCCATAGGAACCTGTACTGGGTACCACTGCTTGTCCCTAAAGTGACATAACTGTGCTGAGACAGCCCAGAAAGTTTCTGAAAGACTGCACTCAACAGAGCTGCAACTGTGAGGATACAGCGTAAAGGGAGAGAGCTCGCTACTACCAAGTAATTTTGGATGTTGAAAGTACTCAAGAATGTGTGGCTGGTTCATTCTCATTTGTTTCCGGTCCAGAAGTACACTTTTTGGAGCTTTACCAGTAGAAACACTATAGCTTTTCTAAGATATGGAGCAGAGGGAGGAGTTTAACCAGATGATATGAGAAGATTCTAAAAGCAGTTTGTTTTGGGGATGGTTTTTCATGCTTCATATAGCAAAGCTGTGCTTTGGAGCTTCAGTACTAGAGATGATCAGTAAAATTTATCCATATTATTTAAGACTATTATTTGTGTCCAATTTGTCCTGCCACCTCAGCTTCCCAAAAACTGACCGGATGGTCACTTTCTATCAGCTATGCTTTACAGGAGATGCCAGAAAGGTGCAGTTAACTTGTTCATGTGTTAAGATGACAAGAAATGAACCAACCACCAAAGGAATTAACCTTGGAGAAGCAAAGCTCCACATCTTAATTATTATATAGCTTTCATAGGCAATCTGAAAGGTAACCTTTGATTTATAGCTGCATAACCTCCTAAAAGACTCTATCAACCTCAGAAATGTAAACCCTGTAATTTCCTACTGCAGCCACAAACAAAAGAGCTAATAAAATACTTTATCTTACTTGCTTATAACCACTTGATGTAACAGTGTAAGTAATTTTAGAAGGTAAAAGACTGCTCTTGCTAATCCAATTTTCAAACTATCTGCTTACCAGTTCAGTTGATGGTGCACAAAACCCAAATGTGTTTATTTTTATTCCTTCCAACACACACCTGACAACCCATCACCAAGGCAGGTAATCACCATAAAGGCTGCAGTCTACTTATTGCAGCACATCAGCACAGCCTGGAAGCACAGCATAAGCTTTTGTTTTGGGGTATCCATGCCTGCAGGAAGAAGGAAGCAAATTCCTAAAATCCTAGCAAAGGCTACTAGAAGTTTTAAGTCAGATAGTGAACCTTAAACTAAAAATAGTCCAGGCCTTCCAGGTACAAATCTGTGGCTCAGTAATTCAGCAACGCACAAGAGGCTGAAAATGCCATTCTCCAACCATGATCATCCTTTGGAATAAGAACATGCAACGGCCTGGAAATGAGATGCTCGTCTTATGGGACATTTATAAAAAGGAGAACATCATTAGATACCCTTATACCATATGTTGCTCTCAGATCTATGTATCTGCTGATTAAAAAAAACCCAAAAAAAACCAAAACAAAACAAAAAAACCCAACAACAAACAACAGCAGAGGTTGTAGCACAGCCTCTGTTTTGCTTCAAAGGAGGGAAAAAAGTCACCTTCATTGCAATTTTACTCATTTCATAGGTTTGGAGATCTTTTTCCGAGACTTAAAAAAAAAAAAAAAGAAAAATAAGAGAACACTGACCTCTCTCCTCCAGGCCTATTCGCATACCCTGGAGTTCACAGGAAGCTGCTACAAAGGCACATTTTCATCTCCCTTAAGTCTAATATTAATGCTTTTATTACACTTAAAATCTTTGACAATCCAAATGAGACTCAAGGAGAAATAATTACATCAGGCAGCAATTCATACCAGTAGTTTTACGAAGCCACTTAAGTGTGCCTTTTACTGGGATCTTAATGCTAAAGCTAAAATGCATTCTAGTGCAAAATTATAGCTCTTGTGCTAAGTTAAAGTGTGTTCTTCCTGGGACAGAACAGATGCCACTTTCCCTGTCTGAATATGATGCCACAGTATTAATCCACAGCAGAGCATGGCCTCTTCAGTTGTTTTAAAGTGGCACAGTTTCTTTAGGGGCATGGCCTTGGTCTCTGTTTTAAGGCTGCTGTAGAAATCACAACAGCTAAGCATGCTGGACCCTGCAGCCCTTGGGCTGGGCTGAGTGTTGCTGCAAATTCTGATCTGTTCTCAGGTTCTCTGCTGAGCACTCATGTTAATTCATACCTCATACGGAGTGAGCTTGCCAGGAAATACACCTACTTTCACAACTGGAATTCTGCAGAGAAAACCAGCAAGGTTTTAGAGTGAATATTCAACTTAGAGGAGTTTGCTTCCTCCACAGCTCTTGTTCTCTTTTTTCTCCTGCAAGCACCCAGACACCAAACTGATGGCACGCCCATGGCTGGACTAACAACATAGCAGAACACTCACAGGTGCCTGCAGAGATCCAGTCACTCGGCACACGCAAGCCATGCATGAGCTTTCCACAGCTAACAAAGAGAGCTCTTTTCAGAGACAATACTGACAGGGGCACTGAAGTTTTACAAAAAGGAGTTTGGCTTTCACCCGGCTTTCCATGGCAAATAAAAACTGGGAAACAGAACTCCCATAATACTCAAGATCACAAGACAAAAAATGTCACTCATAGGACTGGCTGTTTAAATGACTTGTAGTAAATTGAGTGGGTATGCATTTGTAACTGCCTCACTCGTGTATCAACCCCACAAAGACACATGCAACTATAGCGTAAGGAGTGTAAAACTATGGCATTTGCCTTGGAACAAAACTGCCACAGAATTCTCTCTAGGGAAGGAACTACAAGCTTTTCATTTTGGTCCATGATCTCTGATCACTCAGTTATATCCTACCAGACACACAAATCACAGAATGGGTTGGGTTGGAACAGACCTTAAAGATTATCTTGTCCCATGCCCCTGTCATGGGCACGGACACCTCCCACTAGAGCAGGCTGCTCAAGGCTTTGCACAGCCTGGCTTTGAACACTGCCAGTGCTGGGGTATCCACAACCTCCCCAGGCAACCTGTTCGACCACTTAAAAGTGGTATCTTACCACTCTTACAGTTAAGAATTTCTTCCTAACATCCAGCCTAGATTTCTGCTCTTTCAGTTTCTATCCATTACTCCTTGCCCTATCACTACAGCTCCTGATGAACAGTCCTTCTCCAGTTTCATTGTAGCCCCTTCAGATACTGGAAGGTGCTGTGAGTCTCCACACAGTCTTCTCCTTTCCAGGCTGAACAGCCCCAATTTTCTCAGCTGGTCTTCTAAGAAAGGCACTTCAATCCTCTGATCAACTTAATGGCCTCCTCTGGACTTGGTTCAGCAGAGTAATCAGAACTGAATTAATACAGAACATTGGCTGAACCTTCAAGGTTGGTTTCTTCTATTAGCACAAGGACTCCAGCATTTCCAGCCAAAAATTCAACCCAAAACTCATGCAGCTACATGTTTGATAAAGAAGTGTATTTGATACGAGCATTGCTTTGTGGTGCATGCCTCTTTGAAGCTATGCAAGCTTCTGCAAATAAACCTTAGCCAGTGTCAAAAGTGGACACTTACAAGAACAAAACAGTGCAAGAGAAGTTCAGCTCCCTTGTTTTCCCCAGCCTGGTACCAGCATTAAACCGCTGCTCAGTCTGGTAAAGGCCTCCCACAATAGCTGACAGTTTCCTGCTGGCTGTCACATACAATTTTTATGATCACTCAGGCCCAAGCTCACAGAGGAGCTCTTTTACTTTATTGTACTGCAAGTGAAATATAGCTAGAAACATTAAACTACATCTGTTTCTTTAAAGGATATTCTTTTGCCTGGAGCTCCTGATTTTCAATGCTTATTTCAGAAGCTTTGTATTTTAGAGAGCGTACATTCTGGCACTGTATGATTCATCCAACATTTTGGATTTGTTGTAAAGCAACCATCAGAACACACTGGTAACCAAAACAATTTTATTGCTTGTTTTCCTACCATTTTTCAGTTAAACTGTTGTACTTCTGGGTTTTTTTGAGCACAAAATTCATGGACTGCCATTTCTGTTCTATGGAGATCCCACAGAGAGGCTCCAGATTTCAATGAAGATGAGAAACCACTGAAACTACTTTTCAGTAAATTATCACTTTTCTGTTGACTGGGCCTTATTTATCTGTTTGTTTTGAGCAACAGATTCATCAACATCAGCCTGAAGCCTAAACAAATTTCAATGCTGTTTCCACATCCCATATGCGAAGCGCAAGAGGCCTACACTAACAGGAGCACAAGGAAACAGGCGATACAACCAAACAGCAAAAGCAACTACGGCTGTTCAAGGTATAAAATGGGTATTTTCTTCATGGCCAACACAGTATTTCCTGTAAAGTTGACAGCTTGCGGTCCCGGCGCCGCTCCGTGTCCCTCCTGCCAGGCCAGCCCAGGGTGGCCCCAGGACCCCGGGCAGGAGCTCAGGAGGAGGAACACCCGGACAGCGCTGGGGACACCAGAGCCAGAGGGGACCCACAGGGCAGCGACCTCCCAAAGCCCCGGGTAACAGCCAAGCCCCCGCCTGACCCGTATTCGGCAGCTTTGGAAACTTCCCCCTTCTTTTTAATACAGTTATAATGGCACCCTCTTACAGCACGGGAAGAAATGGCTGAATTTTGCTATAAAACGTGGGAAAACCCTTGTGCTATGTAATCCAATCCACTTTTATGCATCGCTTCCAAACCTGAGACAACTTAAAGGATAACGCACGGCTGGAGACGAGGCACTGCGAGCCAACCCGCCCGTGGGACCCTCCACAGCTCTCTCACCGCTCCGCACAAAACCCGGAACGCTTTCAGGGAAACCCGGGTCCAGCCAGGCGCCACCCTATGCTCTGCCCGCCCGGCCCCCGCCGCCGGCCCGGGACACCGCCGGCCCACCGGGACCCCGCGAGCCCCCACCGGCCGCGCCGTACCCCTCGCAGAGAGCGGGGTGCCGACGGTCCGGGGGTCCCTGTGCCGGTCCGGCGCGTACTCACCCCGCCGCAGCAGCCATGTTCGCTCGCCAGCCCACCGCGGTCACGTGGCGGCGGCGCCTCAGCACGGGGCGGGCGGTGCTGCCCCGCCGCTCTGTCCTCACGGCTTCTCCCCGCTGCCCTTCCGTCCCTGCGGCGCTGCCCTCCCGGCCGCTGCCCTCACGGCCCAGCCGCCCCGACAGAGGTGGGGTTGGCACCGCACGGGGATCCCCCGAACCCGGGAGTGTCCTTCTGAAGGGGTCGTCTGCGGCTACTCCCGCCTTCTCCGCGCATGTTGTCTTCTAGGGAACAATTCCAGGCCTCGAAGCCAATATAACATAATGTAAATATAGCGTTTTACAGGGATTGCTGTCCTACCGCTAACCTTTCCTCAATTAATGGTTGCTCAAAAATCCACTTCATGTGCAGTTCTACTGTAATCCCTGGAAGAGATGTTTTTCACCTGCATTTTGAAGTGATGAAGGTGTTTAACAGTAGCCTTGGAGCATGGTGTGCTGGAACCATCACCAGCCCTTGGGCTTGCCCCACTGCTGTTTTATTTTTCCTATTCACACTAGTTTCGTGAAAACCTGAAAATACTCATTCTTGCCTAAAAAAATTTATTGTTCTTGCTTCAAGATTACAAGATAGCTGAAGAAACTATCACAGGGTTCACGGGTCAAGTAACTCAATGCAATTGCAAAAGTAAATACGCAGGAGCATGAAACACCAAATAAGAATGAGATTGGAGCTCTGCTCGGTGACCTGAATACAGGGTCCACTGCTGTGTGCAGCAATAAAACAGTGATAGATGCAGCTCTGGGCAGGCAGGTAACCCTCCCTCCTTGGAAAGGAAGTTTGAGTCCTTGTTCTAGGACTGCTCAGTAATGCCACTGCTCTGTTGGTCTGGCATTGATCTCAAAAGAAAGTACTGTGATACCTGAAATATTTGTCTGCTGCACATGGAGGGTCTGCTTCCAACACAAATGCTTGGGAAAGAGAGGCATGCAGGGCAGTGCAAAGGCAGAGTATGATCATCAAATACATGAATCTTAAAGTTCAGATGTGCTATGAAAAATCAGTGCAATAAGACACATGCACAATTAAGCCCCTTTTTCTCATTTTATCGTATTGTCCTCTAGAAGTTATGAGAAAACTGCAACAACTCATGCACATCTGGCTCTGGAGTGGTGTGTGAGAGCTGCAGGCAAAGACTGATTTCAGGAAGTCTGGATAGGCACATGTAAATTGATAAAACTAGAAAAGTCAAGCAATCATTCTCTAGTTCTTTATGTTTTACATCCAAGAGTCAGAGACATTTAGTACAAAATATGTAATGAAAAGTAGTACAAAATATGTGATGAAAAGTTTCTTTCATGAACTGCACATTTGACAAGTAACAAGTACTTATTTTGAGTCCAGATTCATGGATAAAGCCCCATTTTAGAAATAATTTATAAGTTGTTGAATTTCAAGAAACTTCCCTCAGTTTTTGCAGACTGAAAAAAAAAAAAAGTGAACTGTAGTGAAATATTTTACTGTTTCAGTCCCCTAGAGGGGCTTCCTTCTGTTTAGGTTCCAACAGAACCACTGGGAGGAGGCTGGGAAGCTCACTTTGCTTTTCCTTCTCCTCTCAGAACTAGAGAGAAAAGACTAAAGCTTTCAAGGCACTCTTACAAATACTGTCATTAGTGGCTTTGGGCAGTCATCCTTCCCTGCTCCCGTTTGCCTGCCCCTACACTTGCCCTCTGTAAAGGTCTTCTGCGTTGTAGTATCTGCTCTGTAAAATGGGTTTTCTGGGTCTCTGTCCTGTTTATTTTAATTTCCTTCTTGATAATTTTACCTGCCTTCCAAAAACAAACACCACATTTAAAATACTGAAGTGTATTAAATCTCAGCAGGAGGAAATAAGACTACATTCACTAGGGGGAAGAAAATATCCTGTTCCTCTTTCTCAGGATTTGGAAGAATGAAACTCCTGCACTGTGCACAACTTAAACTCATTTGCAAGGTGGCTATACTTGAAATGCCAGCCACAGGAATGACACTGGCTGCCAGACTGGGAGCAAACCCAGCTTTATTGCACATATAGACAGTTCTGCTTCTCTTCATGCTGCAATTGACTCTGCAACTGAGAGGAGTAAACCTTAATATCTCAGAGGCTGAGTTTAGAACACTTTCTTCTACACCATTTGACTGACTGTTACTGTCACTGATCTCCCAGCAGAACTCTCTCCATGAACAAGAACATCCTCTCTCATGCTGAAGGCCTGATTTTGCAATTCAGGCAGCTTAAAAATTCCCACTGTAGCAGTTTGGATGTACAAGAGGTGCAAGACTGCAACATGTGATGAGATTCTGCTCTAGCCCTCTGTATTTCAGCTGTTCATACTGCTGTCCAGGCAGAATCTTAGAGTTCAGCACCATCAGTGCTGATTGTTTCTATTATCTCAGCTGAAAAGAAATAATGTTAGGTTAATAAACTTCCTTTTATTACATGAAAATTACATAACTGTTGTGAATACAGGTGAAGACATTTGCTCCTGGTTTTAGAGTACAATGGAAGAAAATCCAAAGTTAACAAGGACAGATGCAGTCCACATATGAACTAGTGGAAAAGGAAGGATGCTGCAGCTGCAGTCACAGCATGTGATTAGGGAGCATCACCTCTCCTTCTGCCCTCCAGCCTAGAGTGGTGTCAGATACTGGAGCTAAATACTCTCTGACTGCTGCAGTGTCTGAACTTATGTCTTGCTTTGGGAAAATGCAGTTGTTGAGAGACCAGATCATCTCGGAGTGCTGTGAAGGATCACAGAGCCACACTGTGAGAACATGGGACCACAGTAACAAGTCCCAAGCTGCCAATACCATGACATGAAGTGGGGAACAAAGTCTAATGCTCAGTGACTAAGGTCACCCTCCCTAGTAAAGCCTTACTTGATATATAATTTCAATATAAGTTTGTCCTAGGTTACAGTGTAAAAATATGCCAGAAGATCTTTATTCTATCTCCATCTTCATGAACTGTTAA
>VXBU01001478.1:551055-599410 GCA_013400315.1 Bombycilla garrulus
ACACCCTGACTGACAGGGTGTCAGGTTATATTCTAACTGTCAGGTTTTGTTCATGTAATACTGCATCTTGGTCTAATTTTCCTATTAAGTTGTAGTTTGTTGGTTTTTGTTTTACTTTATTTTGTTCATACATATTAAAGAACTGTTATTCCTATCCTCATATCTTTGCCTGAGAGCCCTTTAATTTTAGAAATTATAGTAATTTGGAGGGAGGGGGTTTACATTTTCTCTTCCAAGAGAAGCTCTTGCCTTCCTTGGCAGGCGCCTGTCTTTCAAAACCAAGACAAACTGTTTTAACTGATTTTCTAAATATCCAGAAAGCTTCCGTATCATACATGCTGATGGGATTTCTCCTTGAGCCAGGTGTTATGAGCTCTCGGAGCTCCCATCTCCGTTTGGGTTTTGTCTTACAAATACCCAGTGGCCTAGAATGAGCGGGAAGGACACCTCGGGTGGTGTTGGAAACAAAAAATGTTTATTAACTTACAAAATAAGAAACTCTCTACCGAGAAAAAGCCGTGCCAGAGACTGGAGATACAAGCCTCTGCTATAACACCCCGAAATGCCACGAGGTCTTGGGTATAATGTTTTTTAACACTGATGGCTCAGGCGGGGCTCTGGCACTCATCCAATCCAGGTAGCTCCAGAGGTGAGGTGATGGCCAGGAAGTCCAATGAAGTGTCCCGGTTCAGAACAACTCCAAATTGGGAAAGAATGCTTGGGCTCTTTACCTTTTAAGGGGGACAAAGACAGCTTTACATTTCTTCTTGGTCTCGGCACTCGGCCTGTAGGAGGTGCCACACTGCAACAACATGCCACTACAAAACCAGAAATAATGGGAAATGCTGATTTATCAGCAGAGAAATTGTTCTAAGTTCAGCTTGATCTGTTTTTCTGCTGATTATTGCTCCAAAATTTTGTAAGGTAGAACATTGCTGGCTGAACTACTCTGTGACCCTCTTCACTTGCGTGGGGGGGCACTGGCTAGGCAAAGGACAACAGATGTATTTGAGTCAAAGTCTTTCACACATTGTCGGATCAGCTCTTAGTCCAAAGTAATTATATGGACTGTTATGCTAAAATGTATTAATACTGTGTGGTTTTTTAATAGAATAATTCTACAGGGACCCCTGCTCCTTTGCTTGATATAATGGCCATAAGTCTTTAATGTGGAATTAAGATTACAAGGTCCCTTTAAAGAAACAGATTGAATAAAAGCATCTGCCTTTGGCATTTTCATCATGAAATGATTTTTAGTAAATTTTCCCTCAGGCACCAAATGTATACTGCTGTATTGATCTTTTGGATCTTGAAATGAAAGTGCGATTTTCCCAAAGCTTGCTTGAACAAAATGATTATAAAAGACAAGAAAGATAAAGCATTACTTTACCTCATTACTCTCACCATTGACTTTCAGTTAAGAGTAAGAAAATCCAGTATATTAAAAATGTGCCCATCAAGGATCACACAGTCTAAAGTAGCTTCTCCAGCTGTTGTTTGATCTTCACAAAAATGTATAATTTTTTTTTTGGGTTCATTAGTATATACTGTAATTGTTTCATTTAAATCAATCAGCCCACCAGTATTTATAAGTTACTGCCACAGAAACTCCTGTCTCATCAAAATGTATTAAAACAGCACTATCAAAACTGCTTCAAAGGCTTCCTTTTTTAGAGGTTTGGGTTGTCTGGCCAATGTGATGTTCTCTGTAACGCTTCTCTAATATCTCCAGCAGCTTGAGAGAATCAATATTTGTATATTGCAACATATTACTTTGCTTCAATAAAAGGAGACTTATCAGTGATTTCTTCAGTCTGTTTGCTCATATAGTAATTTTTTTGCTAACCCACAGGCCAGAAAGGCACAGCCTATGTCTGTCTGTGTGTCCTGTCCCTAGTGCCAAGCACCTCACCTCATTTCTGGTTTTCAAAGAGTAGATGTTCTTGTACTGCAGTAGAAATGTGACATTAATGCAGTTCAGTCATGGCTAATTGCCAGGTATAAGAGATAAGCCACAACTGTATCTCCTTTTTTATAACTGATACTAGTTAGCATGATAGATGAACATTTTTGTTCATTCTAAGTAAGTTTTAATGAACTTATGAATACTGTAGTGAAATTTTTCAACAGTGGGTTTGGGACATGAATGTAGTCAGTATCACTGAAGCCATTACCCCAAGAGTATCACCAAAGTTATAGCAAACACCACATCTGAGAACAAAATTCTTTCAACAAAAATCTGTTTCTTCAGCATCTCTCAGTTTCAAAAGCACAGCCTCTTTCTACAAAGAGGAGTGGCTGCCTGGCTGCATTCTGAAGGGCACAACCAAAGGGGCTTTGCACCTTCTACAGCAGAAGCATGGGAGGAGGCTGATGCAGTTCTGTACTGTGTTACAGAGAATTTGTCTAGCCTGCACATATGAACATGTACCATTTGTGCAATGGAAAGGCCACTTCTCTTGCACGTTCCCTGTGGTACCTTGAACTTACCTGAACCCTTGCAATATTTGTACAGTTTTAATAAAGAACATGTTTGCAAGGCTTGTTTTTTCTTTCATTAGTGTCTGCATAATACACTCTCCACCCAGTGCATAACAAATCCCCAAACAAGTTTATAATATACATCTGTAAATACTTTCTCAAAAGATTTATGCCTTCAGGTTTTTGCAGATTAAGATCCATATCTTCACACCAATTTAAAGTCAGATTTCTCACTTTTTTGATAGAAAAATCCTCTTTAATTATTGTTTCTCTGGAATGTAATTTCCACTTGGAAATCTTACAATAAAATTGTAAGCCACTGGTTTATCAAGATCTGTATTTTGTTGATGATGAAGAAATTGAACTCTCCCACGCAGACATATTAGAATTGTCTGAAATGAGTCCTTTCAGGCTTTGCACGGGCAGCATTTATTTTTCTGCTTGAAGCAGTCCTACCCTCCTTACCAGGAAAGAAAGGCATGCTTGTGATGCTGCCCTCTAATGCCAGGAACCACAGCTCCTGTAGGTTTTCCTTTCTTGTGCTGCTCTGTGGAGTGGCAACAGACAGCAAGGCCACTATGGAGCCACGCCTGCCACTGCATGAACTCAGGCCTTCCTGGCCAAAAGTCATCAGTACTGCTGCCCCAAAGTATGTCCCAGTGCTGGCCCTCAGTGCCAACTGCAGATGATGATATAAATTGCTTCCTTTTCCTGCAAAGCACTCATCTAATCTCCTCTGCATCTGACTGGAAATTTAACCCAGCTGGCTCCTGCCTTCAATTTAAACCTAAAAAACCCCAAGTGATAAGAAACTGGCCATCAGATTATCTAATCACAGTCTGTGTCCTGGGACTTCAGCACCTTTTCTGTTTGATCAGACCACTGACACTACCCAGTGTCCAAAGCCCCCTCTCATGAGGCAGCTTTAACTTTGGAGCTTAGGAAGGACCAGGGTGACTGTGCAATAACATATTGGAGGACAGAGAGGATAAAAAACTAGAGCTTCTGAATCAGAGAATTCAATTATCTTTTGAACTGTAGAAAATGGCTGTTTTACACAACCACTCTCTCCCCTAAAGACATTACACAGCCTCTCTCCAGGCAGCGGAAACTGTGCCAAAAGTACAAAGTTCCCTAAGGATGTTATCCGCCTCTTTGCCTTTTAATGAATCAACTGAGTAACATTTATTTTTAAAATGGGTCATATTTCTAGGCATTTTTCAAAAACTACCAGTTTGATGAGAGTGTGACTCAGTTTATTGCAGAGACAGCCCTTATTTGCAGAGTGTTTCCCCAGGGGTACAAGTTGGCACCTCTCTGCATGAATCACACCGGGCACAGCTATCTACAAGGTGACTTGGATGCATGCACGAAAATTAAGCTCAATGAGAGTCAACCTGGGCACAAAAATAATATCTTCTGCTGCCTAGCCTCTAAATTCAAATTTCATCATCTGTTTTTAATTTTGCAGTCATGAATATAGAGGTGATTGCCATCTCAAAAAACTTTTTTTGCTAAGCTACCCTTTGGTTCTGTACAAGTTTAAGCTTTTGTGAGGGCATCTTCTCTTGGTTCCCGTCAGCACTAGCAGTGTTAATACCATTTGTGCAAAGGAGATTCAGAAGGGAAGCTCAAAGAATGTGTGTGGTATTTCCAAGCATCCTGTGTTTCAGGTGGCATCAGTCTGCATCCTTGAGAATAAAAAGGCTCATACAATTTCATTGATGTGGTGGTATAGCTGTGTCATTTTTTTTCTGCCTCAAGCCCTTACAGGCGTCCTTGTTTGTTTGTATGCAAGGGCCCTGTTTGAGCTGTTGCCTGGTGTCACTTGCTTTGTAGGCTGGCAGGAGAGGTGTGGGGGTTTTTTGGTTTTGTTTTGTTTCCATTTTCAGAAAAAGTGGTCACTTTTTTGTGTCTGTTACTGTTGACAGCAATATCTTCTCTAGTCCAGGCTGACATTATATGATGGTGAGAGACAAAGGATTCAGCTTCAGAAATTTGTGTGGGTTCTCACTGAGTCCCAGAACTGGGGAGATGCCAAGCAGCAATAAAATGCAGGCTTCAGCCTGGGTTGCTGTTGTGGCAGGCAGCCTGCTTCCCTCCAGCCCCAGCTTCTTCTCAGTGATAACTGTTAGGGGTTTATGCTGAGTATCAGGAGGTCCAAAGCAGGTATATACCAGAACAGTTCCAATATTAAACATGACCTAACAGTGATCATTTAGGACATTTGTAAACGCTTTGTGCATTCACTTCCTCCCGATTGCACGTTTAACTGTGCAGCACCCCTTTGGTGACACCACCCTCATTCTTGAATGAGTAAGGGCAAAAAAGGAATACCATTGCTTTCCCAGGACTGTAAAGAGGTAATTTTCACTTGTTTCCAAAGATATAAAAAACAGACAAGGAATAACCTCTTCAGCCTCAGGCTTCTTTCTGATATCACACCTTGGGGCACTTGGGTACCATCCACCAGCCCATCAGCTGTTGCAGGCTGTGCCAATCTCCCTTGCTGTGTAAACTCTTCCAAGTGTCACTTTTCTGAAGTAAGAATAGGAAAACAAATCACCAAGCCACACGGTAAAGCAGACCCAGCAACATGCTGACTAATGGTGCTTTGACATAATTCAATAGATTTTATAGAGATTAAAGTCCCATCAGAAATTTGTCAGCAGTAGTTTAGGAAATACCTACTGAAGATTTGCAGAATTAACAGCTTTGCGGGCGTTTGCTGTTTGGCTGTCTACCTAAACAAACAGCCACTGCAGCTGGAATCAACTCAGCAAAGTTGTTACTAATTTAGATTCTTTGGGCATGTCTCTGCTCCAGGCACAGAAATTACTGGTACCCCAGCTATTTTTAAAGCACCTAGCTTGGTACTGGAGGAAATCAGTTACAGTAGAACAGAGCTCATCATAGATTCATTTATCCAGCTTTTTGGCTCAAATATTAGTGCCGGCAGGATTAACTAAACCCTTTTGAAATGAGAAAACAGAGATAAAAGGACTTGATTCAGCAACTGTCTGATTCAAAGAGAAAACATACAGTTGCTCACACTAGGAGCTATGACAGGCTACATTTATGAAGACAAAAAGACAAACAGCTTGAATTTGCTGTAGTGGACAACAAAGGGGGGGATAGGGGGCAGGCAGCCAGCCTGCTGTGGAGAAGGGTCTGGCTTTCACTGTGATGCCTAATTAATAAAGAGTCATTGGGGTAATGTGTACTGGAAGAGGGAGGTTTGTGTCTAGACTTATCTGCAAGGAGTTTTATGTGCTGCAAGAGCTCTGACTTACTGCTTCTAGAAAACTTTTCTAACTCCAGTGTCAAAGTTCAGGAACCTTTCCCACATTCCCAGTGCTAGCTGGCAGAATCACTTCTTTGTAATGATTTCTTTTTAACAGTGACTTGTTTTATGCATGTGACTCTTGCCTCTTAGGAGATGGTCAGACAGGCAGGAAATAGCCCAAGGGAGTCAAATGCTCACTGTGTGGTAACTGCTGACCAAGAGGAAGGACATAGCTCCAGTCACCCAGTAACCTATTTACCTACCCCTAACCTGAGATTTATGCTCCTTGCCAGTTTGAACGACAGTGACAATAAAAAGTGCAATAAAAAAAAAAGTAAAATATAACATGTAAATATCCAGTAAACTTCAGACCTCCAACAGGAACCGCACTATTTTCTGGGATTTCAATCTGTCAGAACAAGACTTGCAGGAAAAGTGGTTTCTTGTAAAAAACTCCCTTCTTGTTCAGAACATTAAGGGCCCTGGCTAAGGCACAGGCTGGGGCTAGGTCCTCACAAAATGAAAAGTGAAGACTAAGGAGCTGCACATTAAGAAGCCTCCTAAAGCTATGCCAGCCAAGTCCTAAGGGGATGACTGTAGAAAATGTATCCAGCTATTAAATGGAGAGAAGCACAGCCCCTACAGTGCACCAAAGCGAGAGTGAGCAGTGTCCCTGCTGCAGCACAGCACAAGCCTTGCAGACTCTAATGAGACAGGCTGACTAACAGGGAGAGGATATGGGAAACGTTCAACAGGAGCAGGCCTCAACCCTGGAACTGAGCGCAAATTCTGTAGCAGAGAGTAATAATGAGAAAGGCAAGATCAAAGGAGACAGCTCTAACAAAGAGGCGAAAGAGATGGGTAAAGACATGCGAGCACTCACCGAGCACTTGGCTCCTCAGTCCTTTACTTCCTGCTTGATCTCCTGTTCTCCCGACTCTCTCCCATCATCTCTGTACACCTCAGCCTGGGGAGCAGGAATGGCTGCAGCTGAGCTGGTGTGGGTACATACAGCATACCTGCTTGATACATCCACAGCCATTATGCCTGGGTAATTTTTATTACCCAGGGGCATTTCTCCTTTACATATCCCTAGCTCAAATTTTAATGAAATAATTTTCTTTCTTATTGGCCTCTTACATTGTTAGAGTGCCCATGATTTCCCCAAGGTTAGATGATGAATCACAACACATCATACAAAGACAAAATACAGGCATTTGCCAACTATAAAATGGATTTTATTTGATATGTTTCCTTTTCTTGTGCAACAATGATAAGCAACCTCGATGGGATGAACAGTACAAATAGAAGTTTAACAAGCTCTCTTCTGAATCCAGGATCACACAAAATATAGATTTAGTAAAAAAACTAGATTTCTACTAACATGATGGAGCTTAAGAAAATGGAGTAAACCATTATAAAGACAATTTCACATATAATCAGCTGGGTTCAATCGTGCAATTAGTTGTGTCTGGGCAGCCAGCTGAGTCCCTGAGAAGTTCCAGTGACCTCAGTAAAGTCAGTGGGAGTGTGGAGACATAACCTTTGATCTCTAGACTATCAAATGCAGGCTCAACTCCTCATCAGTTTAAGGATCTCCTTTTCCCCTTCCTTTTCCCCAGGCATCTCCCTCAGACCAGCAGCACAGACACCAAACAGGCAGACCCTTTCCCTCCCACCCTCCCATCTCCTTGTGAGCATTTGATAGCAGAAATAGCTCCCAGCCAGCCCTGTGCTGGAGGCAGCTTTTGTACAGACAGTATTTTCTGTTCAAACACGCATTTCCAGCTGCTCCTGGGGAACAGAACATGACTATCATTGCTTTTCTGGCTGAAGCTGTGCGATCTAAGCCAAAACCAATCTGACCAATAGGTCTTTCCTTAAAAAGCCAGGCAAGAAGTAGCAAGAAATATGTGGGGTGTGGGTGCCCACAGGCAGGTACCTGGGGTGACAGTGCTGCCTCTCCTTGGGTGGGAGAGGTTCAGGGACATTATTAAACCAAACATAAGAACAGATGTTTCCTCTCAAACATATGCAGATTACATGGGCAGCAGCAATTTGACCTTAAAAAAAGAAAAAGACTAAAAAGAGAAACTTAAATTCAGATTAGAAAAATAAAGTGAGAGATGATTTGAACTATTTTATTGTGGCAAATACTTCCAGAAAATTCAGTTATCATAATCTCCAAATGAATATTTTTATACTTGCTGTTCTGAAGGTGACTATATTGATGGTAGAATGGTAGGATATGCAAATATCAAGTGCTCCACACACTCCAGAAGTACTTCTAATCAAGCACTATTCATTCACTTATCCATACCTATCCACACCACTCTGAAGGAATAGCAGGTAGCCAATTTTTTTCAGCCTTCTCCCTGGCTGCCAAGAGTAATGAGCTGCCACCTCCATTTCATCTCCTGTTTTGAAGAACAGATCTCAAACTCAGTGAAGTTCACTGAAAGACTTCAGCTGATCCAGGGCTTTGGTTGACCCTTCTACCCTAATTTCTTCTATTACTAGGATGGGAAAAAATTACTTTCTTTTGTTAAAAAACATACCAGAAGAACTAAAAATCCAGCAGAATAGAATTCCAAGGTATCAAACATAACTAATGGGGCTCTAAGTAGAAGTACTATACAGAAAGCATAAATAACATGTAACCCAAAAAGACCTTAGAAACAAGTTACACACCTGAACTTCTGAACTCAGTCTTCCCACTGTACTAACATGTATAAAATGGTATGATTGATGGGCTTGAAATTCAAATTTCAAATTTTGCAGATGAGATTAAATTAGAGAAAATATCCAAACTATTTCTAATACCATTAGAAGGTGTTAGAGGTGTTAGATTGATTATACTCTTGGACTAATAGATGGCAATTGTAGATACAGAAAGACTTTTAAGTCTTTAAGCAAAGGACTTGCAGAAGAAACAACTATTATTTGGAAAGGCACTGGAGAAATCTACCTCATAAAAGAGATAAAACTTACAGTGCAATATTGTTAAGGTTTTCAGCCAGTGTACATATGAAATGAAAAAACAGACAATCAGATTGAAGATAAAAGAAGTGACAGTTTTATTTTGTGAGGCACTGGTTAGATGTCACAGAGACTTCAATCATTGAAATGAAAATATATTTTCACTGTACCAGTTGCAAGCAGAGAAAGAGTAATATAATTAAAGGTGTACTCAGATATACAGTGTAAAACCTCGCTATCACTTGGAAGAGTCAACAGTAAAAAAAAGCTTTTCCACACAGGGAGTCAAGGCTGAGCTACACAACACACCAGGTACTGCCAGCTCAACACAGCCAAGCCAGCACAACGCACCAGGCTGAGGAGGGGTAACTCAGGTGTTTGTCCTATCTTGAAAATATTAATGGACTCATTCATTCAAGGATTCAGGTAGGCCTCGAGCTCCTCATGATGACTGTGTGTACCAAGTTATCACAAAATGTACAGCAGATGATACAAATCTGTGTAAATCCTCTGCTACGTTTTACAGACGAGTTCAAAATGGGAATCCCCAGTGTTTCAGCATTAGGTGGCAAATGAAGAGGATACAAATGCAATAGCTATAAAATCTCATGATTGATCTCATGTTTCTGTGCTTGAAGTAGGCTTTTATATCCAAAGTTCTGCCAGTCATATAGAAATTGCTGACAAAACAATGAAAATCAAAACTAAGGGTTTAGAAATGCAGTTTTTCCTAAGTGATCATAATATTGATAAACAGACAGGCTGAGTGTTACGAATGCACAAGCCTGCCCATACCCAGTGCAAGATTTCTGCTCTTACATAACCATGGCTGACTCTCATGTGTGTTCCTTTGATTAGAACTATTTATTTGGGATTTTTTAAAGTCCTCATGGATATAGCATATATTTAATGGAGAAGTGAAACAATCAAAGTATTTGCAACAGCTACTACCTTTTGTAGTCCTGGAACAATCAATATTGGTTGTAGTATTATCCAGCATTACTGCAACAGAGCTGTGCTGTGAAAGCTTAAGGAAAGCCCTGAGGGACAACAGGAAACAGATGTCACTCACCAGAATTTGCTTAATCTACAAAATAAAGTCCTTCTGTTCACATGCAGCAATGGTTAAGAATCTTGATCTATTTGTCACAAAAATGCTGTGTGATTTCCAGTCCTCCCCCTACCCTTGGCATTTGCAAAAAAGAAAAGCTTCCTGCTATTCATATCATATATATAATCATATATCCTGACAAACTGATGGCACAGCAGTGCAGTAGCCAAGGGCTTGTGTAGCAGAAAGTGCAGCTTCTATCACACATGCAAGCTTTTGGATTGAAGCACAATTTTTTTGTTCACTTGTGGACAAACATGGAACCTGCTGAGAGAAAACTAACTGGAGAATAGCAGCTTAAACTATGATACTAATCTTACAGGCCTCAGCTGAACTGCTTGAATGTGGGAGATGTGAGTTCAAATCCTTTTTGGGGTGAAGTAGTCCTTTGCCTTCTAATCATCACCAGTTCATAAAAGGAAAATATTGAATGGATCCATTGTGGGACAACTTGTGGCAGCAGGGGAGACCAGTGCAAACCTGACCTTCTGCTCTCTGCCTTGCCTATCTCTGTAGTTAGAAACCAGGGCCTGTGTTGAGACAGCCTGCCTGAAAATCCTGCCTAAATGCCATCTCTGCTGAAATCAGTCCACTCTGCTAAAAAATACTTTAGCAGCATCTCAGCTGGAAGTGAATTCTTGTGTAGTTTTCTAAGCACCGAGATACACCTGTGGAAGGGCTCCAGCCACAGATGTTCATCAAGAAAACCTCTCTCCAATGTCAGTATGTTGAGACTGCCAGATCACACTCTGGCACCACAGGGCTCTGCCCTGCAGCCTGAGAGAGTGACACGAGTGTGTTCTGCAGCCTGAGGGAGTGACACAAGTGTGTCCTGCAGCCTGAGGGAGTGACACGAGTGTGTGCACGGCTTTGCTCTGTCTGTTTACCAGGCCCAGTGGCTGAGGCGCTGAGGGGCCTCACCAGAAGGGGTCGGGATCATCCCTGCTAAGGGCAGGGAGTTCTCAGCCACAGGTGAAATGGCAGCAGACTCTGGGAAACTCCTGACTTGCCCGGTGCCAAGCACACTTGTGATGATTCCCATGACAGACTCCTCAGAACTATGAAAAGAGCAGTCAGAAGACCTCCTGCTTCAAATGAATCATCTTAATTCACTCCAGGACCTGAAAACACTTTTGAGATCGAGTTCAAAGAAATAGAGCTTGTTTTTACAAAACCTGCAAATTTTTAGTCTTAGCAGATTTGCCATCAAGTCTCATAATAAAGCAAATCCCCAAAAACCCCCAAGCAAACTAAAATCTTAGATGATTGAAACTGATACTCATTTTCCTGCAGAGTTTCTGTTTAAATTCAGACTTAATAGAATTTACTCCCATAAAACAAACTCAGTCTGGAAAACAGGGAGCCTCCTCATCCTGTTTTATTGTTTAAACCATACCTTCTGGAGACAGTTCTTCCTTTGCAAGAAAAACCTTGTTAAAGGTGACAAATAGACTGAGATCAATGTTTTATTAAGGACAGACTCATGCTACAACCTACACAGATTATTTTAAATCATGTCATTGTGTCTAAATTACAATTTTCATTTGAATAGGATTTTTGAATAGAGAAAGGATTTATTCTCAAAGTCTGAAATTCCTATCGGAGTACCAAAAACACAGTAGGCACTATCGAAAAAGTACATTAAAGCTAGTGTCCTGACCAGAGCTCACATATGCAGCACAGTACATACTTGTAGCTATCTTTATTTCCGTTTAGATATGCTCCATAGCAAAAGCAGATTTGTGATTCTAGCCATTGCAGTAGCATTGAAGAACTTCTAAAACAGGAGCAGATAGAAAGGATTTAATTAATCTTATCTTGGCACATTCACACATTGTTCTCTTGAGAAAACCAAACTTGTATGCGTACAGTTGTTTGCAAGCTAGTGCTTTAGATACATTTCTGAGTAGAAGTTAAATTGCCTGCATATTTACAGTAAATTGATATCTAAACCTAAGTTGGGCTGTCCCTGAACAAAACAGTTTCTTTGAGAAATGATAGCAGGTATTATGTTCTGTGCACTTAATGCCCTATCAGAGGGCTAGTGGCTACAGGTGTCTGCTCTGAAGGAAGCCACTTCAGGTAACATTGTACTGAAAAGGTGCATAAATTTCAGAGTGCAAAACCAGTAGATATTTACACTTTTACTTAATTATAAAATGCTTCTAGATCACATGCAAACTATTAAATGTAGCTCACTGCTTGTCCCATTGCCAGTATCCAGCCTGTGGTTTGACCTGCCTGGCTGAAGGAGATGTGCACTCAGAGCAGCTCACCCCTGAGTTTGGGAGATAACCAGAAAAAGCTCATCCATCCTCCTTGGGGACAGAACACTTCATGCTGTGCTGTGCTGCTGCATAGGCACCAAAACAATGGGAAAGGCACAGATAGGGGAGACACAAGGTCCTTGTAGGATTTGGGGGTGACCGCTTTGAAGTGAAACAGGGGTGGTTGCATAGGGGTATGCAGGACCACAAATCCTTCCTCATCTGCAGCAGGACAGTGATGGAGCTGATGACCAACATGGAGTGTCTCCTGGGCTGAACTCCTCCTTCCAGCAGTTACACAAGAAGAGTTTTGTTGGCCACAGACACAGAATGGAGGGGGACACGCTGTAGGAAGCTCTTCATTCTGTGTGGATGATAGAGCCACAGTATCCTGCTAAACAGCCCAGTGCATGCACATGACTTGATTCAAACCTGGAAGAGACTAAACATCACTGCAAATTTTAGGACTATAATTTTAAAAGCCTGGTTGAGAATTCAATCAGAATATGAAAATTACCTGCATAAACTTAGTTTCTCTGCAAATGTTGACACATGCTCCAAACCCCTCCTATTGACAAGTTTTCTGTACTGAGTTCTCTCTTGAACTTAAAAAAAATCTGAGCTCCCAAATGCAAGTTTCTCCTCTGTGTACTATATTTGTTAAAATTATCATAAAAGAAATTCAACATTTTCTAGACTAGAAAAATTTCATAAACTAGAAGGATTGTATTAAGGTCATGCAATGGGTATTTATAGTCTTGTTACTCTTTAGTCCCTGGTAGCAACTACCAAAAATAACCATGTAATGTGATATTATCACACTCCTACTAGTTACAGTGTGAAAATTAATTAAAACATGGTTACCATTTTCTCCATGGAAAGAGAGGCCAGAAGAAGGACAAAGGAGGACACTGAAACACAGATCTGAAAGCACAGCACATCCTGCTGTCCCTTGGTGTGAAGATTAGTGGTCCACCATGCCCCAGTGAAATTGTTTCACCATTTTCTGCTGCACCAGCAGGAAGACAGCAAAGAAAATTAGCAAAGAAAGTGTCATTTAGACTGTACATTAACAAGTAATATACCTCCAAAATTTCATCAATTCAGGCTATAATTCCACCACAGATTATGATCACATCAATAAACAGTTCCTTCTCATGGATCCAAGACACCTCCAGCCAGACTCTCAGAGGAATGAGATGTGTGGCACTCACTGTGGGCAGTGAGGGGGTGTTTCCAGCTCTGCTAGTTATAATCTTTATGAGCTGCTTCTCTTTCCTTCCGTAGCATGTGCCCATTTATTCCCTTTGCACCTACAAGAACTGATATTCTTTCTCCTTCTTCCACAATACTGCATCATTTTGGTCTTATGTGGAAAGATGAAGCCAAGAGGCCAAAAGTTTAGCTGCATTCCACAGCATAGAAGAAAATTTATGGCAAATCACAAAGTTTTATCCTGCAAACTGAAGAAGGTGCAAAGCAGAGCCATCTGGCAGTCTCTCCTCCCTCCCTCTGAATCACTGTCACATTTCAAAATCAGCCTGTGTTTTCCATCAAAATTGGGAACCCATGGGCCACAGGCTGGAAAATATCTCTAGAGTAGGTGGAACAGGGGGCAGAAAGCTTGAATCTGTACTTGATACTGCATTTTGTGGTGATTTACTTCCAGTCTGCTGCTTCCCCTGCTTCTAGAAGAGGGAGAGGAGATGGCAGCTGGTGGTAGGCAGTCTGTCAGTCTTTTGGCTACAACCATAAATGCTGGAGTAGTGGACAGGCTGGACCAAACCCCAAATTCTTCTGAGGGTCCTTCATTTCTCTAAGGTCATGAGACCANCAAGAAATCCTTTCCCCCAGCCCCACTCCAAAGCTGCAGTTATGCTGACATTTTCATAAATGCTTTATATTTTGCTGCTTTTGAGTAAACAAGGTTCTGTGGAGAGACAGAGAGAAGTGTGAGCCCAAATTCAGCTCTTTTGATGAAAGGAGAAATTTTCTCTGTATAGGTATGTGATTGTTTAGCTCCATCTGAACAGAGTTCATGGATACACACAGGTACCTATGACAACCCAGTACACAGAGGCCTGGATATTCTGCATGGAGATGGATGGGTTAGAACATCCATAATGAAGAGGATCTTCCAAATGAGGGATCACAGCACTTCCATCTGTGATGTAAAATAAAACCTTGGCATTTCTTTCTACATGCTTGATCTTCTCTAAGTACCTTCCCATTTGTTCTATAAATAAGTTTTACTTAGAGTGTGTTGTTCACCTCACAAATTGGAAAAGACTTGCTCCCTTTTCAAGCACAGCAAATATGCTATTGGCTATACGAGTGTCAACAAGGCAACATTTGTACTGCCCAGCAAATCCCACGAAAGAAAATAAAACAGAAAAATAGAGTATCTCCAAGTTTAATTTGTTTGCTGTTTTCATTCTGTCTGTTCATTTCTGTTACCAATCCAAAATTCTTAAATCTTTTGGGTAAAATACTAGCTTAACTAGCAAAACAGAACTACACTGTAATCACAGTTCTGACCCAATTATTTCATTCTGCTTGGTGATCTATTCCCTTCCATGGCTGAAAACTGCAATGTAGAGCCATAGTCTGGAGTGAAAAAAACTGCCCAAGAGCTTGAATATGCTACTTTTTTATCCCCTCTACTGTTATGAGGCAGCCTTTGAACAGTTCCTTGTGAGGATACAGTACACTACAGCATGTACTTCCATGCATTTGCTTATGAGTCATGGAGAGCTCCGTGTACATCTTAGTTCCATATCTCTTCCACAGAAGGACTACTTTTTAAAATGTTTTTGAACACAAGCCACAAATTCTTGATCCAGGTACTCAGCTTAATTAGGACTTGCTCTCATGTAAGACTGCATCCATGCATAAAAAGCCAGAATGTGTCTTTTAAATACTATGGAAATACTACTTCTGACAAAGATGCACAAGATGCCACAGAATGCAGAGTGCACTGACATCTCTTTCACTTATGCTGAGATATTCAAATAGTTCTACTATTACTATTTATTTGATTGGAGAAGTTTTTACATATTCATGCTAATTCTCAAGCAAGTGCCTCAGTCTGATTTATGATGTAAGTTCTTTTCATTTTTAAGCCATTCATGCAGGCTTTTCATTAGAAGAAGAGAATCTATAATGGATTCAATATGTAATGCAAAGATCAGCATTAGACCTATTTCTGTCTAAGTCATCAAATATTACATGTACATGAGTCCAAGTTCTGAGAAAGCCAACTGAAATGAGAAGCTGCCTCTGAAGATGATACTGTGGGTGCTGGGAATTAGAGAGATGTTCCATTTGTTCAGTCTCCTTTCTACTTCTGTGCTCAGATCTTCCTTCCCAAGTCTGTATATCCTCCCTTCTCATATCCTGCAGTCTCTTTGCCACCTCTGCTTGTGAAACTCCCTGGTATCTTGTTTTGGCAGGTTTTTTTTTTTCCCCATCATGCTTGTCTAAGGCATGAGACATAAGAGTATGAGGCCTTCCAGTATTTCTGTAGCACTGAAACTGGTAACTGGCCCAAACCTTTCATCTTCTTTTGGCAAAGCTTCTTCTGAAGTCACTGGTTAAACAGTGAGTGAGTGGTTTTTCCTGATTTGGCCTTAAATGTTGTGTATATTAAAATGGGAACAAAAGGAAAGAGATGCTGTCAGTTAGCATCCCAGTACTGAGTACAAAATTAAGAATCAAAGTCTCTTCTCAAACTAGAGCAGACATGAACTCTTAAGAATAGAGGAGAACCTACCAGTAAAACATACAAATGAGTTATCAAAAGGCATTTCTATTAATAATGAGTCACTGGTCCATCCAGGCAAGATTTCTAAGTTCCCAGGGACATTTATAAGCTAATAAGTGAATCAAATATAGTAACAACGAGACAAAGGAACAGAAATCTTCAAGGCATCAGCTACAGTAAATGGAAGCAAATGAGAAGATATTCACAGCAGTTTGCTGTGAAGGATCTGCCAAGGGCAGAAGGTAAAATCAAACTCTTCAGGAGCAACCCCAGCAATGACATGCATCTAACTGGACATGGAGCAATGCACAGACAAACTGAACAAACAAATTCACAAAGAATCTAAGCAGCTCAATAATGTGGCCTACAGAACTTCAAGGCCAAGTCAGTATCACTGGTGAGCCAAGCTCATGCTAATTATGCAGTTCTTTGACATACTACTAGAGGAGACCAAAAATTGCTCGATTCATATTTGACAAATAATTGATCTGACAACTCATTTGATTTATTTGGACAAGGTATATAATGATTGACCTTCCTCCTTCCCATATTTATTTTCAGCTGATAGAGCTGCATAGATTACTAGACAATATATTCATTGAACATTTTATTGGATCGATTTTTCAAAGAATGCTTATAGACAACCAATGTTTTTTCCTTTTCATTTTCTTGCTCATGTCATGCCGCTACACTGAAAGTTATGGATGGCCAGGAGCACAAGAATCATAGTCTGGGGGAGCCCTCATCCTTGGTTACAAACAACAGCAGCAAGCACCTCTTCATTAGCAGCTACAAGAGGACTTAGAACACACCAGTGGCAACCCTGCCTCCATCCATCAGGACTGTTCCCCTTTTACCCAAACCACTGCAACAGTCCTGCAAACAAGAGAAAGTGTATATTCTTGCCTATTGTCAGAGCCTGAAGTAGTAGCAAAGATTTTACAATGCTTAAAATTTTGCATTTATTTTAATGCCATTCTGTGCAAAATCAGAACCATTCAAATTCTTTCTGGAAAGATATTTCAGTAAAGCTTTGACGGTAAGATGATAAGATGCCTGCTGTTTAATCCCCCACACCTTTGCTGTATTTCTCCTGCCGTTTTTGTTGTGCTTAGTCCCTTTGCTACTGGCTCAGTAAAAAAGTAGAGCATAGCGCTACTACTTGTTTAAATACATTTTGGGGGGGAAAGGCAAGCCCTGTACAAAACCCTAACTAACAAGATTGCTGTAAGCCCTGAGGAGCTGCAGCATTGCCTCTGTGTGTAGGTGGCCTGAGCAAATGGCAGACACAGCAAAGCACCAGGAATCTAAATACTACTGCAGAGCTGGGGATCGAGCTCAGTTCAAGTGCAAACAAGCATAACTCCATCCAAATCAGTAGCTGTGCCTGCTTTTCCCAGCAGGGTTTTCTGCTGAGTGTGTATTCCAGCAGCACGTCCCTGCAGGCAAGGCTGGCCAACCTTCCAGTAGATACTGCTGCCAGCAAGGAGGGACAGCACTGGGAAATTTGGTTAGCCAAAACCTGACATTTTACAAACATTATTGTTTAACATTGCTGTTACTGTTTTTCCTCATGGTAGGCTAGGGAGTCTGTTCCGCATGGGAAAGGCTTAAAATGATGAATTCCTATGCAAGTGACATGTTTACATGCATGCTTGCACATCACCTTTGTTTCGCTGGGAGCAAGGCAAGGACCAGATCAGAAGCTGGAGTTTCAGTAGTCAGCAGGGTCCCCCAAGACTCTCCTAACACAGCAAGTACTAGGTACAGGTCATGTGGAAACTTGCAGAATATGGAAAACCAAACAGCAGTATAAACCAGCTCAAAATTGGTGAAGATTGTGCCATGCTCTGTTTTAAACCTTCTGATCTGTGTGGTAGAGATTACAGTGACATCAGGGCAAATCCTGAAGCAGATCAAAGCTCAGAGGGACTGTTCTCACCCACAGACCCTACTTCAAACAGAGAAATCAGAGAAGGGGAACAGGTGATAAAACATACTCCACATGCCAAAATTCATCCCCTAGCTACTGCTGAACCAGATTAACTTGCCATGGCACGCAGGGAGCAACAGCATCACCAGAACAAGCAATCCAACTTCAGTGTCTGATACCACTTAATCAAAGTGAAACATGTTTGGCCTGCCTACCATGTGTACCCCAATCAGACATTCCTCACACTTTTACAGCAAGCCTACTCATCTTTCTTCCTAAAACAAATAATCTCTCAGGCTCATTGCAAGCCACCAGTGACACTTAGTATTCTGATCACTCCACGCGAGCCCACCTGGTATATTGTGTTTTAAAACCAAGTACTGTTATGGCTATGCATTTTCACTAACTCCATGGTAGAACACAATAGCTCTGTTCAGTAAGAAGTAAATCGAAATTTCATTCTTTGGCTGATGAGAGTTACTTATATTTTTATGCATCTTGAAACCAAATCTGTCAAAACATGTTAACTAAACAATAGGATACTTAAACACTCACTGCAATATCAAGAAGCTTTTTCTTCCTCCCATTTCACTGGTTACAAACCTTTTTGATCTTAAATGGTGACAAAAGATCATTGAAAAAGTCCCCACTTTCTGGTAATGTCTGGAAAACACTATTTATCCTAGACAGTTTATCAATGTGTCATTTAGCTCAAGAAGATTATAAAAAGGGATGAAGCACATCAGCTCCAGAGGGACTTTCAGAAATCTGACAACACTCTCACTTGGCTCATGGCTCACCTGACCCCACACCCCTACAAAAAAGGATCCTACCAAGATTTCTACTCTGATGCCATATAGATGGAGCTGTACAGTACATCCTTTGGCTTGGCACTGGATGAAATCCCTGACCCTGCTTCCTGATGGTGTGAGATGTGATCCCAGACCAAGAGGGACCAAGAAGCACATGGACCTTCAACAGCAAAGGGAAACAAAATACTGGGTCTGTTCCCAGGACTACTGACATCACCTGCAGTTTCTGCGGAGACCTCAAGGCCTTTGTGAACATTTTTGCTGTTCTTTGATAAAGTCATTGATAAAAGCAGGATAGATGTGAGCTGCCAGATCTAAATAGTGTAATGATAGAAAGATAATAATTTCCTGTAATCCTGTAAATGTCTCCCATTTACCAGGGTCCAGCTCTCCTGCCTGTAGATACTGCTCATACTATCCCATTAGCCTCTCTAGCAAAGATCAAACTTGCATGTCTCATAATTCTTTGATGTAATTTATAAAGCTATCTAACTTGTTTTCTTCCTAGCTTATCTCATGTAACCTATTTGTCTTTTTATTACAGCATCTTATCTGCCCCTTATTTGCTGTAGCTATTAATCAAAGACTCATGGTAATACCTATTCCCTCAACATTATTGATGTGGATGCCTGCACAGCCGAACCTCAGGCTGGCTGTACTGCTGCGAGGGTGACAAAGCTCAGGCTGTGGAGCAGCAGTACTGCTGAGCAGCAGTCCTGCAGGGTGACTTCACACCCCTCCACCTCAGCTGTGCCTGTAGATCCCATCTCTCACCTCAGGAGATGACCCTGCCTGCTCTGCGCACGCAGAGGGCAGGGCATGTCCCAGCATGGTACCCGGAGTGGCAAGGCCACAAATGCCACCCACCAGCAGCTGTTTGCTGCAGCTGATGAGAGCGCATTTCAACTTTTGGGGACTGACTCACTCTCTCTACTCTGGTAAGTGAGTTATACTGGTATTTTGCTGCACGACAAAAGATATACAAGAGCCCTCTGGAGATGTGCTTAGTTTTATAACTCTATTGCCAATACCAATATTGTGGTTATTTTCAATCTAATACCTCAGCCAGCGCAGCTCTTTGCAGTTGGTTTTGAGTCTAAGTTGTTACTTAACATCAGCTTTAAAGAGGTAATGAAAAGCAAAATAATGACAAAAATATTGATCTTTAATATTCAAAAAAGGCAATGGGAAAAATGCTTCTTAGGGCGCATATATATTCATATACATGTGCATATCTCTTGGGGAGAGAGATGTTTTAAGGTGTGTGGTCAGTAAAGATCTGCCAGGTATGATCTCTCCCAGGCAGAAGGGCTCTGTGGTGTGCCCTGGGAATGCAAAGAGTACAGACTCCTTCAGAGTAATATTCTGTGTATTTGTATTTAAAATTTGTATTTAAAAGTTGTTATAAACTGAAGTCCATGTAACTGTGTGTTCTCATAAAGAGATCTCATCAAACTTTTCTGAAACAGAGATGCCACTTTACCCATCTTGTAAAAAAACATGTGCAATCAAACTGTCTAAAATGCCCTGTGCTTTCCTGAGTCAGGAGGCTGGGCTGGGTGCCTGGGGAGCTGCTGCAGGCAGGGCCAGCTCTCTCGGGCATATAAATGCTGTGCATTTATAACAAAACTCTCTCTGAGTAGTAGCTGTTTTGTGCTCTGAAACCAGGGGGTTATTTCAATGGACACACACAGCTCTAAGTATACTTTAAGTATATGTCTTACGAATTTCTTCTGTTAATTAAATCTTCTCTAATTGTATGAATTCTTATTAGCCACATGAATAAATGCTTTTTCCCCATGAACATTACTATATGTTGATAGACAAAAAGTAGCAAGTTCCAGGCACTCATGACATATGTTTAAAAACTTAATAGCTTTTGAATTATCTTTCTCTTGTCAATTTAATATTTCCACATCCTCTAAATTTAAAGCAAAAAATAGGAAGAAATTTGACTTGAAATTCTGATTTTTACATAAACTCTGACTAGTTTTCTTCAAAACTACCTAATGTTGACCTTCTAACCCTGTCTTCACACAGAAATTTATGTAGTCATTAACAATCCAATTCTCATTTACTAGATCTACCAGGTGCAGAAGAATCTTAAAATGGGCAAGTGACAAGCAAAAGAAGAATGCTGAGAAAGAAAATGAGGTGTCAGGTTTATAAGTAAGGGAAGAAACAAAAGACGTACAGGAAGAAAAGCAGGTGAGAGTAGCAGTGCTTTGTTAGTTGTAGAAGTTTTATTAGATTTTTCCAGCTCAGGCATTGAGTAGTAGACAGGAGAGCACATCAGCTGTCCAGGAAAGCTAGCATTAGTCCTGTGCCCTTTGGGATATGTAAATTCCCCAGCCAGAGGATTAGGAGCCTCCCATGGCAAATTTGCTGGAAGGAAGATAAATCAGACTGAATTGGGACACTGAAGGAAGGATCCTGCTGGAGTTGGGAGGGGTCAGGGGCTGAAACTAGAAGGGGGACTGTCAGGACCTACAAGATGGTCTACTTTAAATCCTCCACAAAGGCTTCTTCATGCTCCGGTTAAGCCCACAAAAATTGAGACATCAGAGAGATGTGGATGGCAGGGCAAGAGGAGAGGTCAAGCCTGAACAAGGGGAAACAAAACACAGTTTTATCTGCAGGAGAAAAGCAGTGGGATGCTTCAGGTACTGAGTGACCTGAGCGAAGAATACAATAAGCATTACAAAGTCTGCATTAAGGAGGGAGAATAATTTCTCCTTTTTGAAATCAAATTCAAGTAGAAACAGCCTTAGCAAAAGCCACTTTATATAAATTAATACAATTCTTTCATATATCACAATGAATGGCTGGGCCAGAGGATTTTCATTGTCTGCAATTTCCTCCCAGCTGTGGTGCCTTGGCTGTGCCACACACAGGTGCGTGCAACAGAACCGCAGCAGAGCAGCTCAGCATGGAGACAAGGGCTGTCTGTGATATTTATCAGCTGCCTTCTGCCTCCTAAAAGCAAAATGAAGGCCAGGTTATTTGAGATTGGTGCATTTGGTCAGAGCATGGTGCTAGTAACACCAAAGTTGTGCGTTTAATTTTCATATGGGCCATACAGACTGGGACTCCATGGCCTCTCTGGGTCTCTTCCAGTGCAGAATACTCTGTGATTCTGTGATGTAATCAGTTTGCACCGAGTCAGTATAGATTGAGAATAAGGGGTAGACGTGACTTAAGACTTGCTTATTTCTGTGTGATCACTGAGCAGCCCTGGACAAGCAGGAGAGCAGCAAAGGTCTGCCTTCCTGCAGCAGCAGAGCCGTGGTGTGCCCACCCCAGGATCCCCTCCTATGCTCCCAGCTGGGCTGTGCCATCTAAGAACCCTAACAGCTGAGGAAACTGGAGGAAAACCAGGTGTCATACCTCTGTACAGCAGAGGTGAATGCTAATGATTTCGAGGTTTTCTTGTGAGCAATAATCTCCATCAACAGGTCCACAGTAGGTGGAAACAATTAAGACCTATGATGAAAGTAACTATCACCATCTGCATAAAGGGAAAGAAAACACACAGCAACTAAGTTTCAAGGGTACTTGAGTAAGTTTTGGTCTCTGTGATTGTGTCAGGCAATTAGTTCCTGAGGTAAACAGCCCATAGGTCTTTCCACAGAACTAGTCAGGGGCATCGCTAAGAATTCATCTTGGAGAAGTCATGGAGAGACACAAAATAATTGGCAAGTGACAGTGCCCATGCTGAACACGGGGGAGGATGGCAGAGTGAGGAATGAAAGGGCAGTTGAGAATGCTAAAACAAATAAACAAGTGATTTGTAAGGCCACGGAGGACATGAGGGAGATGAACAGCCCTGTGCGTGAATCTGTCATGTAAAAACAGTATCAAAACAGTATCATTTCATTTTGCACCAAGGTAGGAGACCTTGTGGTAAAAGGAGAAGGGGGAACATCATACTTAATCTACTAAATCCCTGACACCGTTTCTCATATTTTTATATAAACTATGGATATACAATGTAGATTAAACTTCTGTAGGAGGAAGCAAGAAAGACAGGGTGACTTAAGCCAGGGAGGAGTTATTGATTGTTTACTGTTCAAAATGGAAGGATGCACAAGACAAAGGTATTGCCTGGGGATTTGTTCGGAGACAGCTCTGTTCAATGCCACATGGCTGTGACCTGGAGGGTGGGATATAGAATATTCTCAGTGCATTTGCAAATGATCCCCAGCCAGAAGGGACTACAAATGTGTGGGAGGACAGCATCAGAATTCCAAGTGGTCCCAACAAGCTGAGGAAGTAGCACAAACAAGAGGGTGCATTTCAATAAAAGCCTGCAAAAATACTCCACTGCAGAAATACAAGATGGAGGAAAATTGTTAGTTTGAAGTCTTTTAGAAAAGGATCTAAGAATTATAGTAAATTATACTGAGTGGCAATCAAGAATGCCACAATTTTGGTATTTTTATTTATGCATAAATAAAGGGACAGCCTGCAAGTTGTGCAGTTTGCTGGGGAAGCTTAGCAGTGTGGGGCACTGTCCCTCAGGAGGGATCTGAAGGGTCTGAAGGAGAACAGTGGGAAAGGTCAAAGCCTAGAAAATGGGCCTACATGGAACTGAGAATGAGGGGTTTTTTTAGCCTAATGCTAAATAAAAGCTAGCTAGCTAGCTCTGGTGAAAAGACACAAGGAATCAAATACTTTCTTTGTCCACAGCTGACAGAATAGGAAGTAGTGTGGAATCCAGCATCCCCAGCCCTGCACAAAAAAAGAGGCAGCAGAGCCAGTCTGTACAGACATTGCAGATGAGGGGTTATATTAGAGGAAAAACAAAATTCAAACCCACTGGAATAATCTGAAACCAGGTTAGCATGGGTTCACACAACTACTTCAATAATCAATCCTATGATGAGAAAGGCATAGTCAAGATCACCATACAATGATCAAGGAATGTTAGCCACTGAACACTTGAGTTCAAGGTATGCCAGTCAATCCAGGTGAAAAAACAATAATGTCACACAAATCCTACTGCAAGGATAAAAAGCCTCCATGACTTGTATTTTCAGGGGATTACAATATTATAAGAGAGGTCATCACACTGAATATTCAGATTGCCTTAGGCAATGCCTTAAAGTGATCAGAGAAATTTCTGACTGCCCAGCAGTAGAATTTTATTTGTTCTCAATTGGAATTTAGGATCAAACAAGCTAGTGTAATTGTTCTTACAATGCTCCCTTCCTGGACATTTATCCTGTCTAACCTCACCTCTGACTGTCAAGCCATGCTTTTGTGTTAGCTGCACAGAGACTACTCCAAAACCTCCAGGAGGAAGCTCCTTAAAGCACAGGCAATGGCAAGGAGCCTTCACTGCCATCCCAAACCCTTCAACTCCTGTAAACCAGTTTGAGAGTAATGTCTCTTCAGCTGAAACACACTAGCACAGCACTACAGCCACCAGGGACCCCTCTGGACCCAGCAGAGTGCAAGGCCCATGGCACAGCAGCCTGCTGGGATCAAGCACAGGCACTTCAGTGTGGAGAGGGACATCAGGACACAATCAGGGCACAACTCATGTCCAGCAACCCACCCCCACTGCCTGGCTCACACCCACCCTGGTTTCCGTGGCTTGTAGCCATAATGGCAATATCCACCATGACAAACTCCCACATCTCATTTGACAGTAGGCACACCACTGTAAAATTAATTAATTAGCAGGAGAAAACTACTCATTTGGAAGAAGACTTCCAGAGCAATATAAAACTGCAGGAAACCTGCCTGATTTGTCTTTTGGCAAGTTCCACTACTAGCTTTAAATTAACACTGCAAGTGTTCTCAACTGATTCTCTACAGGAACTAGACAAGTGAACCTGAGCACACCTGTAATTGCACATTGAAGTTACTCAGACCTCAGTTTTCTGTCTTGGAACAAATTAGGTCTATTTTTAGGTTTTTGTCTTCACCTGAATCCAAAGCTCCAGCTACAACTTTGTAATGTTTAATTCACAAAGGTCGAAATCGGAAGAAAATTACTGCAGCAGCTGTTTTGAAGTGAAGCATGCATTTTACAGAGATTTGCTGGTAATGTTTTGTTCTGCTTCTCTGTTCTTGCATAATTTTCTGTGCAAAGAGACTCTTTTGACATTGGCATTGTATGCTGGAAGTGCTGGCTAGGAACAACTACTCCAGCTTACACAAAGTTTTTAAAACTAAGATTTTTTTTTTTAGCATTATCTTCATCCCTCACATGTCAGCTTAGCAGTGATTGGGAAAGGCTAATTGGGGTTTCTGGGTTTACCTTACATCTTGAGAGTAATAATGTGCATCTATTTGTTTCGTCAGATTAGAGTACTATAAGAGCTAAGGAAATTTTTATGTTATTACAGCTTCTGTATGCAAGTTAAGATATGATGACGAGGAAGAAATTTAAAAATATGGAAAAAATTTGTGGAAATCTGAGAACTTTCAAAACTATACATAAACTATGTAAACTTTTAGAACTGTATAAGGCATCCCACATGCTTGCTCCTGTTGCTAAGAGCAATCTGGAAATCAAAGTCAACAAAAGCTCTCACCCCAAGTTATCCATGTCTCATTCACTATCAAAAACTCTACAATATGTGAGATCTTACAGTCAGCTCTAATTAAGAGTATTTTGGTGACAGGATTTAACTCCTCCTAATCTTGGTAGCACAGTACTACATTTTCTCTCAGCTTTTCTTTATGTACAAAACTTTGCAGTTTCCCCTGCCAGGTCCATGGTCCCATTCCTAGGCCCTGCTGTCCTTTCTGTCATTTCCTCAGGGAATCTAAACTTTCTGAAGGGAAAAAGCATTAGGTGCACTCTAAAATAATCTTCTGGTCCACAGTGCAGTTCAGAGCCCAATGTCCTATTAAACACTAGGCACCATCAAATGGTCAACATAAAATCAAGCCACTGCTCTGCCTAAACCACTGTGTCAAAGGCATGCCTTCCTCACTTCTCTGTCCCAAATCATTGGAAAGTTTCTTAAGGTAACTGGGGAGGAATTTTGCAGATGCCTTGAAAGTCGGGGTATCATGCAAATCTATCAATCTCTTTTATGAAGTGCCTTAAATATGCCCCACTATCTTCATTACATAGGTCTAATTCCCATTTGTAATGCATTCAGCTCCCAGCACAACCATTACATTTGATTTCCATAGGATTTTTAGGAAAGGGTCGCACTGCTGACTCACAGAAGTCTTCGTAAGCTATTTCAGCCCTGTTTGATTTAAAGAGCAGTGCAAATTTCCCTTCTCTGTGCATTACAAACTTCATCTGCTTCTACTTAGTTACAAATATGAGATCCAAAAAAATAGCAAAATCCCCAGGGCTGACACAAAGAAACACCCTGACTTATAATCTCAAGGTATGAAGAAGTAAATTTCCAGCACAGTGAACCCACCTAGCTGCAGTTATTATGTGTTAAAATTCTGTGTACACTATGCAGAAAAATTGCCCCTAAGCATTTTTAAAATTTTTTTCCCCATCTTACAAACTGCCAGAACACTAAAGTGAGTTTTTAGGAAATTGCTCTCACTGGTAAAAATTCACTATCTAATATCCAAACATAAGCCTGAACACAGAGACCAGAACCAGTCCTCTAATGCAGAGTAAGTAGGGATTTTCTGACAAAACATGTTCTGTTATAAAATGTCAATTAATCAATTTTCCCCCAAAAAGGAGAGTTTATCTATTTCAATAAAATGTTCCCTGACAAGTGTCTGACTGCCAGCATGGACAAAGCAGGCTCCTTTTGTGCCTAACTCCTAGCAGAAATCAGACCAGATGATGTGGGGCACCTGGCTGAGACTCTTTTTTCCAGAAACTCTCCCATTTTCCCACATAATCTGTGTGTGCTGTTTATAGAATAATTAACCATTTAGCAGCCCCAAGAGCCCACAGGGGTAGCCCAGTGGTTCTGCCACCCTTGGAAGAGCAGCAAATTAGAAGGATGTCCTCCTCTCCAGCCCTAGTTATAAACCATCAGGACTGCATGCTTAGTACTGGTGTCCTGGCACAAGGCTCAGTCCTAATGTTCTCAGTTAACCCACTGAAAATATTCTAACTCACTGTGGGTTTTGGCTAAGTATAGAGGGGAGATTTGGACTATGGGAAGTTATGTAAGGATAGTAAATAATAGGGATTTGTCATTTCCTCTGCAAGATGTGAGAAAGGCTATCTGCCAATCTGCCCCACTCGCAGCACTATGAGCATCCCACTTCCTTCGCAGGCTGTGGCCAGTACATCACAGACTGATGCTTGTGGCTGAAATTCATTAGAAGAGATATGTCTGGGTTACTGCTTCTGCAGGAATGAGTTTTTCTTCTGGAAACCGTGAGCTGATAAAAATTCCCTTTGTAAATATCAAGGTTGCTTGAAATTTTTCCTTCTAATTTTCTTTTCTGAATGTGTTGGGGGATTTTTGTGAATGATGCTGAAGGGACAGACACAGAAGAGGGAATGGCAGAATGTGGGGGGTTTTCCTCCTGAAGCAGTCCACTTTTTATGGAAATGTTGAACACATTTTAATTTTCTCCAGTTCTGAACTAAAAATATTTATTTTTGCACCTTCTTTCTACAAGAAATCAAAAATTTTCTTCCAAAAAAATAATCATTTTACCAAAGCAAGCCAGTGTTTCCCAAAAGAATGAATAGCAGCTGTGCCTTTCAGCCCTGCTCAGCATATTCTGCACATCAAAAAGAGAGAAGGATGTGTAAAACTATTGATCACTTCTGCTTGAACGTACTGAAATTCTGAATTTAACAAAAGCACAAGCCCAACACTGGAAATTTCTGTATGTTTCCAAGACAAGCACACATTATGAGATGGCTAGTGGGGAATTGCCCGTGGTGCCCCAAGTTCAGTTATTTTACCCAGAAACAAAACCTACCTGGGTCCTGTTGCAGGTTATAATCAGGGCATCCAAACAGGCTGTAAATTAATGTTCAGCTTGGGAGATTTTTATTATGTCCATAAAGAATTACACTGTGGCCATTGCACTCACGCACTGAATCAAATGGAAATTATATACAGTCAGAGCAAGTCTGAAATAATGCCCTGCTAGTAATCTAGCCACATTATTTTAATTCTCTCTAATTCTATGTGCTTGTGGAAATCCCACAAGAGAAAATCTAAATAAATTAATCATAATTATAAATGTTGTTTATGTAATTGGTAAATGGTGCAGAGATAAGTGAGCACTGCTTGTTCCTACATAAATACAAATTACATCTGGACACTGCACCGAAGATGTGCCCTGTAGTACTCCAAATTTAACAAGACTCAAAGATAAAAAGCTCAGCCCACTATTGTAATTTGTCTGTCCTACCACACCTTCATATCTAGGCACGCCCATACACCATGGTTCCCAAACTGGAATTACAGATCAGATATTTGATATTTTAAGAAAACATAAGCATGTTTTTTGTATCCCAAGTGCAAAAGGAAAGGGCAAGATAATCTGTCAGCAAACTAACCCCTTATCAGGATCGTAGGCAGTGCCATTACTGCTGTGACAGCTAGCTCAGCTGTGAGCCAAATGCCTGGAAAAGGCCAGCCAAAAATCCATCAGTAAAACCTCATTTTTCACTGCTAAAGGAAAAAGCAGCGTTGCCATGCGAGGCTGGCACTGGCAGGGCTGGCTGGCCCCTCTGCAGGTCTGCAGGGCTCAGCAAGGAAGCTGGAAACAGCCACACTCCCATTCAAAACAAAACCTATTAAAGCAGAAATAACAGTGCAGGGCACAGCGATTTGCAAAGCTCAGAGGTGAGTGCATGTCCTGAGTCACTTGGAGCCTCCTCCAGTGAGGGGCCACAATGCATTTATTTCAGTATTTTATCAAATGATCTTTAGAAGTTCAGAAGATGGATTTTTTTAGGTGGAGAAAAGGAGACTACAGACAGGCTTTTAAGCACACCCTAGCTTTTTTTTCAACTGTGTATTCCAAGGAAGCAGAGTGCATCTGTACCTTTCTCTAAAAACATCTTTTTTAGGCACTCCAGTGCCAGTGGAGGCGCGGGATTGACAACTCCGGAGATTCATTCTGCTGTTTACCCACTGAACAGGCACAATGCAGGCAGCATGCATTTTGCAGAGCCTGCCTGACCAAGATGCCTTTGGCACCTCATAAAAATTTAACACCCTCCAAGAGATGGTGCACATTGCAGAGGGAGGCGGGCTGGGTGCTCAGCTGCCAGCTGCCCCTCGTGACCCCGGCCCTGGCACTGCTGCCCTCCTCCCTGACCACACTGACCAGGCTGCTCCAGACTGCACCTCGGGCTGGAGCAGGACAGAACCACACAACAGCCATGCAAATTCAGGATTCTTAATTTTCAGCAAGAAACCATTTCGAGCCTCTTCAAACTGGTGCAAGGCAGTTTGCCTGGGGGATCCCAGACACAGCAGGTTCTCAGAGGTGCTGCTCCTTGTTCCAGCAGCAGCCTGGCAGCTGCTACAGAAGCCCAGCAGTGATGCAAGAGAGGAGATGTAAGTCTGCTCTTTAAATATCTTCTGTACACTGCGTAAGCAGATCCAAGCTCATCTTCCTCAAATTGCTCTACTAACCACATTAACCTCTGGGACTCCCCTTTGTTTCCTGGGGTGGGTGAGTAATAACTCAGGGATACAGCAGTAATGGCTGAGCTCACTTTCCAATGAGTACTGTACCAGACGACATGGGAAGCTGTGGTTTCCAGAAATGATTTATTATTAGTGCTGCATCTGAAATAACCCAGTAATTGCTTAATGTTTTATATTTACATTGGCTGTACATTATGTTTGCTCTAAGAGAGGGAATGAAAACTAAGCAGGAAAGGAGTTTGCAATAAACCTACAGTAAGCAATAAAGAGGTATAAACGGTAATCTGCAAGAGCATCAGCTTCATGAAGGGCTTGTTTTGGAAAAGAGGAGCATCCTTGGCCCCCAGCAGATCTAAAACAGCCCAAACTGATGTAGTACCAAGCAGAATTGAGTCCTTCCTGAAGGATGAGCTATTAAATGTAAACATACATAAAATCTTATTTGAAAGATCATATTCACTATTAAGAAGGGAAAAGATGATCTTCCAGTTAAGGCACGTGTGCTGGAACTCTGCAGTGAACTCCAGCTCTGCCACAGATTCCTTGCTTCATTCTGACCTCCTCAATGTCCCTGTTCTACTCATCTCTACCCTCACAAATGGGATCATTCCTCTCCTTCTCCCCCTGTACTGAGCTGTGCCATCTTTCTGTGAGCATGTACATCTCCCATGTGAAAGGAGATATCCCAGGCCAGCTGTAAACTAAACAATTATTTGTAATATTAATTTCTGAGTTCCTTCCTTCCTTCCTTCCTTCCTTCCTTCCTTCCTTCCTTCCTTCCTTCCTTCCTTCCTTCCTTCCTTCCCTCCCTTTCATTTGTGTAGCAAATTTTAACTCTACAGAGTGTATCATACTCATTAAGAAACTGATGCTAAGGAAGTTTGGCCTCTTCCAAGTTTGCTGGCTGCATTTAAACTTCCATCCCTGGGAAATGGAGAACAGTCATGCATACCAACCTGTGGGTGCTCATCTGTTTTGGAACGCAAAAACTTCTGCAGATTTTAATAGCAAAATTGCCTGGCCTGAGAAATAAACAGCCAAACCCTTGTAAGAAAGCAAGAACGTGCATGTGTGTGCAGCGTGATGTGAATACAACCCAAAGGGGCAGTGGGTAACCAAAGTTTGCAATCTACTGGTTTTCCAGGTCTTCAGTCTTCAATTTATGTTTCATTGAATGCAAAATAAAACGGCTCTTACATGTATAGGCTGAAGAACCCCTCTGAAATCAGCTGGAATGGCTAAAAACCATTAGGCCAGGAATTTTAAAAGCATGTGCAATATGGGGAAAACCTACTGAGAGAGGACTCTGCCTGAAGCAGCAGCTGTGGTGGAGTGTGGGGATGGAGGTGAGACCAGGAGCACTGCCCAGCCTCCCAGCAGCTACACACCGCTACACGGTATATGGAGCTGCACTGAGAAACTGGTAGCTATTAGGGTATAGGAGAACTGGGAGCTATAAAAACTCTGAGGATTACCATGTTATACATATTGCAGTCTACTGTGGGCAAAAAGAAAGAAAATTAAGAGAGAAAGAAAAAAAGAACAAAAACCAAAAAACCCAACCAAAGTTTATTCACTCCATGTACATACAGTTGTGTCTTGCAAATAAAACACAAGATTCAGCTATTCCCAGCTTCTTGCTATACCAAGGGAAAAGCTGCTTGATTGGCACAGAGGTGAGCAGCAACCCGAGCAGAAGAAGCTGTGACAAAGAGTCAGGGATAGGAGGGAGTGAAGGGCATGGATCCAAGATTGTAAAACCCAGGCAGGTCTCCCATTAACGTGACAATTTCTCCTCAATGGTCTGCTGCCTGCACAAACTGCACAGGCCAGTGTGGCAGCATCCAAAATATACAAGCATGAGAAGGGCCCCCAGAGCACAGCCAAGCAGTGCCTCACCTGCTCAGGGATTATCTCAAGGTACAAACATCCATGCAAAAAGTTATAAAATAAAATAATTTCATTCCTGGTCTTTGCTCTCTCACTGACATGCTCTCCCTGTCCCTCTGCACCCCTCATCCAGGGGAGTGGGCTAGTGGGACTGGGGGGCAGCAGTCTCACACTGCTCCACTGCTGCCCAAGCTTCCCATGGGGACAGCCACCAATGACACCAGCCCACCAGGCACTGCCAGCCCATCCTCTGTGCTCTCAGACAGTCTCTGAGCTGAAATCCAGCACAAGATACTCAGGGCTTTGGTAGAATGACACAGGAGGCACAGTCATGACATCCATGGTGTCAGACACTGGGGCAGGGGTTGTAGTCTGACTATGAAGAACACAACCTTCCCGCTGCAATTGCTTCCCTATACCTTTTTGATAATTCACACATATGATGATGTCTACAAAATAGCCAGGGGAGGTGACAGGACCCCCATCCATGTGATCATGTGAAGCATTTACAGCCATAGCAGCCTACACCACGACAGGTAAAAAACCCTGTAGGAGGTGCCACCATACCTGGCTATTGAGAGAGCTTTATAAAAAACTGTGGGAAGAAAGAACTAATTAGCAGTGAGTAGTAGGAGCAGATGAACTTTTTACAAAGGAAGATCTCCATTTTATGCCAAGGGCACCACAGTAACAAGCAAAAGGAAGAAAAATATAGAAAGTATATGAGACTGACGAGGAATTATTTGAAAATTCATAGAACAGGACTGGGCATTTAGTTACAATGACTGACCAAGAAATGTTGTTCTCTCCAAGGAGTTCCTGCACAGAAAGAAGCTTCTTCAGTGCCTTTGCTGGGGTAGGGATTCCTGCAAGTTTACAGACAGGAGAAAGAACATCTCAAGGTGTAGCAGCACCTCAGAGAAGGGGGCCTGCATCTCCTGAGGCAGGAGCTGTGAGTGCCATCCAATGTTCAGGGAATGATAGAGAGATCACACTTGCCTGAACAATTAACCAAAATCAGGCTGGGCCCTAATAAAATGTATCCTGTTATGGACTGATCCAACCCACACAGAGCAAAGACCTCGCTGACATTGGGGGAAACATCAGAGTCCCAGGTGACACTTGCCAGAGACAAATGAAGGAATGTTTGCACAAAACACCCTTTAGAGGGACAGTCAGCAGAAGTCCCAGGTGAGACAGAAATTGAAGTACTGAAAAGCTGCCTTCCCACTGTCTGCAGAGCCTGTCACAAGATTCCTGGCAGCAGTCTGACCATGAACAGCACTGCAAAAGCTGAAGAATCTGGCCAGCAATTTCAATTTTTCTGACAAAAACCTCAAGCCCACCCCACACATGAAAGCTGTGCAACAAGATACTATTACAACAGCTTGCAGGGAAAATCTTCCATTTGGTCAGTACTACCGTGGAGCTGAGTAGCTTGAGAAGTCTGAATACATTTCACTTACTATTTTCACCATGGAAATGCTCAACAAAACGGACCTTTTCAATTTCAATAAAACGGGATTTTCCCATAGGTCCCCTGTCAGCCACTGCAATAATAAGTGGGAGTGCTAAAGCCTGGAATTATTAAAAACTGAAGAAGAATAAAATGGTATCCCAGCCCCACTGCTGCTGAGCTGGATCTGACTGCATTCACTCTGCTGGCGGAGCTGTACTGTCCTTCAAAAATTTCAGGAAATACAATTCTATCTGTGATTTTGCTGATGCCAATCTGGAGGATCTGCTGGCTTCTTGCTAGGTCCCACTCAGAGTAGGTTATGGCCACTGCATCTCTGATGACACACTGCAGCTCCTTTCACCTGGGGCAGGCCATTTCTGGGGATTCCTGGATACTGCTGACTATCCTGGTGTGTTTATCCCTCCTTATCAAGCTCTTCATTTACCCGTTCATAAGCAGAGCGCTAAGACTATTTCCTGTGCCCTGGATTCCAGCATTCTAGCACCAAGGAAGGTGCCTCTTCCTTTGCTATCCAAGAGGCTGCTCTCCTCTGGCTGGCCAGGCCAGGGATGGACAAGGGTACAGGTGGGGAAATGGAGCAGGATGAGGGAAATGGACAGGGCAATGGGCACACAATCATAGAATTATTTCAAACTCCGAAGTTTCTTACGTTTTTTATCAAGGAGTTTTGGCATACCTGTCCTTCAGACTATGATCAGTCTCAAGAATAATAGCTATAAAACATGGCTAGAAAAATACTGATACCTGTTTGGACACATGCATTGTTAAGTATCCATCATTTGGCAGCAGTTAAAGTAGAGAAATTATTTCTTCTTTGTGTTTAACTTTCTCAGTGTCTGTTCAGGAAGGCATCCTCAAGAGTGATGAAATTCAGGAATTCACATCTCAGTCAATGCTTTTGGGACTAGGCAGTTTTGAAGTATCCAAATCTATGTGTCACAAGTCACTTTTTAGCAAAATATAGATATGGGTAGACAAAATGTGAAACAGAGCAGCTTTTAATAAGCCTCTCAAGTTATAGCAAACCACATTGTTAACAAAGCTGGAACCATGTTCCACCATATCCCTGTCTTCCCACCGACACATGCTGTGTTAGCTCCAAAGGCTGTATTTTCCCTGGAGATTCAAAATGAGCTGTTAACATGCCACTTGTTAATACTGCACTCGATTCAGCTATTTCACGTGTCAGACAGACAACATCATCTGACTAAAGGCAGGCCTGTGGTGGGGCGGAGCTGCCATGTGGCTGCAGGTGGCACAGGGAGCCCCAGGACCCAGCCCAGACCAGGCTCAGGGCACTCCCGATGCCTGCTCTCCCCATCCCTCACACACGCGGGGCTGCATGAAATCAGGGCTGTGTTTGCAATCCTGTCATGAAACCCTGCCTGGCTATGACTGCAGCATATTACAGGGACAAGATCAGCCACCGCCAAGTAGTAGTGATGCCATTTCTACCTGAAGTGTGCTTCCAAGCAGGATTCTTCGCCTCCATGCCTGCTTGCCTAAAAGAAAGATGCAAAACTGAGCTTAACCCTTTCCCTTGGCAGGTTTACAGACCCTCTGTGCTTTCCAAGATACAAGATCATGCAAGTATCTGTGTTCACATCCTTTCCTTTTGCTATAATGTCAGAAGTTTTGGGTCTCTCTGTTCCCACAGTAGAATTAATTCCTGGAGGCCAGCCTCAGCTGAACCTTATTCAGCATTTGTTGGCTACTGCAGAAGTGCAGAACATGCTGCTCAGTAGTGAGTTCACAGCTTTTGGTGCCTTCCTGCTGTTCCCTGAACGGAGGCATGGAAGGAGAAACACTCACCTGCTCCCAGGTACCATGAACTACCTGGTGATGGAGCTTTGTGCTTTGTCCAGATTCCTCATCTCTTCCCAATAGTTCTTGATGTGCAGGTGTCCCAGTCCTCTTCTGGCTGGGCACACCCAGCTCCTGGACAAAACCTGGCTGGAACAGAGGGCAGGCAGAGCCAAGAGCCCCAGTAGGTGCTTGCACATGGGCAACTGCTGAAAGGTCCTGCTCCACCCAAGTTGCCTTAAGCTCAGTCTCTGCTTCTACACAGTACTTTTTTCCTTGACAGCTTTTGAGAAAAATAATTTCTGTTATTCTGAAGGCTATCGAAAGTAAAAGCCATCAAAAATAAATTATTGCAGTTACACAGTGCATGTGCTGAAGCAAGGAATTTAACAAGGAGCTGGGTTAGAAAAGAAAGACGGCTTCACTGATGCAGTGTGAAATGGCGAACTGTTTATTCTGTCCTTCACCTTCCCTTAAGTATGGTAACATAGCTTACACTCTTTTGTGAAGAAGATACTAGTTAATTGGTTACATTGTTCTAACTTATCTATAACACACTCTATGATTGGTACAACTTACAAAAACATAGATTAGGCTATTTTCAGCTGTGTCACAACTCCAGGCCTTTACAGGCCACAGCTGGGCTGATTAGGCGAAACCTAAACTGTCCAAATTCTTAGTTAATAAGGTGTCTCGCTCCAATGTGCTGCACAGCTCCTCCAGCTGCCTGTGGGGTCAGAGCCTTGGGGAAGGACACACACCAGATGCGTGGGATGAAATGATCCATGCCCTGGAGAATTTACAGCCCCATTGGGTAATGGCACCCTTGGGGCTACTGGGATGCCTTCAGGGAGGTCCAGGTTCAGAGAAGTCTGAAGAGTAAAGTCAACTTTCAGAAGAGTTAATTCAAAGTTTTAATTTCATTGGCATTAGTAGCTTTATGTTCCCACCCAAGAGCCCTGTCTCTGCCAGCTGCACCTGCACCGGAAAGCCAGCAATGCCCTCAGTGTGGAGGCTGTCAGGCTTTGTCAATACAAGAAAAATTACAGAACTAAGGATTTTAATTACTTATCTCATACCTCCTAAACAGAAATAATGTTCCTGAAAACCCACAGCAAAGCCAGCTAAAAAACAAAGGAATAAAGGGAGCAAGAGAAAACCTAATCCTGAAGTAAGGATGAGGATGAGCCCATCCACAAACTCTGAGTTAGAGCATTTTATTTAAGACCGTTTATCTTTGCCATGTCCTGTTTACCAGAGCTTTAGACCTTTGATCCTACCACTGCATTTGCCAAAAGCTGTACACACAATTGCACCTGACAGTTACCTCTACCAGTGACATTCGGATGCCTTTCAGCCGTGTGACCAATACAGCTGCAGAGCAGGATGCTGATGGAAAGTGGTTTAGGAGATTGCTCATCCTCTCAGAAAGTCACCTGGGACAGCTGTGTGTTGCTAAGCCTTGCATCAGACGGAGAGAAAAGGGTATTTTGCACAAATCAGGAATTTGGTTTAATTGTCACAGTTCACAGCTTCAGCAGGACCCCAATGCATGAAGCTGGTGGTTCACACTCCAAAAAGAAACATAAGAAAACAAGACAGAGATTTTTAAAATAGGCACGGCACACCAGGCGGAGAGAGGGAATATCCCAGAGCATCAACATCCCAGCCCTGCAGCAGGCTCTGTGCACTCACAGAAAGGGCTTTGAGCAGTGCCAGCCTCCCTCCCTGGCAGAGACATGAGCTCTGTACATCCAACCAGCTACATGGCTAGCACATTTTAAGCCAAATGCTTGTGAGATGAGGGTGGGAGGGAGATGAAACCTCTTTATTCTGCAAAAATTACAGGAGTGACATGGTTCTTTATTTTATCCCTTTATTTTATCTCAGTATACACAGCATCTTCAGAAATATTCCTTCACAAACAAATATTCCTCCAAAATGCAGCGCTGGTGTCACCCCCCCATCCCTGTGGTACGCAGAAGGGGACTTGCCCCTCTTCTCCTAGGAACCGTGATTCTTACTACCTTCCCAAGACAACTTCATATGAAAGTGGACTCAAAGGAACTATGCAAAATCAAAGACTACCTGAAAGAAATTAGGCAAGCCTCTTTCTGCATGCCATTAAAACCCAAATTCTAAGGAAATAACCTTGTGTGCTTCAGACAGTTTGTTTCACTCTGTTAGTTTTTCAAATGATTTTAAATTACACATGCTCAAATAGAAAAGGATGGCAGTAAATAGGAAGCTGTAACTAAATATTGCTCCTTAACAGGCAGCAGATGAGATGCCAGCCATACCATACAATGGCATGAAATATATACAGATTTTCCTAATATTTCTCCGTCACTCTCATTTAAGAAAAAGATGGCTCCTGTTTGCAGCCTGTCATGGAGTGCTCTGAACACTGCTGTGGTCTTCCTTTGTGTTCCCTATAATTTATCTAATTTCCTAAGCACATTTCTTGAGAAACATCAAAGGATATTGCCAAGTTTTTATATTTTTACTGAGTTTTCCCCCAGGTATCCCCATAGGAATTAAAGCAACTGAACACAGAGTTCTAACCTTTGTTGATCTGTCATGTTTTCAAGAGATGCAGCTTTTTGTGCAGTCAAAAAAGACAACCCCAGGCATTTGCTCTACACCACAACCCATTCTTCTCACTCCTCTGTGCAGCCATTAGTTCTGCTCCCTGCATGGCAGCGTGGATACCAGGACAGAAGTGAGCGTTTATGTGCCCACACACACAGTGAGCACAGACAGGTGTCTTGGGTTGAAGAGAGGTATCTGCTGGGAAAGGCAGAACCCTCCCTCAGAAATCCCCCTCTCTCCGAATTACTGAAATTAAGCGGCCTTCAGGCAAGATATGGGGAGGAATAACAGTCTTTACTAATGAATATAACAAGATACAAATGAACAATAACTGTGGTATTAACAACAACAACAGCTACAAAGGAAAGAAAAAAAGGTCAGGGACCCCCACGGCAAAGCCGGCAAGAGGGATGGGGAAGGCCTTGCTTCACGAACCCCGTAGGCAGTCTGTAGTTGTAGATGGCTCTGACGGGCCCGCTGAGGAGCAGGGAAGAACTCCGAGATGGAACGCAGGAGTTCTGGTGCAGGGATGGATTAGATAGGTCACCGGTCTTCCCGCAGTCTCAGCAGAGCGTCCCAGCAGGGCAAGCAGAAGCAGCAGCAGTAGGAAAAAAAAAAAANCGGGCAAGGGAGCCCGAGGCATTGATAAATGCAGTTACAGCCACTACCAACACCTGTTGGTGTAAAGGCCCAGCCCAGGAGCCCATCAATAGTGCTGCAGTGGGTGGTGTCACACCATGTTAGGTGCTGGAGTGTCACTGCCTGTGCAGGGGCTGTGGGGAAACTCCTCTCAATATTTGTCCCTGCTGGGACAGCTCCAGCAGTGATCCCATGTCTCAGTGACAGCCATTGCCAGGAGCTTGGGCAGCCTCTGCTTCTGAAGACTTGTGTCTTGAAACAGACATTGCAAAAGTGCTCCAAAATAAACACTAATAGCTCCTGGATCAAACTGTTTGCTGGCTCAGTGGACACATGGGGCTTCCTCCTACAGCCTTCTCTGCTTCTGTTTGACTCCTTTGTTAAAAATGCTGAGGAAAAGATACTTTATTTTATAAATTAGACTATTATCTCAGATTCACCTTTTCTCTTCCCTTAATGAAAAACAAGTTTCTACAGCATGTCAAATAAATAGCCCTGAAGTACAATACAGTCAAATTCTTCTAATGTGTGTCTTGGAAAACAGGGAGTTCTCCTGGTGGGTGCAGCTGTGCATCCCTCACAGGTCCCAGCAGGACAATCAGCATCTCTGCACCCTAGGAGAAAGCAGCACCACCTCCCTTCTTGGTACCAATGGCATCCACTTTCAGAAGCACTCTCTCTTTCTTCTCCTCAGTTTTCTTTTAGGCTTTTCTTCTCACTCCTGCCATTCCTCAGCCTTGAGGGAATGCTCCAACATCAAGCATTACTCTGGTTCCCAGAGTCTCATTTTTTGAAAGGATGAAATTTCCCAGCATCCTCAAGCCACTTCACATTTTCCTGTCCTTTTTCTAACATATGCCCTATCCATTTTTGTTTACTACTCTTATCCCCTTTACTATTTTCCCCCATTTTTTTATAGATCCATTTTTCTTTTTACCCTCTTCCCTTCAACTCTTTGCTTCTCTTTTTTCTCCTTGACCCATTCTAGCAACACTTTCTGGCTAGATGTATTACCCACTGTGCTGAGGGGGAAGCAGTGCATCTGAATTCAAGCTGCACTGTACAACAAGAGCAATACTATATATACTTATAGAAATAGCAAATCAAATTCTGAGAGTGCTCATCTCCCCGTGCTAAATTCCCAGAGCCAAATGACTCCCATTATCAAAACAATTTTAAATAAAGCTAAGGGGAGAATTAAATGAGAAATAAATTGGGCGTTTAAAGCCCAGTTTGCAGCACTCAGCTGCTCTCACTTCAACAGCTGCACTGCACACCTTCCATCAGGTCCCCACTCTGCAGAGCAGTCTCTGCTTGCTGGCGTGCTCCCCACTCTGCCAGAGATAATATGGGCACCCTGCACTGCCAGATAAGCAATACATGTCCCTCTCCCTTGCCTAAGATTAAAATGAGTACATTAATTTATTTTCTATTACAGGCTACAGCACAAATCAGAGAGGGAGAGGGAGCATGTTCTGCGCTTGACTCCGTGCTCAGAACTGTGTATTGCCCCGCAGATGTTGGGCCTCCCTGCACACACGTGGCCAACACACTTGTGGTCAAACTCTCAGATACTTCTGCATAAAGCAGGTGTCAGGAAATAATTACTGCTCCGGGATTACATGATTTTGTACTTTTTACACTTACGGCAAACTTATGACAAGTGAATCCAAACCTACCTTTTAACCACATCCTTTTAGGACAGGCCTGCCACAGCTGGATGGGGGCAGAGCACATTTGGGTGACATGTTCCCTTCTTTGCCAATTGAATATCATCTGAGAAATAAAAGTGCTTTAATTGAAAGCAATCAAAAATCAGAGTGATGCCAAGAAATAGTTTTTTAGCCCTAAACAAAATGAAAATCAAAACTGAGAAATTAATTGTTCAGAAGTCAGGAGAGAACTAGCTAGAAGAAGATAATGCTGCATGTTTATATATTCAGTGTATTTTCTTTCCATTTTAAAGAGAATAATTTCTAAACTGGCCAACACTCATCTGTAAATTATGACATCTCTAGAGGTTGTAGATAAAGGCAGATACTAAACACACAAATACTGCACCTGTCCTGCTGACACAGGGCTCTTTCTTGCACTGCTAAAGTGATGCAGATGAAGTAATAAAGAATTGCTCATGTTTAGAGCAAGATTCAGAAAAGGTAAGTCTTTTTGCCAATGAAAAACAACAGAATATTTACACAGATGGACATGGATGCGCGTACACCTATGCAAGCTCTATGGGGGGGTGGGGAAGGAGGGAGAAAGAGACATGGGAAAACCATAAAGTTCTTACTGTTCTCAGCAAAACACATTAGTCCTGTTAACAGGAAAAAATCCAATCCTTGTATACAAGCAAATTTCCCAAGTTGTGGTCTAATACATATATTTTGCTTTTTATTTAGCTATACTCTTGGACTACTGAGTTACAGATTTAAAATACACAGAATCAGTGTAGGGAACTGTAGGGAAAAGCAGAAATAGGTTCCCCCTGATGACTCAATTGAATTACTCTGAAAAGATTAATTAAAATTTAATTATCTTTTGACACAAAATCTCCTGTTTGCTAGTTCTTGATACGTCTATTACCTGGTTTCCATTAGAAGATATTATAGTTTGTAATGAAATAAACTTCTAGGACCCTGTGGGATTAAACAAGAAGTTTACCATATTCTAAGAGCTGCAGGAGAAGGAAGGTTCCAGTGCAAAATGTTCACATCATCACTGAATTCAAGCCAGGGATCTCTATCATCACTTCTTAAGGTACAGAAGGGCAAATAACTGGGTGTAGATTGGAAAACAGCTTGATTTGCAAAGTGACAGCTAAAAGTCAGGTCTTTATTCAATCTCTCCAAAAACCTAGGGAGAGGGGAGAGGAAGGAGGGCATTTCCTTCAACCCTGAGAGCAGCTTTGTAACTAGAATAAGAATTATTAAAAAGGAAAGGCCATTGGCACCTCCAGCATATGGCTCTGGTTTTGCTGTCAGTATCTGGGGAAGCCATCCAGGGAATCACCTACATTAGGGATCAGTGTGAGTGAATTAGATACAAGAGGGAGAGCATTTACATTGCAACTGGTGCTCCAGGTCTGACACGCTATAAAATATTGCTTTGTGTTTTACCATATCACACTTGGAGCCTAAGGAGACACTTGACGTACTAAGAAACCCCTCAATATGGACCTGGGGCAGAGTCTGGCCCTAGAGGACATAAGGGAGAATTTCACTGTAGTCCTGAATTAACAGTAGCACAAAGAGTCATTGACCACTTTAAGTGTACAAGGAAAATCAGTTTGAGAGAGGCAGAGCAAACACAAAAATTATTTGTGTCCCTTTTTTCTGCATCTTCTCATTTTATGGCACTTGCAAGGTGCCATACTATAAAATCCCCAGTGTTGTAAGTCTTGGCCTCAGAAGCTGGCACTGATATCAAAAGGATAATTAATATTTGTGTGTTTGCTGTTTGGGGCACTGTAACAGAGCCCTCCAAACAGGTACTCACTACATCCCAAACCTGTGCTTCTAGGTACATAGCCAGTAGCCTTGTAATGGACAGTTAAAATGTAAACACAAGCTGCTATTTTAGTGCAATCACACAAATGTAGCAGCTTATGTTCTCTTTTCCTTTATTTCCAGAATGGACAGGGTGCCTGAATAAAGCTACAGGTAATCCTTTTTCTTTTTTCTCCTTTTTTCTTCTCCCTAAGTGCCCAGTCAATTAAATCTTGCTTACATAAGGAATTCTTACTTGCCTTATTCCTACAATGACAGTTGACAATATTCAGACTAAAGGATGCCAAAATCTGTTTTTCCCTGTTTTCCAGATAGTAAAAAAAGACAAACAGAAATCAAACCCAAGCAGACTAGTAAAGGATTACAAGAGCTGACAATGCATTGTGAATTTGAAAGGTTACATTGCCTGGTTCAAAATAAACCTGAAATCCCGAGTCCGCCCTGAGATTTTTGCCTCCCCTATTTGCAGCATTCTTCCCTTTGTCATATATGATATGTCATATGATAGTTGTTCACAAAGGAGTTCACTCACATCACCTTACTCTTCTAGTCCAGATGGCCCACAGTGATCAAAATCCAAAGGTATTCCAGGAAGTGACCTTGGAGGTGCTTTAGTGATTGAAAACTCAGGGAAGACTGAAAGCCTGATTCTGGAAGCATCACAGCTCTAGCTCTAAGGAAAACCACTTCACCTCAGCAGCAGCTGCCTTTTAAAGGACAACAGCAGACTCCCAAGTTGACAAGACATCTGCTACAGTTTTCCACAATTCCTGATTTACAAAAAAAAATAAGAGCTGGTTTGCATCACATATGTCAATAGCTGGGATTTTTCCCTTCTTACCCTTCAGCTTGTGTTACCTCTAATGAGACAAGATGACAATGCCTGTCCAGAAATGAAAACAACAGGGGAAAATCTACAGGACAAAGATAGTTTACTTTTTTTCCTCTGAACTGATCTGTTAGCTTTCCTCTGAGAAGCTGGCCAAACTGAAAATCACAGGTCTGTGGTGCTCTCACCCTCTGGGATATAGAGAGATAGACAGACAGACAGATAGATAGATAAGAAATAAAGTACCTCTTCCCAAACCACACCCAGTTGGGCAAAAAAAAAATTAAATTTAACATGGTTCTGCAACACAAAAGCCACCCTCTCACTTTTGCAAAGGACTATTTGAAGTAAAAATGGATCATAGTGTGAGTCATTTATCTCTCCTCTCTGATGCATTCACACACGCCTACCACTGCAGGGGGATTCAGAGGAATGACCTGAATCTCAAGCACCTGGGGGCTTGCAAACAAAACCCAGCCGATGAGGTCATGCAAAGCCAGGCCTAAATCTATGGCTTCCCCTTTGCTCCTGGTTTGCTCCTCTCAGTATTTCAAACAGTGAAAGTGCAGGAGAAACAAGGAGTGGTGCCACGTAATGAAACCATGGATCAGAGCAGCTCCAGAGTATGGTGTTCTCATTTCACAGGGGGCATATTCAAGCAGGCAGACTAGGTGAAACCCCAGCTGAACACAATACTTGTACATATTTTAATTGTTTATTGAAAACAGCATGGCAGATGCAAAACTAAGGGAGAAGGAAGAAAAAGAAACACCGGCTTCGTTCACAGGCTCAGCTCCCTCTGCATGAACCACACACAAAATCAATTCTTCACATTATATGTTAAAAAAAAGTTGAACTGTTAATAGTTACATAAGAGGGAAAAGACAGAGGCAGTAAAGACAAAAAGAGGTGGCAGGAAGGTCTGTTCAAAGACAGGTTTGTTTTGGCAGTGGGTGGGTGGGACAGATAATATAGAGGTGCACTCCAGGGATAAAGAAGCAGAAGGCAAGAGATGCTGAAGAGAGAGAAGCTCCATGGTAAGGGATCAGGAGCCAAGCCTAACATGAGGCTGGGCAAAGCCTCATTTTGTAGTTATTTTGCTTTGTTGTTGCTCTGCTGACTCAAACCACCAACTTACAAAACACATAAAATTGAGAAGAATGAATGCAAGCATCAGGAGATCTGCGCCTGTTCTCAGGAGCCTAAAAAGGAACTTGTTTATGCCACCTATGAAAGAGCTGACACATTCCTTCAGTGATGGAATGATCCCACTAGGATCACTTTTGCTGGCCAACACTGAGCATATTTTTCTCCAATTCATCTTTACAGTGTGATTCATTCCACACAACCACTTGGAAAAACATGCTCAGCACCATCACAACAGCTGCACAGCCAAGTCCATCATTACATTGATAGATCATGGTTTAGTTTCTTGCCCAAACACAGACAACAAGGAGCTGGACATGAGGTGCACACAAATTCTGTCCCTAAGCTTTACTGCCTCAGGAAATGACAAAGCAAATCCATCCAGGACAATGATACCAATCCAAAAGAGCCCCAAAGGCCAGCATGGATGAGATTTGAATGCACTCCCTGAGGACCCAAACTTTGTATCATCTGCAACAGGTTACTCCTTAGAGAACGGCATTACCTTCAGGTTTGGTTTGGAAGAGCCATCAGCAGTTACTCCATCCTAACCACCACTTTTCAGGATGGGCAAAAACAGGGGCAGTAAAATACTCCAAACCTCTGCACCCTTATATGTTGTTCTGGGGAATACTTCAACACACACCTTTGTACGTCCTGCAGAAAGAATCCATTCCCACACCTACCCAGTGTAAGGAGCACAACAGCTCCAGTGCCCAGTTACTCAAGGTATTGATGGAGTTTGCAAAGAGCAGTTTTGAGTGCTATTTTTGGATTCTCAGTCTGGCAGGTTTGGCTGTTCTCACTTAAGACTAAATCAAATGCTTCTCAGGCTTTCCTGTCTAAGCCATACTGTTCCTTCTGGGCCCTTTGGCTATATTTTATGAAATAACTGATGTTCTCTATCTCCAAGGGGCAATTTATTACTGCTTCTACCAACAAGGAACCATAGGATCTAATACATCTCTTCCAGTTCTGCTTTTTGAGTTTTCTATAATTTTTCCAGATATTTTTATTTTGTTCCAAAAGAATGGTTTGTGTACCCTACAATTTGTCCCATGGAGATATCTTAGTCTGAAAAAGACACTGCATATCCATAGAAACTTTGCCAGATACTACCTATGCATAAGCATTGCTCCAGAGGCAGAGTACATGGGAATTATTTAGTATTTTTATTGTTTTGATTAACTCTCAGAAAATTCACTATTATTCCACTTCTATACCTAGCATTACCTCTGTGCTTTCCCCTCTTCCTCAACCCTCACTGCCCAGCTCACCCTGCCCAGCTCACCCTGACTGGTTCATTGTATGTAAGCAACTTTAAGAAAATGGTCTTCAGAGAAAAGCTCTGTTCCCCCAGTCAGGTCTGGTAACTCTACAGCAGCATCAGTAACATAATCTGATTCTGGAACTGGTCATGGAAGAAACTTAACTCTAGCCCAAGAGCCTGCATGGGCAGATGTTTGAACCGGGGTTTTATGAAGCTGGGTCTTATTTCAGCTGGGTGCCAAAATGAGTGGAGCTTGCAAATGAGCTTGCTCCCCATGTAGTTTACATATGGGGCTCAATTCTAGGTGCACTACCATTCTGTTATGAGCTGCTTGTTGAGGGAAGGATCCAAAGGGACTAAAGGATTAGAGATCTGTGAGACAACATGGTCCAGATCTGCTTCAGACATTCCAATGAGGCTCTTCATTTGCTGCTTTGTTGTACTACACACAGACACATACACACACATATATATACTTTCTTCCCCATAAACCCCAACTGCTTTTGCTGCTTCTCAAGAAGGCTGGTTTTGAAATACCCCTTCCAAAGCTAGGATGGATGTTTCCAGTGTTAGGGTTAGTTCCTGTGGCAGCTATTTCCAAGGCTGCTTTGTGATACATTTCTTTGCAAGAGACCAAGAATGGCAAAGGAGCTTTGCAGATAAGCATTTCAATTGCAGCCTTTATACTAAAGTGTAATGGGAACATCAGGGAATTAAATAAAATTATATTTTTCCTAGATGTCCGCTTAAAAAGGAAATTCAAGATTTTATGGATGCCCCAGAGACAAACTATTGCATTACATTCCTCGCTGTTCTTACCTGAGTTCTGTCTGTTTGAGCACCTCAAATAGCATAGAATCATTCATAAAGAATGGGCAGGAGAGATTGTGTCCCATCAATATTTCAAGCTTGGTTATCAAATCAAGAGAAATTCATGAATTCTGCTCCAGCTCAACATTTTCAGGTTTGATACTGTTGTTTGACAGTTTAGAGGGTTTTCCCTCTGCATTCTCACTGTCATTAATATTTTATATAATGTTCCAGTTGATGCCATTGTAATTTTTTTTTACTTGGCTGTACTAACCAGTTTTTCCTTTTCACTTTCAGCAGGGAGAAATTCACACTCATTTGCTATTTGTGGGGTGATGACATAGTGTGAAGAAGCAGTAATGATGGCTGACTGATAGAAGACACCATATGTTCTCTTCATTTTTCTCTGTGCTATTTTCCAAGAGATGAATAAAGACTCAGTATAAGATAAGCGTTCCTATATATAGTTTTAAAAAATTGAGCTTTTTTCCCAAATAATTGGCAGAATGGGAGAAAATATATTTTTTTCTAAAGCATTCAAACAGTATTGCTATAAATATCAGGCTCCAAATCAAATAATTTTCAGTCTTTTCCACCAGGAATATTTTACATGTATTCAGGCACCAGAAACAATTTTACAATTAATTCCACTCACTCCCAAAAGTTCTCTGTCTTTCCATAGCAAACATTTTGAAAATATAAGTTGCATTTGCTGATGACTAAGCAAAGGTAAACAATTCCTTCTGATCTTAAAGGAAACTAAATTCTGTATAGGACTCTAAGTGACTGTGTGCAATGCATGATAATCAGAAATCCTGATTATAAGTACAATACTAGCATCACTAGATCACAATACTAGATTATATATGCCTGAGTGTTTCTTTGCACCCAGAGTGTCTGAGCCCATGCAACTAATAAAACAGATTTCCTTCAATAAATATTGCCTTTGCTTTAACATGCTTTAATATCAAAATAATTGGAAATCTCATTTCCTAGAAATAACAGAATAAAAATATTTTATTGTTCTAGCATGCACATTTACCAAGCATATTCTTTTCCTCAATCAATATTTTCTTTTTTTTCCTTCTTTCCTATTTGTTCATTCTACACTCTCAAAACCAAGGCTTTGTGATTGTTACTCTTCCTCCTAACTTTCTAATAGCCACTAACCAGCCCCAGACTACAGCAGAGCCACACACATATCTGCTAATAAGCAGTCAGGAGCAGAAACAAAGAAGTAAACAAAAGGTATTCACAATTGCCTTCTGTTCCATTGGAGACAGAGAGGGAAAAAAATAAAAATCAATCCTCAAAACAAAAAAATAAACCCCAGAAATCATTGGTTTAAGATACCCTATTTTTCAAATTCACACAAATTTTTTGTAAGCAATGGTGCCAAAATTGGAGAAAAACATAATTGTAAGTCCTGCAAGGCAGCAGGGCAGAGAACTCACTGTCAATGGACTTAGTGCCAGGACTCTTAATTGGGCTTTGTTTTCAAGGTCATCCATTTAAAGCATTTTTCATACCACAACCTGAATAAAGAATACAGATCCACATTCTGCTCGCCCTGCTCACAAAGGCACCCACACAGGCATGGCAGGAAAGGTTCCTTATGGACGAGATGGCCCTTGGAGGACGTTTTGTCACCGGTCACCTACCATAGCAACAGACATTGAGCCACGTTTTACATTTATAAAATGCAACTCACTTTACCCAGTTATGGACTTATTATTTTGCTGTGACAACTTATGCACCCTGAACCACAGAGAGCAGAACATAAGGTGCTCAGGCAAAGCAATGACTGCAGTTTTCACATGTTATTCTTCCTTTGAACTCCAAGTGACATGAATGCATCTTCCCCTAGAAAGCTGTCATGTGCACCTCCTTTTCCTATAACAATGGAATTACATAAAGCCAGATCACTAAACTCTCATTTAAATATTCCATCCTATCAGCAATGAGCTGGCTTTCTTAAGGATTACAGACTTGGGTTCCTAAACAATACTTTAATAAATAACACCTACTTAGAACAATTGATTGCTAAGGAGCGGACTACGTATAATGTATTTCTGCTAATCTAGTCACAGGATAAATGTCATCGTTTATTTATAAGACACACCTGAAATTATTCAGGGGGCTATAGATAGGATCCATCTTGACACGTATTTCACACTGTACACACACAGTGTCAGGTTAGGGTGGGTGCTGGGCACGCACTCAAGGCAGCACATAACATTGCTTGTTGGCAAGCTCCCACCACCCCCAGGCTGCCAAAGCTCTGCTCTGTGGCTCCCTGGCAGCAAGGGCAACTCCTGGGACCCACACTCCAAACTGAGGAGTGGGTGCAGAGCACGGCATATCCCTTGATGCCACGCTCTGGGGCCACTAGTCAATCTAAATAAACAGCCACTTCATTACACAGTAACAGCCAGGCATGCCACCAAGGCCGTTCTTGGGGATTACAGGCATAACCCGGTTTTGCTCTCATGAGACTCTTTATTCTGTTGCACAGTTATGTGGGAATAGCCTCTCTTTTAGGGTGGGAAACAGCCAGCATAGAGTGCAAGAAGTCCGTTCCGTGCTCTTACTCCACAGCCCATATCCAGGCTCACGATAAGGCACCTTGGTGCCCACCATGCCCTGGCTACCGCGTGTCTGCTTCCACTTGTTGTTCGAGGACACCATCACTTCAATTCTCTTCCAATTACTTCTGTGTCTGCCCTTGAGGTGTGTGTTCACAACCTTCTTTTGGGGGCAAGTATGGGATCTACCCAACCAGTCTTAAAATACGTACATATTCTACAAATCACAGCCCGGAGGAGACGCCCGGCAAGATGCTCGCATCCACAGGGAGGATATGGAGGAGCCTCCTTCCTCCGTTGCTACCAGACCACACCCGGGAGCAGGGGCGCAGAGGTTTCCCCCGCACCCTGCCCGGGATCTTTCCTCCCTCCTCGCAAGGTGCCCCTCGGGGGTGCAGTGTTCCTCCGGGAGCCGCGCGGGCCTGGGCTCGGGATGGGGGAGCCGGGAGCGAGCAGGGCGGTCACAGGCTCGGCCCGCAGCGCCCCGCTCCGCGCGGAGATGCCCTGCAGACAATGCACGATCTGGCGGCCGCGGCGAGGAGCGGCCGCCGCCGCCGGAACGTGTCAAACTTGAGAGGCGAGAAAGGCAGCCCTGGAAA
>VXBU01001478.1:599465-749381 GCA_013400315.1 Bombycilla garrulus
CGGCGGCGGCGGGAGCGACGCGGAGGATGTACTGAGCGAGCGCGGGAGGCGGCGCGGCCGCGGCGCAGGTCAGTAGCGAGACCCCCTGTCCCCGGGTCCGGGACGCACTTCGCCGGATCCCCGCATCCGCCGGCCGCTCCCCAACTTTTCCCCGCACCACTTCGGGAAAGTGACCAAACTTGCGGCGGGGCCAGGCTGGGACCCCTCGTCCCGTGACCCCTCCTCATCCCCGGCGGCGCGACCCCCGGACCTCAGAGCTGCTCTCCCGGCTCGCGGCGCCGTAATTAGCTGTGCCGCTAATTGTGGGGTGAGGGGCAGAGGCCGCGCTCGGGGCCGGGCGCGTCTCCCCCGCCTCAGCCCGCTCCTCTCCCTGCACACACGGGCGGGGCCGGCCCAGCCCCGCTTGGGCTCCGGCACTGGCACCGGCACCGGGACTTACCTCCAGGCGAGGATGGAGCTGGCGGCTTCGACGGGCTGAACGCTCGTGGTTACTGGTTCGGCATGCGTTTGTGCAACGAAAATAACGGGATCCAAAGCAAACTAGATGATAAATCCAGGCGTCTCCCTAGACTGGAAACCCAGTTCACCCGGAGTTCAGTCTATGCAAGCAGGTGCGGTATGAGGCGACACGGAGGCACTTTTAAATTTCTGGAGTTATCTTTAGAGAACAGGGGGGTTCTTTGGGCGCTGCTCTCCTGCAGGAGTGCTTTTCAGCAGGTCCCGACTGCCCTGCTCCTGCTCGGCCGCACTGGCAGCTCGGAGCTTGTATTGCCCCTTTACACCTTACCCAACCCTCCAGAATGGGTATGTTCAAACCACGGCAAACCTGCAGCAAAGAATGATTTGCACAAGTATGTTAGCCCCAGTGTTCTGGTGATGGGCAACCGGACAGCACCCTGCTGGCGTCTGGGATTCCTAGGTGCTGGCTGTAGAAGTAGCCAGGAATAATGTGATACCCGGTCGTAGCTGTGTCATTAGTTTTTTAAGATTTTCCAAGGATTAGGAAAACCCCTTATTGTAATTGTGTTATAATATTGCTTCCTGTTTGTACCTGACTTATGTTGCACGTAGATTAACATGCTTAAGAAAACCCAAAGATGCATTTTTTAAAGTGTTATACACCTACCCTGAAATTCTTGTATTTTATTGCAAGATTTAAAAGTTGCAGCTATTAAGAGAATAGGCTGTATCTACAGTACCAGGGAAAGAGGGTGAACAGTAAACCTGAATGGCCCCAGAAATGAAAACTGGAAGTGCTGCTGCCAAATCTATTTTGTTTTATTAATAATGCTCACCATTTGACAAGAAAGCTATCCTCAGTTTATCCCAAGAATATTTCGTTTTGTCAGATGCCTGGTGTCTCATCAATTCCTTTCATGTTCCTGGGATTTTTCTTTTACAGGCTCAGGCCACATCAGCTCTGTGTTGGGGATAACTGTTAAGCTCTTCTTTTGAATTCATGAGCTTCCAAATTAAACTTTTGCTGACATCTGCTACCTAGCTTGGTTGAGCATAATCACAGTGTCAGCGCCTAGGGCTCTGCCACCAAATGGAGTAAATCACAAACAAAAATAATTGTAAGGTGCCTGGACTAGGTAACACGATGATTTGGGGGCCATCTGGGAAACTGGCTACTGGAAATCCAATCAAAGACTGTTTCTAATGGAGCGAACTTTCCAACAGCAATCACAGGCAGGAATTAAATCCATAGAGTAGATGGCAACAGAGATTAATAATCATCATCAGTTAGCTGATGAAATCAAACAGAACAAAATGAGGGTAAACAAAAACCTGTCTTCCCTCCCCCTTGAATCCAGTCCCACCTTCATTTATCCAGAGTCAAGGATCTCTCCTGAGCACTGGTTTCAAGTGCAAAAAAATTTAGCAGGTGTCATAACATAAGGTCAAGACTTAATTATTTATATGGAGACATCAATCATCCTGTGGGAATGATTTATTTATAAATCACCAGAGCTGTAACACAAGCCAGTGAATTCTGATTTTCTCCTACTCCTTCTTGAAGGGACCAGGAAGGTCCACAAAGAATGGCCTCAGGAGCCTATAGAAATTTTTGCCCAGCCCCACATGGAGGATACTTTTCTATACCTTTTAGATCATGCAACCAAAATACCATAGGGGAAATCACACACATATTTGCTGTATCTCAGTAATGAACATTTACTGATTGTGGATTATCTGGAGAATTTAGCTTTTTAAACATTATTCAAATTTTTATGTTTATGTAAGCCAAAAAGGACTGAGGAGATTCAGTAACTACTCTTTGCCTTATGAAAAGAGCGTCCATGGGGCTTAGTTCAGCATCTTCCACAGTCACTTCTAAAAGACTAAAATAGAACTTTTCTGCCTGAAAAAAAACCACCTTATTTCTACTCAGTATAATGTTCTTTGCTTACAATTAATGCCAAAAATCAATTTTCTAATATGCTTTTTATGTTTCTGCTGAGTACATACGGGATGGCACAGTAAAAGCTTTTAATGCCATCTGATTAGGGTGCAGTGGGGTAAGTAAGTGGCTTGGGCCAGCAGGGCTGCAAGATTGCTGTGCTGGATGCAGCAAACACAGAGAAGGCCATGGGATGCTGAGCATCAGCCACAATCCTGCTCTCAGGGTCATTCAGAGAAATGTTATCAACTCTGTGGGCAGAAGCAAGATCAGGCCCATTAGGTTTCCTGATAACCGGAAAAAGTCATGAACACGTGCTTGGGCTGTTCTTTAACCTCCTCTTCTGGGATTTTGATAGAGGGTTAATTACAGCTAGGGATTCTCAGAGATTTGTCCATTTAGTTATCTGTTAAGAGGAATCATGCTATTGATCTTAGTCACATGGCTGTTTTTCAGGCAGGGAGTGAAACTGGTAAAGAATATAGGAGAGATGGAAAGTTATGGTAGAAATATGAGCTAGCATGGAAGGTTTCCTTTGCTTTTCTGTCATTATCTTGTGAAACTGTGTAGCCCAAACCCATCAGCTTTACCATCAAGAAAAGAGGAGCATGAGGAGTATCCAGGCCATCTTGTGATTCTTCTGAAGTTCATGGCAGGACTCCATTTTGGCAAGAGCAAGTCAATACACTCTCCTGCACATCCATTATTCTGTTTCTACTGATTTTAAAAGACAACCATTTATCACTGTATTTCAGCGACAGAAATACTAAAATATGTTTCACTGGGTTTATAAGAGGGTGTGAAAAAGGATGGATGAGCTGGCAACGTCTTCAAGGAACAATTAATACATTAAGAGTGTGGGAAAATATTTTTAGGAGGAAATAACTAATTAGTGAGAAAATAGGAATTTAAGACCAGATTCAGTTATGAGACATTCCTCAAGCACCCTCTGGATTTTGCTCAGAGCATGTGAAAAAAAAATGAAAAATTCATAGTATTTCTTGTAGGCAAGACCAGTCATCTGCTTGTGTGTTTTTATGGTATGCTGGGTGTATTTATAGCATTTAGTAATGCCAGCAACATTCAATGTAAAGAGTAACAGATGAATGTATCGTGAAACAAGGCACTGGCAAGGCAGGTGGGAAATGATTTCCAAAATACTGCAGCAACCAGGCTGGGAGAAATCTAGGAAAATGGTAAACATAACAAACCTAGGTAGATTCAAGCAAAGCCATGGTTAAAGCCCCAGGCTGAGCCCTACGCATGTGTTCTGTGGAGGAGGAGAGCCAGGACTCCTGTGTGCTAGCCCCAGCAGAGGTGGCCTCCATGCCTCTCCAGCCTCAGTGCATCCAAGGGCATGGGCAACAGTAAAATTGCAGTTGAGTGCAGAGAGAAGAAGGGAGGGGAATGAAATTGTATTGGCTCAACTGCAAGAAACAAATCACAGACTTAACTAATCAGACAGATGATGCCTAACTAGGGCACAACATGAACCACAAAGAAAGGTGGCAGATTTCACAAATTAGTCATGGCAAAAATGGTGAATTTCACAGCTTGAAGTGAATTCATGTTATAGGATGAAACAGCAAAAAGTAATTTAGAGCTCTAACTGATAGGAGCAATAAGCATGTGAGACTTAGTCATCACACAGCAGCCAACATTTGTCTCTGGCTTGAGCTGAGCCACAGGAGGAGCCCTTCAGCCGTCAGTTTTTAATGCCTACTGGGAGCTGGTGGGGACAATCACAAACAAGATCCCACAGATGGTTCCTGGTGTTTTCTGTTTCTGTGAGGTACAACCATGGTAGTCCAGCAGAGCTGGAGCAGCCCCTATGTGGGGAGATGTTCTGCAGGCAGAGGCTCCACCCCCAATGCCACCACTGAAACCTTGGAGCTGTGGCAGCAGGACCCCACTGATGAAGAGCAGAGAGGGAAGACAGCAGAGAAAGGCTGGAACAAGGGGGGACACTGTTGCAGCACACTCCCTGCCATGCTGGAGATGACCTTCCAGGTGCTGGTATGTGCCACCTCACAGTAACCACACCGCATCATGCATCCCTAATAGGAAACAACCATTAAACAGTTTATTCCCATTTTCTATTCTTTCAGGGAATCAAAACCAGTGTCACAAGCCTCTGTCACAGCTGGTGTCACAGGACTTCTGCTGGTGAAACATTTGTTAACACATAACTGCAACATTATCCTACCACTTGTATCCCTGCTTAGATGAAGATAAAAATTCTGGAGAAAAACATCACCGTTATATCGTAATACTTTTGTTTCAACATGCACACTTCTGTCATAGCTATTGAAAATCCTTAGAGCAAAATGGAAGCAAAGTGAGCTAATACCAACCAGGACAGGGCCACCCTGGAGAATTCCTCCTCTGGCAGCATAAGCCTCCTGCAAACTCTTCCCCTCGGCTGCAGGCTGTGGCTAGGCTGGGGCAGTGGCCCGGCAGCCCCGAGCGGAACCGTGCCAGGGGGGTTAACACACCCCGAGCTGGCAGGCGGAGCTGAGGCTGCCGCGGAGCCGCGAACCCTTCAGGGAGCTGAGCCTGGCAGCTTTCCTCTGTTTGTTGAGGGTGTTCCAGCACTGTCGGGTCCACTGAACGCAGCTGTGTTAATATTGTGCAGGGAGAGGGGAAGCTGTGGAGGTTGCCAGGATTGAAGCCATAGAGGAACATAACGGGCCAGTGCCAGTTCCTTTAAATCCCACCTGGGATTTATTAGCCATCCGCGGGGGGCAGCAGAGCACCTGTATCTCAGATTATCAAACACTCATCCTCTGTGCAGAGGCCAGCTGCACCTCGACTGGCCACAACTCCACTCCCGACCCAGCACAAGAGGATTTTCAATTGTACCACGAAGAAAGATGCCAAGAGGAATTCATCAGTTTTAAACAAGTATGCAAATACTAAGTTTGAAAAGAATTATCGTTTCTAAAGCGTTTTGAAAGGAATGTCCTTGGAGTCCTGGTAAGGAACTAGAAAGGACTTTCAAGAAAGCAGTCAGGGTGAGAGATCCTCTTCTACACTGATTTTGGAACGTGGCTGGTTTTAAGAGATCTTTCTGTAACGTTTTGCAAATCAATGCAGATTTGATGTATCAGACCTCAGCACTGTGCCAATGCACTGTCAAACCATATTAACTTAGCATTTTGGGGAATGCTTATAGTTCAAGGTCCATTAAATATGCAAACCTGGCAATTATTTCACCACCCTTAAAATACCTAATTTGAAATGTGTATCAGAGCACCCATAAATGGTCTTTCAGTCTTCATCAGAATGAAGCCTCCTTCTCTTGAAAGTGCAAGTCAGTGTCCTAGGGGAGGGGTGGCTGTGCTTCGGATGAAGACAGGTGGCAGGAGGGGACTGATGCTGCCTGCAGAGCTGCCACGGAGAAGCACCGCCGCGTTAAGATCTGTTAGGGCCTGATCTGCCGACTGCCATTCATGCAGAAACCGACCTCAATGCAGTCAGGAAATGTTAAGTAAATGGCAATCCTCGAGAGAGCACTAATTATTCACCTTGGGAAAGGTGGCTGGATCAGTTGCATAAACTTTCTGAGTGCTTTTTGAACCTGAGTGCCTGTGATCTGCCATCCACTTAAAGCAAGAGGAGCTTTTATGAGCTAAATAAAAGTTGCTTTATTTTTTTAACAGTTGCTAATTTAGTCAAAGCTGCAAGAGATTCTTGTCTTTAAATTTGAGTTCCTCTAATACCTGCACAGAAACAGTTTGAGAGAGGTTGGTTTTTCCTTCTGTTCAGTGTGGTCCTCAAATACAAACCAAATCCCCTTCAGAGCTGGGAGAATCACAGCAGGGGTTTGCTGGTGACATGTATATTTAGATGACTGACTTCAGGCACCTACGTTTGAATATGTGATTTAATATGCCCTCATTTTTATGTCCTGAAATGGGGATACTACTTAGCTCAAAGAAGATAAATTAATTTTTGTGTTGCTTTTAAGTTCTTTAATGGAAGATGTTACATAAATAATTATTTAATATACTTTAACAGGTTGGGGGTTTTTTTCATGAGCTTCTAGATCTTCTTAAAGTATATAAATGAGTATGAGCTGAATTAGTAAAATAAGTTCAGAAATCTAAAGAGTGCATCAGAAGTTAGACTAGTGCATAAAAAGGGCTAAAAGCTAAATTGTTCTTTCATTGGCAAAAAGCAGACAGATTGGTTTTTTGTGAACCTTTAGACTTCTCATTTCTCAGGAATCACAAAATCTATTTGTGAAAAGATCTAGGAAATAAAGGAAGAAACTGTACAAGTAGCATCCTGGTCAGTAAAGCATGTGAGTCTGCAGGCACATAGACAGAATGATGCCATGAATCTCCCCTTTGTGTTGCAGTTCAGAAGAGGAGTTATTTTCTTCATCTGAGCAGATGCCAAAGGCTCTGAGAAGGGCGAGGGACAGAACGCAGCCCCTTTCTTGTAGCAGAAATATATTTGCCTGGTTTCTCAAGTGACAGAAGAGAGAATCCCATCCTAATGTGCAGGGATGAAACCCCTTCATGTGGGGGTTATCACAGCACTGGGTGTAAGGCAGAGCATGACCAGCTATTATTTCATCCTTCCACCTCCCAGTCCAGAACTTATTTCATTCAACACATATTTCCATACCCCATCCAGTTCTAGGGAAAGTTCCTTACCTGCCATCTCTGTGATAATTTACAAATACTTACATGCTTTTTTTCCATCTTTCCCTGAAAGCAGACTTTATCACATTCACATCCAAAAACCTCCCTCTCCAACTACAGAAGCTAATTTATTACTTTTCTGGCTTTTCATCTCAACCATTATTAGATCCCATTGTTAGTGTTTCTTCCAATAATACCAAAGCCCTGTGACAATGTTTTAACGAGTCACTTATGACTTATTAGCAAAATAATTCACATTGCCTGTTAGTTATGGCTGTATGATCCACCCAAGGAAATTGCTGTCCAATAAATGACTGAACTGTCCGCCTTCACACACTGCTCCCCAAACTCTCCAGCATCTCTTCACTGTTTTCTATCACATAACTTAGTGCCAAGACGAAGGATGGCAGCTGTTTCAGCACTTAATTCCACTATTCCTTTGCAGACTAGGGGGAAGAGATTTCCCTTCAGGATGCCACTCTTCCCACTGAGACTGGCAGTAGTATTATCTCACATCTTTAAACAACAGTCTTGGAGTTATCAGTGTGACATCTAGATGAAGAGATTTTATGATAAAGAAAATTTACATGAACAATTTTTTTCTTTTTTTTCCCAACATTTAAAATCTAAAGTTACTTTTGAATCTTTTAATTAATCAATTAATCATTTTCTCATAAACACTGCAATTTTTTAATGCTTTGGAATAGCACTGCCCATATTGTTTTGTGCATGCTGCCACTCTTGGTGTCCCCTCACAGCATTAGATGTTGTATATGCACCTAACATGTGCAAGACTATAGCTCACATAAAGCTCATATATTTGGTACCTTACACAGGTGGGCTACAGCACCAATGGCAGCCAGTACACAGTATCTATAAACAACATATCATCCCACTTACCTGTACTATGTTCTTCTGATACATTATTATTAACCTCTGTTGCAGTACTTTTACTTCAAAATACTAGAATCAGCTTGTTATTCTGCCTGTAGTTTAAAATGGGAGAACCTCAGCTTAGGGTGATGTCAGGAGATTATCTGAGGTCTCTGTTATAGTAGCAGCATGTGTTGCTAGCACAGAAATTCATCTGGCTTTCATAAATATTTGATCTATCATCCTCATCATCATTTTGGGTTGGTTGGAAGAGGATTCCCCCCGCAACTGCAACCCATTTCCGAGTTGTCATGGAAAGTCAGTTGGTGATATTTCAATCAGAGTGTTCTTATAACAAATTCCATTCAAATTCTGTCTGAAAGGGAGTTAAGGTTTCATCCTGCTGCTTAGAGAATGATATGCTAAATGCAGTTTCCCATGGGCTTGGCTGCAGTCCAGCACTTTGTAATTTATAGTTCTCCTTCCAAGTTCTGGCTATGACCTTGGGACTGCACGGTGAAGTTCTCCCAGCTCCGGCACTTTCTGCTAAAGCACCGTCCCGGAGTCCTCGCCCCTTCCCAGGCAGCAGCAGGGCAGCTCCTGGGACATCCAGGGCAGTGCTCTGGCACATGGGCAGGTGGGAGCAGCAGCATGGGGGAGCTTCCATCTTCTCTTTTTTACTATTAGGAGCATATCATGGAACGTTGTTCTTAAATTATTAGCTAGCTTCAAAGCATGAAATTCATTCACAGAAGAGGTTTAAATTATATTAGCCAAAAGTGTTTTCTGCATAGACAGCCACAAAACAGCTCTAATTGGAGATCTCCAAACAGCTGTTGTGCCCTATGTATTTATATTGAAAAAATAACTTTGAAGATTATGTTAGTGGGCAATTAAATTTTAAAAAAGTTTTAACCTTAATACTGATCTTATTGATAGCATAAGGTGCTTTACTGAGAAATGTATGTGTCCATGGCCAGAGGAACTGACAACCCAGATTGTACCACATGCCAATTTTAACAGAAAAATTGTGTAATTGAGAGGAATTATTGCCCCTTGAAGATTACATTCATTATAGATTGTAACAGAGATATGTCTTCAGAATGACTGCAGTTCCTTTTGGTTAAAGAGCGATTCAGAAATACCAGTGTTAGAGATCATGGATGTAGCTGCAATTGTTTGATCAGGAAACCAATTTAAAGGTACAGCAGACCCGTGCAGCTCTTTTGTTTCTTTATTCCTTCCATATTTTTCAAGGACATATCTTTTTCAAGGACATTCCTTGTCTTTTTCAAGGACATTTTCAAGGAATGTACTTGCTTGTACTTACCTATTTGGATTCCTTAGGATGGGGAATAATTTTAAAAAAGGATGACTTTTAAAATAATTATTTTNTAATGATTTTAGAGGTCTCTTAAACCTTTTACTTCAGCAGTAATTTCCATGGATTTTCTGCAAAACAAGTGATATGGATTTAGCTTTGAAACAAAAGAAAAACAACTCTTCATTTTTTTCATTTGGTGTTCAAAGTATTGCATTTGCCATTTTTAGTGACTGGCATTTACCATAAATGAACCTTCCCTGTAACCCATTTGTATCCCAGTTGTATCTCTTTTGAACTGCTTCTTCTATTATCTGTTGTGAAGACATCAGAGAATCATTATGTTAAGTAGTTCTTTGTAAACAATAAACCAGTAAATCCAAGTAACTCCCTTTGCTAGGTGCTCATCACCAAGATATCACTGACAAAACATACATCAGCTCCGTGGACCAGTCTAAAAATGGTGGCCTCCATGGGAGAACTTCAGGAGAAATATGTTTGCTTTTTTGCTTCACTTGTGACACAACTGCAGTGACATGATGACACCATGGGCAGTGCCCAGAGGTGAGGTGTGTGGAAAGGCCCCAGGGCAGGGGTGCTGTGGCTGCACAGACCTCTGTACAGTGCCCGATAGGAAAGGACAACTGGCACTATTCATGGCAGGCTGGTGTGCGAGAGGTGTCTGTGCTCTACACTGAGTATTTATTCTGGCAGTAGCTCTAATTCTGCTGTAAACCATCCTCAGTGCTGGTTGCTGTGTGCCCAGGAGTTTGACTAGAAGCTAGCCAACAGTGAGCTCTGTGGTAATGGTGCATCATTTTGCTGTAGGAGCCTTGTGCCCTTGGGTAGCAACAGCCTTCCTGCTTCCTTCCATGCTCCTCTGAGCAACCAAATCCCATCTCCTGGGTGTCTTCTGGACTGAAAACTTGCTGTTGTTCATTATTAACACACCTTCTGAAGTGTGAGGTGTGTATTAGAGATACCTTTCTCTCACACGTTAGAGAATTATTATCAGCCTGTCTCCAACCCAGTTGACCCCATTCCCATGCATTTCTAGGGCAAAGAAGTAGCAGGGAGAATTTGTGAAGAAGGGACCGGACCCACCAACAGAGCTCATCATTTCCTCCAGGAAAATTCTTCCCTTTGCAAAGTCCTGCTCAGCCCTGGGAATCCCCTCATTCTTTCAGTGGAGACCAGTCAGTGTTGGCTTTTGCAGTGCTCTGAGCAAAGGCAGTAGTTTCTTCTGCAGTGTTGCAGAGTTTTTCATATAATCATTGGCATTATTCATGCACACCTTCAGCTCCACATCCTCAAGTGACTTTGAGACTTCCTTCTATAATCTATCATATCAACAGCCCTCTTGGCTGGCCTTGCCTGAGTAACAACTGCTTCTTCTTCCAGTACTTCTCCTGACACCTCTTGTCAGCGGGACAGAAAGCTGAGCTCAGTAAGAGGTCACTGCGTGGAATTCATTCATATTTGGATAGGAAGGGAGGGTGCAGGATGGATAAAGGAGATGTGTGGGAGAGCATCAGAGGAAGCAGATGGGCTAATTCAAGGAAACAGTTCTGCCTTGTAATTCCATGTGTCACTGTGTGCCATTACCTGGAGCAGAGCCAGCGAGACCAAGGAATACTCATTCCATCTGAGCTGGCTCTTGTTAAAGGCTCTCTGCTTTTTCCAGCCATACACTCACTGCCTGCTCAAGCCTGGCAGTTATGCCACACTGGGCACTTCCCCTGTTTGGCTATTCAACTGCCCTGTTACTTACTTTTTTTCAGGGCTTCTCTTCCCCTCTAATATCTCACCTAAACTTTTTCTTTCTTAGCTTCAGGCCATTGCTCCCTTGCCTACAATTTTCTGAGACTGTGAATAACTTCCTTCATTTCTGTTGTTCCTTTGATATTAGACTATGGTCATGTTCACCCTGAACCATCTCTTTCACTGGACTCTCAGTTTGGCTTTCTCAGCCTCTCCACATGTTATGTTCTCTAATCTACATGTCATTGTTCTCCTTTGTTTTCATCTTCTTTTGATGTTTGGTTGTTAAAAATACAGAGCATCATGGTTTTAGATGGCTGTTATTTGTATTGACTTACATGCACTTCCCACAGTTAGCAGTATTTTCTTACCCAGAAGGGCTATTTTTGTTTATATTGGTTTACTTTATGAAATTATCTCTCTCCTCTCCGGATTTAATTTTGCAAATGAAAATATATTAAATAACTCTCCATTTTGCTGCCAAGGTATCAACAGAAAGCAGTAAGACTGAAGAGGACAACTGGTTATAAAGGCTCCTAAGTTCAATTTTTGTTTTCTGCAAAAGCTTTTTATCAGTTGGGTGCAGCTTCTGCACAGGTAAAAAAGAGGCAGGACTGTCCTCAGGATTATACCTGTGCCATGTGTAAGGATCTCTGCCATTTTGGAAAGTACGACCAGCTACCTGTCCCCAGACATTCAGTTTCTCCAGTAACATCATTTCCTCTGATTTATCACAAAAATATGAATTTCTGTCCCATGGGAAGTTCTAAGTTTGGGGTTTTTTAAAGATTAAAAAAACCCCCTCAGTTTTAAAACTTGTCATGAAATACAAAATTACTGGGAAGGAAATTCAGTTTGGTGACAGCAGAAATGCTCCATCTAGATGATTTTGATCCAGCCTGGGTACTGTGATTTGGCTGTACTGTTGAATCTCCCCTTGTCTCAGCTCAGCATCCCACAGGAGCTGCCCGTCCCAGCCCACCTTGCCCTGAGCTCTCCCTGGCAGAACCCAGGGCTCAGCCAGCACCAGCCTCCCCCATACTGCACTACCTCTCTTACCTTGCTGCTTTCCCTAGATAACAAATCTACACCTGACAAATGTAAAATGCAAAAATTGTCATGAAAAGATTGTATCCCATCATGGGAAAGGAGATCATGCCTGGGAGTGAGATCTTCGTATGTTGGAAGAATTGCAGCTCCCTAGAGCAACAGGGAGGCTGAGAAGAAGGGAGAAATTTGAACCTAAATTTGTAAAATGAGACCATATTAAGATTTCTACATGTCAAAGACCTGAAAGATGGAAACAGCCTCCTGCACTGTAGCATGTTGGGCTCTGTGGATGTGCTTGGCATTCAATTTCTGCACATGTGCCATTCCCTGCCTACAGCCTGGCACTAATGGTGTTCTTCATAAAACACAAGAATCCAGCAAGTGAGCACTTTTCCAGCTTCTTCCTTGTTTTGCTTACTCCTTTATTCTGTAAAACCACTGGCTCTTCTTGTCCTGGACGTGTAATGGGTTTGCAATTAGGGTCTCAGTTGTGAAGGATCATGAGAGAAAGAATACCTGTAATAATACTGGTTTTAAAATAACTAATTCTCAGCTCTACATTGACTTTTGAAAAAAAACCCCCAAACCTCCAATAGCATTAATAGCAATGCACGTGAGGATTGCTGATGTACAGGACAGGACAAACTTTCTAAAATATCTCCCATCTTTGTAGTCTATAAATATTTATTTGTAGCAATACTGCCTATTTCACTAGCACTTCACCTCACTTAGTGTCAGCAGAGCCATGGCAGCTTCGTAGGACAATGCCAAGTGAACAAGTAACATCTGCAGTGCCCATTTTTCCAGAAGAATTGGTCTCTGAATAATTTTTCTTTTCAGTGGGTGAACGAAAATCAGTAGGGGGAAGAATTGCTTCAGTTGTCCAAAAGACAACTCGAGTGTTTTGTTTTTGTCACTGAAACAGCAATCTTCAAAATTAAAACTAATTTCCAATACAAAAATTATTTTTTATTATAAGTGTCAAAACAAAACATTTGGAATTTTTTTAAGTGCAGAATAAATTTTTTCATATTTAATTAGTTGCTACTCTCATTAAAAAAAAACCAAAAAAACCAAAAAAAACCACAAACAAAAAAACCCAAAACCCCAAATAGTTCATAAAACACATAATAAATGAAAGATCCCAGCAAGCCTTAGCAAGAATTACAATGAAGTAATTGTCTTTTAGACAAAATGCACTTTGCAAATGGGCTGCTGCATCTGTCTTTTAGTTTATTATTAAATTCAAAATGTTTGAAATACGTGCTGTAAAATGACTTTATTTTAATTTTCCCAGCAGAGACATTGACAGCTCCTGGATGATACTGCACCAAACTGTCCTCTTTAATGACATTTTCTTTTTAATAATCATTGATCCACATGAATTTGTCAGTTCCTAAATAGGAGCTCATCACTCACATTGCTTGTGAGAGCTCTGTCAAGGGCTGAGCATGGCACAGAGGATCTCCTGCTATGTAAGTTCACTATATAATCACATGACAGTTGGATATGATTTGGATTCTAATATTTTGTGGCTGCTCTAAATACCACAGTGTACCAAAATACCATGTCATTTGTCCCTGTGTGCTGATAACATTCCAAAAAGGAAGGTAAAGTCCTGTGGTGAATCATAAGCAAAATAAACTGATTTGGAAAGCTGTATTTCCTGTCTGTCCCCAAGAACAAGAGCCTCTCATCTCCATCTCCACCCTGTTTGGCCAAAATATCAGCTTTTTCTTAGCTAAAAGATTGACCATCTCAACCCAGCTGTTCATGCAATAGGAACACAAAGGTTTTTGCCATCTTTCAGCACATGGCAGGGATGGCTTAGCCTGTCTGGGCCCTCAGCACAAGCCTTGGTCTAAAACCCAGGGAACAGGCTGTGCTCTTTGCTGAAGGAGCAGGAGGTCAAAGCAGGGTGAAAGAGGGCAGGGAGAAGCTGAGGAGCACATAGTCCATGGTGAGACATCCATCCATTAACTGGTTTTGCCTGTCCTGACCTCCTGTCTCTGACATTGCTCCCAGCATTTCCCTCCCTAGCCCCCACACTGACTGCAGAATACACTAAATAAAATCAGGCAAAGACAGCAGCTCACGCATCTGCTTAAGGCAAGAAAAGAGGGATCTGGGCTGTTCAGGGGCTCTGATGAGGCAACAGACATGAGGCAAAGGGATAAAAGGGTGCAAGAAGAAGGTGCAAATTCAAGACCTAGAGCTGAGACTCACATGTAAGAGTGAGAAGCCAGACAGCTGAAAGGAGAGCTAGCATCCATGCCCCAAGCAATTCATAGAGAACAGAAGGCTGCCTAGCTGTTAAGGTGTCCTTTCAAGGACACCAAGGAGGATGGGAACAGTTTACAGCAATTCCTGGTGGCAGAGACAGATGAGTCTTGAATCAGGCTGGATCTTGAATCAGTTAAAGTACTGCAAAGCCTTGCTTTTCCCTCTCACTGTTCTAGGTCTTGTCCTAGAGTCACCTTGAATGTTATGAAAGCAAATACCTTCTGGAAATGAAATTGTAACTTGTGGTATAAGAGCACACATGAAGCCCTAAAAACCGTGGTCATTACAAAATCATGGATTAGTGGGTCTGGTTCTAAGGAGCAACTGTGGCTTTCAGCTTTTGTACAGAGCCTCGAGAGGCATCATCCTCTTTATAATTTTAAAAAGCAAAGACATCAACACTTTTATGACTTCTTCCCTTTATAGGGAGTGCTGTGGGGGAAGAGATGGGGAAGGCCTCCCTGTCCTTTCTCAGAGAATCCCCTGGATTAGGGAAAGGGGAGTCCTTTAGGACCCCCCCCTAGATACCACTACTACACTTATTCTTTTTTAGTGATTCCCAGAAATTCTCACAGATTAGTACCCCATCAGGACAGTTCTGCTCACAGACACTTAATGCTCTGTTTTCTCCTTCCCTCAGCATCTCCCCTGAACTGGTATCCTTGGGAAGGAGAAAGGTTCTTCCCCCTTTTTCATCTTGTAAGCTGTACTTATTCTCTGCTGCTTCACGAACAATAAACCAGGCACCCGAGCAGGGATTGTCTCAGTAATATTCCATTTCTCTGTCAAATTTTAGGTCAGGTGATGATTTTGGGTGAGGTATTGTCTGCAAAGACAATGAATGCAAGAAACCATCTTTATCCCAGCAAGGGATAAACTAGAAGATCCAAGCGATTTTCTCTGTCACTGCCTATGTTTCCACTATGGAATAAACTGCTGGACAAGGAGAAGGATTTATTGCTTCAACTGCAGTGATGGATACTTCCAAAAAAGCTCAACTCAGGTTATCTCCCCACTGTCTCGTAAGGGCAGTGCGTGCCCAGTAAAAGAAAGGATATTTCCCTGCTGTGCAGAGACAACGTGGAGAGCACAGCCTGTTCCCCCTGAAGGGTGTCAGATGGCAAGCATTCTTGTGTGGATGGCTCAGATCTTGAATATCAGCAGGAAATTGAGGCAAATTTTGACTTTCATTGTTTTCAGCCTTTGTGAGACATATTTCATTCTAGAATGAATTCTTCGGACTTGTGTTCTAAGAAAGCTCTAGGCATACTGAAGTAGGGAGGAGGGTTCTGGGGAAATGCGTGGATTACAGCTTTTCCCTTCCCTGGAAGCCTGTAATTGGACAGCCTGTCCATTACCAACCTCAGGGCAGGAAGAAATTTGCAGTCCTGATGCCAGCAAAAAACTCCTCCATTAATTAGTCTGGTTTTAAGATCCTATTCATTATACAGTAAAGGTCTTACAGGTCAGTCTGTTGTTTTACTTTTTAAATGAGAATGCCATAGTCCAGCTCATAACAGCAAGGCACCAGCCCTCAGCCTGGTACTTTTGTTTTTCCAGGCAACTGAAGAAAAAAACCCTTTAGTGGGTTCAACAAATGGAACCAAAGGTAATTGTTTATAGGATACAGTCATGAAGGTGGCTGGTGGATGCTTATACTTCCCAGACTGAAAAATGTTATTCAAGGGAACAGGATGCTTTGAGCCTACAGCATCCTATTTTTTTTCTGTGAAGTAAAACTCATAGTATCACAGGGTCAATAGTTTTCTTCTGCTTTTAACCTCTATTAATTCTATTAAGAAATTCTTGAATATTCTTTCCCTGCTTCTTTTCCCTTTTTAGTTTTTTTGTTTTGTTTGTTTGCTGTCTGTTTGTTTTGCTTACCAGATATAGAAATGCTCTCTTAAAACGTTGTAGTCAGTGAGTATCTGTGGCTGACATTGGATAAAGTTGTTGTTATGATTTAGCATTTTACTGATTGTGCTTTATTATTCTTATATTTTGCAAGAGGTTTTTAACTTTCATTTTGTGTATTCATAGAATTGTTTATAGTGAGGGGGCTTTGCCACACTAAAAGGATATTGAGGAGAGCCTGTTGTTATTACCATGCAAGCCAGACAGCGTGAGCAGTCTTTCAGTCAGATGTAAATCCACAATTATAAATCACCCTGTGAAGGGGAATAGCAATCACTGTATTTTGATCTATCACCACAATACTTTTCATATAAATATACAGACCAGAATAGGAATAGGTGTATTTTCTGTGTCTTTACAATAAACATCTCTTGGAAGTACCATTTTTGCTAGACATCAAGAGCTGCTCACAAAGAAGAGATGATCCCAGCCTTATGCACAGCAGAGGGAATTAAAAAAAAAAAAACCACAAAAAAAAACCCACAAAAAAAACTTTCTGGGTGGCAGAACTGTGTAGGCCTGTAAAATTTCTGCAAACTGGAGTGTACAGCATGTGTAGTTGTGTACAAGTAATGCTTAAATAGTTCCCTCTACTTCAGAGACAAGGACTGTCCTGGGAGCTATGGGGCAATCAGAGTGTAGTTCCTACTTTGCCATGGACTTCTGTGGTATTTTCTGCAAGTCATTTCATTTCATTGTGCCTAAGTTTCTTCATCTGTAAAATAAATCCTTCAAATACAATTGGATCAGCTTCATACAGCAAATTACATCTGATGCTGAATCATGTCTTTTATCTCTCTATCTGCCTGCTTATTTTTATTGTGAGCTCCTCAGGGCAAAGACTATCACTTGAAGTCTCATATATAATAAAAGTGTCTTTAGCACCACAGATCCCATTCTTGGGGATTGGAACCTTAGTGTAATAAAAATAAACAAATGTGATCAGCCATGGGAATTAAAATAAAGCATCCAAACCAAAGAAAATCTATACTTATGACCTTCCTCCATGAATATACTGGCCCCCAGAACAGATGCACTGTTTAGATGCATCCCTGGGCAGATGTAACACACTTCATTATTTGGCCAATTGGATGTGCTAAGAAAAGCTTTCCTGCCATAGCAGAGCCATGGAAGAATAAAATAAAGACCATAGTCTAGGAAGTGGGGTAGTCAGTGTTTCAATGACCTTAACAAGGGTTTGGAAAGGAACATTAATATTCTTGAACCTCTATTTTCATTTGTAGGAGCAGGTTGGCTAGTCTAAACATATCTGAGCTAGAGAAAAATTGGGGGAAAAAGGGATTTTTCTGGTGACACAGACACGTGGCGGTGGGGTACCTGGAAAAGAAAGAACACAAAACAGGTCTGCCTGTTTCCAGAGCCAGGCTACCAGCCAGGTTTTGGGGAATGCTCACATAACATAGAAAGACTTATTTAAAAAGTTCTTTCTTAGAAGGCGGGAGCTAAAATTTTGTTCTTACTGAAAGTGCCATCTCCTGATACAGAACAGAGATACAACCTGAATAGAAACATGACAGGGATTGTGTCTGCTGAGCAATTTCAGAGCATTTTTGCTCTACTTCATCTGGTCAAAAAACTGAAGAATGGCAAAAATGGAAATATTTTCTTTTTTTAATGCCTAGATTTGCTAGATTTGAACATTATTTACAAATAAATACAGGAGGTAATAGGCTTATTAGGCTGTAGAAACGTGCTTGAAAAGTGTGGGAGGAGGTGAGGGGTCATGGAGGTCAATCCCTTTAGGTTAAGCAGGAACTCTTTGCTCAGACAAAGCTCAGTGTCTCCCATTCAAGTTGGTTGCAAGTCTAGAGCCCAAGGGGATGTCCTAATGATAAGCTTGTGATACACTGCTCATTATTTTTCATACATATTAAACTAATTTTGTTCCCAGAAGAACTCCCTGGGGTCAGCAGACGCCCCTGGTTCCCATTCAACGGCATTAATGCGTCTGTGGTGGCGTCTCAGCAATTTTGCTTGCTGGGCTCACGTTTAAAAAAATTATTTTCCTCCAGAAAAACATCTCAGTTCTTGTGCTGAATATACAATCAGTGCTTGTTTGTGTAAATTAAGGAATGAATTGTGCCGAATTGTTCTCCTCTTCTTCTCTCTTCTAGGGCTATTTGCAATGTAGCTTATGCTACTGTCAGTACATCCCACTGCGTGCTTTACAGGAAAATGAAATCATTACACACAACACAAATTGCTAGACCTGTTTCATAATCACACACTCTTAATTGGCATGTAAGCATCAAGATCCCTGTAATGCATGCAGTAAAATGTCCCTGACTCTTTTTTTTCTCCCAGGTTGAAAGGTCAATGAGAATATTTTTCTTTAATTTGACAGGCACACAAGGAATAATGCAAGACTCATTTGTGGTCAGGTAATGCACAAAGAAATCTATAAATAAAGCTAAGGGGAATATTAGATCATGCTCATATCTGAACCCATCTGGCTTAGTTCACGAAAGAATCAATATGAGGCAGAGAGCTCAGTATTACTCATGATTTATGCTCTTGCATCTAAGGGGAGAAACATTTGCAATTTTTAAGTCTCTTCATCTGAAACAAAAGGTGAAAAAGGAGCTATGGTTGGCTATAACAACACATGAAATAGGTAAATGATACGGTGACAGATTACAGCTGCAGGGGGAAAGGGATTAATTCTATTTAATGACTCAGCATACTGTTTTAGTATTTTCATCTTCACACCCCTACCCCCCAAAATGTATCAGTTCAGAGCTATTAAGAAATAAAACTGGCTAGATTTCCACAAGTTTGATGTTTGTAAATGAATTGCAATTGATAGTTCATGGGCACAGTACTGTTAGAAAATACAGTATATTGGTTTTCTTCACTGTCTTCTTTCAAACACAACTTTCACTAATAAACCCCACACCTGAAAACATGGCATGGCTAAATATTAATCCTGCCCCATACCACCATACACACATAAGCTTTTGATCCTTTTGTGAACAGACAGGATTTACATGAAAGATTTCTACTCCTATAGTACATCTCTCAACATCAATCAAATCTCCAGTTGGCCTCGAGTTGAGCCTCCCCAAGAGGCAGGAAGAGTGTCAGACAGTATTGCTGAATGCTGCACCACTGCACGGGGTGGGAGGCAGAGCGAGAGATCTCACAAAGCAATTAGGGTATAAGAACACACTACAGTGATGGGTGCCATAAAAGCGTCAGGGGAACTGGGGCAAGTAAAACATCCATTTCAGCTTCAGTGATTTGTTTTACAAACAGTAATATCCTTCCTACAAATACCAAATGCAGTTTAATTTAAATCTCGGAAGCCTTTTAGACTAAAGTGAGAGCCTGACATATTTTTCTCCCAGCTAATGTGTACAAGAAAAATCAATAATTTTTCCAGCATAATTTGATGAATTATTGCATCAGACATTATTGATCCAGTCAAAGAAGGAGGTCAGAGTAATGGAAATCAGTTGGTTGTGATTAGAAATGCTTGTGGTATTCATTTGGAAAGGTTGATAACTGAAATGGTCTATGGGCTTTACACTTATTGATTTAATAAATAGAATAAGCCTTGTTGATCAAAAAACAAGGTTAATTGTATAGGTGTTTCAGGGGGTTGTGTTGCTGAAAGCCAGTCTATATGTCTTCTGTATGTGTTTAAATTATATTTTAGTTCAGTACACTGAAAACATTCATTTTAAACATCCATTCTTTTCAGCCACAATTTTCTAATGCACTTTCTCCCTTAGACTTCATTCTGGTAGTAGGCTTAGTACTTTTTCAAGTATTTATTTTAAAGTTTTTCATATGTTAGTGTCATTATTAGTAATGAACACGTTCATTAATTTACACTGACTTTATGAACACTGGGAAGGATCCAAGAGCCTCCCACACAAGAGGCAATTGTATTGGGGCTGTTCTATTGACTTCTGCTTGAGTATGTCCTCCTAGCATAGAATTACACAGTGTTGCGTATTTCAGTCCAAAAGACACTAAAATGTTTTTAAAAGCATACCTGGCAGTTAGCAGAGATCATCCTCCATCCCATGAAGGCCCAACCCTGGAGGCATTGTTTGGCAATAGCCTAGCAGTGCAGAGCCCTCAGCACTGCACTAACAGGGAGCAGAGGCTGCCGTCTCACTCTACATACAAGAGACAGTAAGAAGGGGGCAGAATGGGATTTATCTGGGCGGGACACAGTCAAAATACAATATCCACAGCTTTCTCTCCTTTTATCTTCATACCACTGAAGTTTCTTCTGTTTTGGGCATCCCCCTAGTCTTTCTTTGCTCCCTCACTAGCTTTACTGTCCGGGCACTATTCCCCTAAATGGGATTCAGTTTCCTTTTTGCAATCTCAGCCTTCCACTCCTGTGCTTTTGCCGTTATCATGGTCTGCAGCTGCCTGTTCTCCAGGAGACTCCTGCAGCAAACGCCACGAGCCGCACCCTCGTCTGGCTCCCCACGGCCCCGGCCCTCCCGCAGAGCCCTCGGGGCTCCGGCCACGCCCTGCCCGGCCGGCCCTGCCTGAGGCCTCGGCAGCGGACTGAGGGCCGCTAGAAACGGGCTGCAGCAAAGACAAGGGATCGGATCGGATCGGATCGGATCGGCTCGGCTCGGCTCAGCTTAGCTCAGCTCAGCTCAGCTCAGCCCAGCCGAGCCCACCCCTTACAAGGACTTCGAGTGCTCTCGGTAAGAGCAATACCTACGAGCTGCTTGTAAGGAAGCAGTGGACCTGAATGTGTTTCAGCTGCTCTCTCACAGGTGGCATTTTGCTGGTGCCCATCAGAGCAGGCCAGAGCATTGCCTCTGGGAAGGGCAATTTAACTGAGCGTACAATACAAGTATTATTACTGTAGCCCTGAATTGCAAAAGAGAGTCAGAGCTCTGCTGTATCACTGGGAATATGGGGGTTGATCACATCCCATCTGCTCCAAACGTCCTTCTAGCACAGGAAATGTGGATGTGCAGATATGGCTCATTGAAAGTTAAAAATTTTTATCTACCTTCTTTCCTCACTTGGAATTATTCCAAAATTTCTCTTGAGCATGAGAAACCAAATATGCTTTCCTTAAGGTCTTCAGAAATTCCTTGCTCTGGTTCTGGTGTAATAAATACCAGCTGACATTTGAGTTGACAGTAGTTACAAAGCCTGGGCCACACAGGACAGCAGTATAGTGTGAAAAATTAAAACATCTATAGGTACTGCTTATTTGCTGCAAGTGGAAGGAGATCCTGAAAAAGAATTCTATATTTAATACCAATCATCCTTCATCATGGCCAGTGCCTAAAGATATGTGTGTTTTCCCTTGCTAGCAGCACATCTAGCAGGCACAGCAGTTGCGTAGGAGTTGAATAACCTGGGTGACAAAAGTCATCTCCCAGACAGGTAGAAAATGAGACAAGCTCTATAGCAGATGACTGGATTGATCATAGCTGCTCCGAAGCTATTTGAAGTTACAATAGCAGAGCACAGCAAGTTATACTGGCTAACTCAGTGTAGCAGCGTCACAGCCTTTCTACTGGGTTATAGTTCTTGAGAAAAGGGAGCAGGAAGACCTGCTTCCCAGTGATTTCAGCTGTATTTAGAGATCAGTCTGGGAAGGGGGTCCAAGGGAGTGCATACACTACCAATGCTGCGGAGAAAGCATAGAAGAGAAGAAAAGACAAACTTGTCATCAGGTGAGACTGGGTCTCTGTATTCTTACAGGAGCTTCTGAGAAGAAGCCAGCTGTTGCCAAGCCTGCGGTTCCCATGCTGTTCTTGATTCACGGTGGTTAGGGTGAGGAGTTCTGGCTCTAATTTGGTGGTGTCTCACATCTCCTCTGTCTTCCGGACCCAGAGGTGTCACTTTTGGTTCTTATTTGTATCGTGGCTCGTGGCTTTAGGGGTCTTTCCTTACTGTTCTTGGGTGATTGTCGTTTGCATACATGATGACATCATTCCTCTTCCTGTGATCTCGGGTGATTCAGCATGGTAGGTGAGAGGGGAGCATCGGAGGCAATACACGAGGGTATGGGGACTCACTTAATAACAGACTTCTTTAACAACTAACATTTTGTAACAAACAGTTAATTGCTCTTGTCAGTATCAGTCTCCTACTAACATTAGAACCTTGTATAAACTCAGTGTCAACTTCTATTAACGTTAGAACCTTTCATCAACAATTTTAACAATCTGTTTTTCACAGTTCTGAATCTCCTGTAGACAGTACAATGCAACTTTTCCTTCTGGATAGGATCTGTTATTTTTGTCACCTGCTCTATAATAAGACACCTGGATCATCATTGTCCCATACCAACTTTATAGGTTCTTTTGCCTGCCCACATTGTTTCATCCTAGACCTCACCAGAATGAGAAGCGATGAGAGGATCTGGCTGGGGTAAAATGGAAGAGAAACACTAATTCCCAGTTTTCTTTACATGCTGCAAGATGAAGCAGAGTTTTCTAAGTTACAGCAATGGGACATGGCAAAGCTTTCTGGTCCTTTCTAAACCGCCCAGATTTCACTGAGCTGAGGCCAGGCTGTAAAGTATAAAACTGAGAGTTCTTAAAGGGCCATTGCTAAACATTTTCTTTGCTTTCCAGGCACTGAGTTCAGCTCTGGACATTTACATGCAGTAGTGATTTAGGATTAGATTAAGAAGTACTTCATGCCTAGGATTACACCCAAATTTAGGGAACTCATTTCAGATCTCTGGGGAGCAGTCACAACCTAAAGCAGAAAGGCACCTCACCTGTGCATGGTGAGGTGCTGAGCACTGAGCTCTTAACAAGGCACCAGTCATTTGGTGTCCCTCACTTGGAAAGAGATATGATTTCCCCAGCAGGGAACCTGGTATTTCTGCTACAGTCAGGTCATAATGTTTGTATCTCTGTTAAAATGGCATATTACTCCCAATGCCGGTATCTTTCTGGCCACAGAGGCTAAAGAAGTATTTCTTGTTCATACTTTATGCTTTTTTTCCTGTAAAGCTTCACTCCTTTACTGTTTCTTATTTGGAAACTCTGAGTTATGTAAATAAAATCCGTGACTTTTGCCTTTCCAGGGGCTGGAGCTAAGTTAATGTAGAGCAGTGCCAAGGAGCAAACAGGGTTAGAGCATTTATTAAATTGCCATTCTCTTGCTTGTAATTTATTCTTCTTATCTCTGGCTTTCCTCTGCAGAGATATTTATAAAAATAGGAGTTCTATGCACTGTATATCAGAGGTTTATTTAGGATTGTTGTTGAAGATTTACACTGCTCAAAAGAGCAGTCATAGCAGATAATTCCATTTGCAAGCTTCAACAAAGTGTTCTGGGATAAAGTGCTGTTATCACCGTGAAGAATTTAAATGGTGGCAGGGTATACAGACAACTTCTTTGGCAAACAAGGCTGTGGCAAGATAACTCAGCAAGTTCCTTTGCCAATGGTGGTTTTGTTTTTTTCCTGCTGCCTGTTAAACACACATTACATCCACTTCCCAGCCCTCTCCAGAAGTTTCAGCACCATGTCTACCCTGCAGAGCTAACATTCCTAAACATAAAATGCCTCTCAGGATCTCACCTAGAAGGATTGCTGGGCACCTCACAGACTGGCAACTGCTTCTTCTGTTATAAAACTTCTTGTTAAATAAATGTGCTTTGGCTTTGCCATTATGATAAGGACAATAATAATTTTACTAAGAACCTAATATAATTCAATGTGATCACCCATTGGGAGAAGCTGGGTTAAGATACTTCTTACTTTCTGGGAGATTCCTCATTAATTCACATCTTGCTGACTACAAGTTTCACTATTGCAATAAATCAATACTGTGTTTTAGTAATCCATTACCAGCTGTTGGGAGAGAGTGAGAAAGAGACGAGTTTGCAAGTTGGTAACACACTTCACCTCATAGTCCTCATTGACCAGAGACCCTCCCTACACATTTACACCTGCAGGGACATTCCAGAGGGAAGTCAGTGATATTCTTGCTATATATTGCATGTAATATATAATTATTATGTGTCATATATTGCACATAATATGTAATGATAATACAGTGCTCTATATTGCAGTTATCTAGCTGAGAGTCCCTTCCCTGCAAACTGACTTCTTTTCTGTGTCACAGCCTTAGTAGCCCCTGAGGAGCTGCTGCCTCAGGGTCCCAGTGCTGCAGGCCATGCCACTGCTGACAGGGGCGGAGGGGCTCAGTGTCTGTGGCCTTCCCTTCACAACCATTCACTGGGTTCTGGAAAAAGGAATTCTTGCTGCTCCTTCTCATATTGTTCCCTTTCAGCAAAACCATCAGATTTTGGTGTTGTCAGTCTGGCATCCCCTCATTAGCACTGGAAAAGCTCATCAGTGTAATTCTGTGTATATTGCACTGGAAATCTTGCAAGATGCCACAGAACTCCCCCGTGATTTTCTTCCTTTCTCTCATTGCTTTTATGTTGTCGGCTAGAACAAAAGGAGTTTCAGTTAATTATCTGTGTATTTGCTGAAACCACTAACCTACATCCCAATTAGCACAAAACAGTTGCTTGACTGACATTCTTGGCAGATTTAAACACCTTCTGATGGTAAGTTGAAAAAATTCCCATTTTCCAATTTGCGTATTCAGATTTTCTTATACAAAAATAAACATTCTACTTTTTTCACTATTCTCCAGTATGTAAGGAAAAGGAGGATTATTCAGTAGCTGGAAAACTAACCTGAACTGTGGGAGATCCAAACTGATCCTCTTTTTCTCCACAAATTTTCCACTTCTGTAGGCCAGTTCTTCAGTTTCCTCTGCCACAGCTTTACCTTTGTAAAAGGCAAACAACAGCATCATTTTCACAACTACAGATTGTGAAAATCTCAGTTATTACAGTGACAGGAATGATGCAGGTGATTAAGTAGATAAACTGCACTGTAGGATCAGAATATGGAGGCATTTAATCTGGTTTAATGCTTTGAAAATATATTTATCTCTGTGAATATGACTTTTTTTCAGTGCCGTTCTGTTCTGATGCACTGTTTCTTAGCTGGATCCATTTCCTCAGCTTACTTCACTACCCAAAGTACAGTGAGAAGACAGCTCAAAGACACCATGCCAATGTAATGCAGCATGCAGGAGGAGATGGCTCCAAGTATTAACTTCCTGCACTGAACCACCACCAGACAGCAAATCATAGCCTTAGAGTTTCAGAAATCATTTCTTTTGCACGGTAGCTCATGACATAGCTGGAACTCAATTAATGTTTCCACTGAGTTCTCATGGATCTGTGTGTGCCCTTGCATGCAATATCCAGACAGATCACATGCACAGTCACAGCCACCTCACTGATGGGTACAAACTGAATGTCACCATCTATGCACCCACCATATTGTCCTCACCCTTGATGGTAATTCAATGTGATTTTTTTCTCCTCTTGGGGAAAATATTAAACAGCTGCAAGATGTGGAAATTTTATTACATGTGTGGAGGGAGAGGGTTCAGATGTCTCTCTTCTGGCAGATAATTGCTTAGCTTAATGAGGAAGTTTTGTAGTGTTTTTAACTATTGCTTCTGTGCCTTGTTTAATTATTTGCATATGGCATCATCAAGTTAAAACAAGTGTACACACTCAGCACTTCTCACTCTTGTATTAGACATTAATGAAAAGAAGCTGAGGATAGGTTTCTTACTAATGATGATAGAAAATTAGTTTCAAAACCCCAGAGGTGTTTTGCAAGATACACCAATGATATATAAAGGTCCAAGGAGAGAAATTCCACACAAAATATTGCCTAGGCTCTTTTGGACTCTTTCTCCAAGAGATCTTTTTCCCATTTAATTTTGTAGTTATGAGGGAGGATGGAAAAGAGTAAACAAAGAAGGTTCTCAGAGATTGCAGGACTGCAATACTCCTGGCAAGTAAGCAAGGCTGATAAACAGCGCAGGCGAGACAGCGAATGCCAGCATGGCATATACAGTAAAGGTTACAAGCCTGGAGACCTACAGCGAAAGACAGATTCATGGCCTTTTTTTAAGTCTTGAGCTAGCGAAAAGTTGAGTGTCTGGAGAGGAGCAACTTATTATGCATTAGTCATAACATTTTGAAGGGCAGCAAATCCACAGGCAGGAGCACAAGAAAACAGTTGCTAATCCTTTTCCTCTCATTCTGCGAGGTGCAGCCTCCAGTTATCCCCAAGCACCTCAGCCAAACAACAAGGACCCAGTTCAGAGAGGACCATGCTCTGGCTGCACTCTGTGCTACCCTATGCTTCAGCATCTCATTTGCAACCTTGTGTATTCTCTGATAAGGCTGTTTTGAGTTTGGCAGTTGTTTTGTGTGATAGGAAGAGACGGTGTTGATCATTAGGACTGGCTGGTTCAGTCAGTGGTGGGCAGTCATGCAGTGTGTAACACAAGGCACATTTAGCAGTAAGGGATCTGTTTGCCCAGCTTCATGTTTTCCTGCAGCTAAGTTGGGAAGAGCTGCAGGAGGGAGGGTCAGGTGATGCTGCTGACATGCCTCAACCATTTTAACACATCAGATAGGTCTTCAGTTTGGGGAGTTGCTTATTGCCCTGAACAATAGACTCCTAATTTTTTCTTTGAGGGCCTGCATAACTCTACAGATAAATAAGTCTATGGCAGTAAGGCTGGTTTTTTTAGATAATTTTAAGAACAGGTTAGATATAGCCCATATACATACTCAGCTTGAGAATTTCTGCACCACACAGCTGCCTACACTTGCTGTTTGCATTGTCTCCTATGTCCCTTCCGTTATCGGTTTAATGGCTTTGACATTAAACACCTGAACACTTGCTCAATATACAGAATAGGAAAAAAAGGATGAGGCAAGATGGATAAAAGATAAATGGAGGTGACAAAGAAGGTAGCACTAATGGTTTCAACCAAAATAGCTCTTTTTATGTTTGAGCAGGTCCTTGAAATACAAATGCATCACAACTATTAACCATAAGATGCACAGTTTGCTTATGTTGGTCTCAGTGTTCTCGATTCACTTTGTTTTACTGATGTCCAATAATTTACACACAATTATGATTTTGTAGTTACAGTTTAGTTATGTGGGAAAGAGACTCTAAAGTGTTCTTGTCACACAGTGTGTGCTGGAAATGTGTTTAAAACAGAACTACGGGTTTGAAGAGGTCTCAGGTCCTGCTTGTTTTGCAGTCAACATTTAGCAGTAATACGGTCATGATGCTACTTTAAAAGGGTGCAAAATTCACCTCTAGGAACAATCAATAAAATATATTAACAATTTGGAAGAAAAAGTAATGGAGTGGAAGCTGGTAAAAGCCAGAATAAAATCTAAAACAGCGTGCTTAACATCCCTGTTACACCTGGGTATTTCAGGGATCTGACACTGGTCCAGCCACTCTTAGGCACACACAGCAAGACAGTATTTGGGCAAAGCTGTTTTCCCTGTGGTGCATGTACATAAACTCTAGTCACTGTTAGCCTTGAAGAGGGCTGCAGAGCTGCAACATTGCTATCTGGAGCCACAGGAGTTCCTCTGCTGGCTTCTGCAGTTCGTTAAATTAAACTTTACAACAAGATGTAACACCCAGAGCAGCACAGTAAAGTTTCTGTTCTAACCAGCTAACTAGCTTAGTGCTAGTGATCAGCCCATATACTGCTAATTGCAAGTGGAGTGGAAACAATGTGCAGCCTGACGCGTCTTTAAAAACTGTATTTCCTGAAATCCTCTATCGGAGTCACACAACCACAAAGTGTCATCTGATGAGGCAGCAGAACATAAAAGATATGGATTTCAGGCTCTGGATGTTTTCATTTTGCCAGGATGAGTAGAGGCATCAGTTTGAAAGGAAAGTTACTAAGGAGACAGAAGTGGCTTTCAGTGAACTTGAGCAAAACCAAGCCAGTGACAGGACTTCCTTGAGAAATACACTCCAGTAAAGATTAGCCATGCTGTCATCAGCAGCCCATCCCTGTGGTGAGCGCAGAGCCCACTGCCCAGTCACTGACATGCTCACTCCTCTTTAAACCAAACCGTGCTGCCAGGCCGTGCAGAAACACTCTTGCTGAGATTAGAAGGCACAAAATCTGGTGTGTATCTTAACTTAGTCTAGCTGAAAGGTATGGAGTGACTGGGCAGGATCTGGATCAAACTAAGTGGAATTTAAGGAAGGATACCCTTCCTTCTTAAAAACCAGACTTCTCTCTGCTGACAGGTTTTATGGTGTGCAATTAGTGTGGCAACATGATACAGCTCCAAGTGTTTTCCTGGAGCCCTTAAGAGTATCTTATATCTCTTATATCAATACATTTTGGTGTCCTTAAGAGTGTTTTGTATCAATATATTTACCTTGCAACATGTACATATTATGAAATTATAGTAATATTCCCAATATTAGTTTTGGCAATATTGGACGCAGAACTTATCTTTGTCAAGGAAAGCATCTCTTACATCACAAAATTATGACCAAACAATACAATACATTTCAAAAAGTTATCATTTTCTTGAAAAGCCATTTTGGCCAAGAAAATGGACTTGTTCTAATCAAAACCACAACACTATATAAAACACAATATAAAATAACAGAGGTGACTATGCTTTTGTGGGCATCTGAGCATAAAATGGTGAAACAAGATTACATCTCAAATGAAGGAACTCAGGGGCACTTTCTGTCACCTACCTACTGCTCTACCCACAGAAAATCACACTAGAGGGCACCTGTGTCAGGTAAAGAAAAATTAGTGGCATTTCATTTTTCTATTTTACTGATTTCAAGTGTTCAAAATTCCTGAATGACACTCTCCAAAATAATGAGGTTTAAAAATAGTAAATGTCATAAATACTTTCTGGGTTTTATTCCATAATCAAAGTAATTATAGCATGATTTAAGGTTAAAATGCCTCATTATTAATCTTTCATTACCTGTGATTGAATTAGGGCCCAGCAGCATTCAAACCAGTCCTGCAGGCACTTGCTAGCTAGCTACTACCCCTTTTTTAATATAAGTAGCACAACTCTGTCGTCTCCAGGGACTCTAGCAAAACATTAGCTTTTGTAACATGACTGGAAAGGTACCAAGTTTGGGTTATTTTCAGTATGTGGGAGTAAGTTCCAGAAAAAGAGCTGGTTGGGGAATTCTCCAGCAGAAGGTTTTTCAGCAAGAAGATGCCCTTTTCGCACAACCAGTGTTTTCTATGTGGAAAAAAAATTTAAAAGTACATTTTTTCCTGGGAGAATCAAAACAAAGGCTGGCCCAGCTGCTGCCTGCTACATACTCTACAGTTCCACTTTGAGCAAAAAGTGAGTTTAACAGCTGCTTCCCAGGCAGGCTGCTGGAGGTGAACAGTCCCCAGCTCTCTGTCCTCCTGGCATGTGCCAGCTGCAAAGGGAGAGGAGCAGGACAAAATGGGGAGGATTAGAGCCCTTCACATTCCTGGTGAACCTTTGCCAGTTCCCAGCCTTGCTGCACAGCTCACAGCTCTCCAAGTTGTAGCATCCACACATAATGAAAACGCTACTTCAAGGCCCAAGAAGTTAATTTTTTTCTGAAAATCCATTGCTACAAAAATGTCACCTTGACATTTTGTGCTGGTTCAATACATATGTTTTCTGTGGGGAACAGAGTTTCTGTTTTCAAGATGATTCTGCCCACGTGTTGCAGGCTCTCGGGAGACCCCACCTGCCATGGGGGCTGAGTGACCCTTCTGGCCATAGCAATGGCCATGGCCATGGGCAAGGGCTGTCCTGGAGGTGAGGCCTCTGCAGAGGTGCTGGGTTACCTGAGTAAGTGTCATGGTTTGACACTGGCCAAGGGCCAGTGCACCCATGAAAATATATTTTTTTCAATTTCTGCTGTGAGATAGGACCAAAAAAGGAGCACAACCACCCAAACTTTACTAACTAACACTAAAAAGGAAGGAAAAACAAAGAAACTAGAATGAAACTTCCAAAATATCCATCCTCTCCCCACCTGCTGTTCACTCTCCCACTGACATGAAAAGACAAAACCTAGGATTTTCAGTCAATCCACCCCTTGAACAATCATTTCCCCAATCCATCAGGAAGAGCAGGAGTCTCTCCTGCCTTGCCATAGCTTCTCCACAAGAATACCAGTCCTCTTGTGGCCACACAGTTCACAAATGGCTCGCCCGCGGATTTGCCATTTGGAAGCATCACCCCCCATGGAACAGTCCTCTCACAACAGCCCATGGGCCATATCAGCTTTTAGGGTGCAGTTTAAGAATGTCTTTTTCCTAGTCCAAACAAAAACTCTCCTCATCAGCTCCATCTTCATCCCAAGGAACAGTTATCTCTCATTCCTGGGGCCGGGGATATCATTAAATCAGTGCTTCAGCACTCCCCATTTCTGGTTGTCCCTGGGGCCGGGGACGTCAACATTCAGTGCTCCAGCACTCCCAATTTCTGATCATCCCTGGGGCCAGGGATGTCAACAATCAGTTCTCCAGCATTCTCCATCTGTGCTTGTCCCTGCGGCCGGGGATGTCAAAATTCAGTGCTTCATCAGCATCCCCCAAAGGACTAGGACATCCCCCTAAAAAGCATGGTACATGTTATAGAAGCATCCAGTCCATTCTCTATGGCTTTGCAAGAGAAGTCCATACCAACCTGGCCCACTCCTTCATTCTTCCTTCCCACTTTGGATTCTTTCCTGTCTTTTCCTCGACATCAGGTCTCAGGTCCTGTCTTTTATCTCCTTTGAGTTGCTCCCCTTTCAGTTGAGTAGGATGCATGCCTCAAAAAGCTCCATCTGGGCAAGAAACAGTTAAAACCTCATTTTCTGGGAGTTCTGCCAGTAGCTCGGCTGTTTGTCAGCTCTTCTGATAACATGTCCTTGAGCCGCTGGCAGCGCTTGAAGTGGGGGGAGGGGGGATTTTTTCTCCTCTCCCAGGCTGGGGTCAGCCCGTTCCCTCCACCACTCCCTGCCGGGACAGTTCCCTCAGGAGGGGCTCTCCCAGCCCAGACTGGCACGACCCNGACATGTTGGGGAGTGGGGGAACCGGGCCAGGGCAAGCTCTTCCTTTCCATCCTCCCCACCACCTGCCAGGACAGCTCACTCAGGAGAGGCTCCCGGCATGTCCCAGCCCAGCCTTTCCCTCTGTGGCCAGGGGCGGGGGGAAGCTGGGCCAAGGCTGCAGCACGGCTGTACCTCTTCAAGGCCGGAAGGAAAAGAGCGATTCCCAGCTAGTCCTGTGCCAAATGTATTTCCTACTGAGACACATTTCACTTTTGATTGGCTCATTTCGCTGTCTGTCTTTAAAACTGGCCACAATTGGTGTTGCAGTGGCCTCATGGGAAATTCACAGACATACCTCACTTCCAGGGGTGGCTGTTTTCCTGCCCAACAAAATATCAATCAATCTCAAACCAGCACAGTAAGCAATTAACAAATCAGCCTTGAAATTAGAGTTGCGATCAGAAGAAAAGCTCAAATCCCTCCATCACCAGAGCTATGAAATGTTTATTCCAACCACAGCATAGAAACATGGGTTTAATGGCACTTAAATATATTGGTGTCTTACAGCATCCTAGGACATGAATATATTCATCTCTTTGCATAGTCTCGGGAAATTGCAGTGATGGATTGACATAATTTTGTAATTGCATGCGATGTGCAACCAAAACAGAGCTCAGGCAATGAGCTGCATTCTAAATAAATGCTTGATGTAAGGACTGCATATATGGGATGAAATATTAATTTTTTATGCTTCAATTGAGATTTTTAAGGTAGTCTGAATTTCCTTGAATGCGTGTGTTTATCATTATCAGCCTGAACACAACTAGCACTCTTCAAGATTTCTTGCTGAAAGGAAATTGAGCGTGCAAATACTCTTTCATCATAATCACACCAACTGTGCAGGGTAATTCATAAAAGAGCCGAAAATATATTGAAATTCAATACTATTTTAGTCCAAATCAATATTAATAATTGTTTGTGTTTTAAAGTGAAATTTACAGTTAAAAATATACAGAGATCATCCCATAGTTGCTAACACATCAAATTTTCTGATTAAATTTAAAGGCACAGTAATTTTACTTCAAAATGTTTTTTTTTATGAAGCAAGAGAAGGCATTGATCTGTGAAGACAAATATCTGTTATTTATATGAAGAACATTGAAACATATTTTAATTATAAATGAGCTGAAAGGTCAGTAGCTATTTTATTTTTAAGGTCTTGATTTTAAATTTGGATAGCTTAATAAAAATATTTATGTGGAATGGGTCCCAATCGAAAGTGCACAGAAGGATTAGGCACAAAACACTCGATCTATAGTCAAACCCCAATACTATTGGTACCGTTTACAGAACCATTAAGTTTGATTACAGTAAACAAATAATAATTTCTTTGATCTTCAGTCATAGAATCATAGAACAGTTTGGAAGGGATCCTAAAGATATCTAGTTCCAAGCAGATTTCAGTCTAATTCCTTCCAGGTTTTTTAGTGTGAATGCCCTGATCTGAGTACCAAATGCAGATGATTTGAGTACCAAATCAGATAATTTGAGCTTGCAATGATGTTGTCTGAGCCCTCAGCCAGAACTTGAACAGTGTCAGCCCACAGGAGGGAAGGGGTGAATAACCCTGTGTGGCTCAGGGCTGCCCACACCAAACTGGAAAAGGTCCCTGGTTTTGTATAAAATTTACAGCTTCAGTGTCTGAGCCCAACTCACCAACATGCTGGTGTCTCAGCAATACAGCCAGAGCAGTGGTACTGGGGAGAGGAATGCCAGAATGCTTTTTTTCTCTCCCCAGGAAGAGTCCTCTGTGTCACAAATACTTTGACAGTTGTTCCATTTTCTGGAGCAGGCACCATTCCGCCTGTCCACATTACAGCAAAAAGAAGGACAAAATGAAGGAATTTTTAGGCTCTGTCTCCCTTCTCCTCACTGAATGCAGAAGCTGAGAAGGGATGGACTTACAAACCAAGTCTGATGTCAAGTGCATGGAGTCAATAGAGTATGTCCATTCCTGCAGAGCATCAGTGGAACAACAGGAGGTTTGCTGATGACATTTATTGTTCTCCAATATTTGCAGCACACGGGTATGCCTAGCAGCTACTTGCCTTATCTGTTCTCATTACAAATCACACAAAATGTGTTTAAAAATAACTGAATAACAGCACATCAAATAGTAATACTCTCCTACTGTACCAGCATTACAGAACTGATTTTTAAAGAGACTTCATGCCTATTCAGGATTCTCATTACAGCTCAATATCAAAAATGGCATTTTGTTTAAAAAGCTGAGTAATTGCACTTATATCCATGTGTTTCCTCTGGCTGCTCTAAGTGTGGATTGTCTGAAATTCTGGTGCAGAGTAGCTTGCAGAAAAGGAAGAACTAGAAGTGTAAGTGCATGTAAATTTCCAAGTTCCCTGTACAGTGACCATCATATTGGTGTCTGCTCCCCTGTGGACAACCTTGCAGCTCATTTCTCACCCATGCAGTCTCACACTTGGTGCAGCCACCGCCTAACAAAAGGGCCCCATTTCTGAGCACAGCCTGTGTCCATCTCCTTCGTGGCTGTATTGGCAGCCATACCTTCCTGTTGTTCAAAGCACGGCTGTGCTGAAGTTGCAGGTGGGATTCCACTCCTTCCCCAAAGCCAACCTTGGCAAAAGGCAAAACTTTTGGAAACAAAGGGATTTAAGGGTAGAGCCAATGTTCACTGCCCTGTGTAACCAGTGCTCCAGTATAACCCCAGTAAACATTCCCAATACTGCCTTGCAGCTGGCACTCTACCCCAGTATTACAGCTCTGCCTCTCTGCAGCCCTGGTAGCTTCTACAGGCACCTGCCTTCACTTACCATCACACAGAGCCATTTCACTCCTTAAAGTGATGGAAAAGTTTTCAGGTCCTTCTCTTCTCTCATACACCCCCGGGAGATCTCTCAGTTGGCAGATCTTCCCTTGGTCCCACAAGGCATGAGAGCAGAAGGGGCTCAGTCCATGAAAAGTAAAGAGAAAGTATACGTATTGTTATATTTAAGTGAAGTTAAATTCCAGTGAAGTTGATTTTAGGTTCTGTTGAAATATACTTATTTAAATTATAAGAAATAGCTCTTTTTGTTATACAAAAGAATGACATAAAGCCTGAATTAATTTCTGTTAAAATCTGCTCATTTAAATTACAAGATACAGATATTTTGTTATAGAAATAAGAATAATCTTTGCTGTTTTATCTTCCATAGGCAGCACTAAACAATGAGCAACAATTTCATACTATAACTGTTACTAGTTGTAAGCTGTTTAATGCTTTCTTTTTACTTCTTTTTTTGCTTTAATGTCATATATACATAAATCTCTAAGAAAACATTAACTCAGTTTCTTAAGATAGTTACTATTGATATTTTAATAATCCTGATTATGTTGTTAATCTTATTATGTGAATTCACTGACTTTTTATAACAAGCATTACCCATAAGATATTATTACTTTGCTTATTTGCTATTTGTATACAGTACCACTGACTGTTTAACTGAAGATAAATGACAAAGCCAGCTGATTTACAAATATCAATATATCTTTGTATAGCTATCTACAAGACATGTATCATTTTAAGAAGTGTTCCTAACTACTGTTACTGAGAAATTTTTAGAATATATTAGGGAGACTCTTCCAGTTAAGGCATGGGCCCTTGCCAAGTCCTAGCCTTACCTAGTCGAGAAATATGCCAAACCCAGGTGTTTTCTGCACCAAAACTGTTCTCAGGTCATTTTGACTTACTAAATTAATTCCAATAATAGCTGGAACTCCTTTTGAAGTGAGTTTGGAAATCATACCCGGGAATGATTTTCTAAGACCTTTCAAGGATTTCTAATTACCTAATCTCATGTGTGTGTCTGTTATCTGAGATATTCTTCATTGTTGTATCTAAATTGTTCCTGACTGCTGTAGGTTTCTGGTTTTTCCCGCATGTGCTGTTTTCTGTTGTTCCTTTTGTATCTGTGACAGAACTCATGTATGCTGTTTTTCAAATCAAGAGAAGGGGGGAGATGTGAGAAATGGATTTCTAGAGAATTCTCAAAGCCTGATTGAAAGCTCACACAGTCCTGTACATCTGTATGCAAACTCTGAGATATGGTGTGCTGACTTAGAGAGGCCATGGAATAGAACAGACATTGTTGAGAGAGAAATTGAACTGGAAACAAGTTTCAAAAGATAGCCTTGCAAACAGAGCAGATATTTGGGAGAGTTAGAACTGTGAAAAATGCATTGTAGCAAGACCACATGGGGTAAAAACAACAATGACTGGTGTTAGAAGTATTAGCAACATCATTGGCAAAAGCTAATGGGCTGAAAAACATTTATAATGTGTTGTAACCAGGAAATAGGTTGGCTTCTGATACAATGGCACGGCATGTAACATCTGTGTCTCACCCATCTGTGAGACTGATCATGGAATAAAGTCTTTGAAAACGCCTCTCAGTTGCCCCTTCTCTGCAAGAGCTGAGTTTATTTAATCCAACAATCTTTGATCAGAGAGAAAGCAAATTTCAGTAAGAAGCAAATTACTCATTATGGCTAGAAGGATTCAGAGTCAGAATTAGCTGAGAGCAGTCAAATGTACACCATTACAGAAGGTGCTAGAGTCAGTAAGGAACCCTCTCCAGAGCCATAGCAAAATGTGCCATTTCAAGGTTAGGAAGGCTATTTTGTTCTTCCTGTAGAAGAACATCACCACAAACTCACACAATGTGAGTCAGGAGCTTGTTTTCCTTCTGCTTTTGCAGAAATTTTGGTGTATTTTGTTTCCTCAAGTGCACAATTAAAACTACCCTCACTGGTGACAAAGGTTTTTAATTTCTAGGGTACAGGGACCATTACAGTTTTCCTTTTCTTTTTTTGCTTGCTTATGACTCCCACACACAGATTCTCCGCCTCGGATACTTTTGTCCTTTAGAAACAGGAAATGTCATTGAGGAATCATGAACCTCCACACTGTATTACATAAACCGTATTACATATGGCACAGTTAGGCCATAATGTTGAGGAAGGGGCTCCCACACATATATATATATACATAAAGCCACTCAAAATTATTGCTATAAAAACAATTTAAAATCTCATTATATCAAGAGATGTGTCATGGGAATGAAACTTTTACCCAGTGGATGGGAACATATTCACTTTTTATACGCACATGCACATGTATATATATATCAGCTGCTCATAAAATCTTTACGTTTTCTCTTCTTTTCTTCCTTATCAAAACACACTTAAAACTGCAAAGAAAAATTAATTTATAAAGGAAAAATTCTAATTTACGTTTGCTTCATACTGATGTAAAGGAGAAAGGATGTCTGGGGTAATCACTTGTTTGGTACCCCTGGAAGTCCAGCTTATTCCAGGTGCATTGTAACTTCTGAAAGGAAGCAATTTTATTTGAAATACCCAGGAAACCTATGGAATAGACAAACAAAGGAAGACAACTGAAGAAGAGTATAATATAACTGTTATATGACAGTGCAATAATCTAAAAAATCCTTTGAAGATGTAAGTGTTCCTTTAAATAGAAGAGAGATTGAGGCATGGGAAGCATTTCAAACAAGACTGTAATGAGAACCAAGTGGGCAGCTGAATAACCAGAACTCTGCTGTATTTTACAAGAGTTCAGTATTATCCACACAGCATATTTCTATATGTAATATTGAATGTGGGTAACATGCCTATAAATCCTACTGCCACCCAGTGCCTAGAAAGCTTGGGTTGCCATGCAAATTGTGTGGAAAAAAGCTGGACAATTTCATTATTGACCCTCACTGTTTACACTGTCACTGTGCAGTTCCTGTGACACATTAATTTGAAACACAGTAAAAAAAACCTTTTTTTATTTCAAAGGCAACTGCTTTTGAGATTATGTTTCAGTTTAGGAACAGAATTATAACCCCTGGAGGATCTTGAAGAGGTTGTGTTGACTTGCTAAGGCCCTGATGCAGTATTGAGGAGATTAGTAACACATGATGCCTGCTACAATTTGCACTGGAAAAGATAGGAATGAAGTCTTCTTGACTTTGAAAGGATTATTTTGGTTGTTTACTCAGTGCTGTCACTTTTGGTCTTAAATTGTAGATGAAAGTGGAAACCAGAAGTGCCCACTTCCTATTGCAATACGTGATGGAAGTGAAAGGAGAAAGCTTTAGCAGATTTGCCAGGAGTTTTGGAATGGGAAAAAAGGGTCATACATTACCACTCCTGACTTCAGCCACATAAAACATAGCTTTCTGCAATTATGCTGAAATTCAGGCTTTGGCACATTAAATGGCTTTAATATCCCTTCCAGCACTATGTGGATCCAAAGGACAACACTGGACCCACCAATACCTGACAAAACAAGTTTCTGCCAGAGTAACAGAAAGCCTCTTACCCCCCTTTCCGCACTCTTTTGGGTAAATGGATTGATGTATAGGTGAGCTAAAGAGGCTCCTGTAATTTTCAGAAATCTCTTCCTGTCAAGAATTCCCCATTTGGCATAATTGGAAGAGATGCTAAAAGCCAAGACATGTAATGACACTGGAGAATAGAGCTATTGATAGACAATAAGTTTTGTCTAATTTCCTGCCGAACTGCTGATGCCCACTAGTGACTGATTGCAGAGGTGTCAGCTCAGCATGTGCATCCAGGATCCCTGGGATGCGGGAGAGGCTACTTAGGCAGCAGGGGGAAGAGGTGTCAGCTCCTCGGGCTAGTTACAAGCTCAGTAGGTCCAGTTCACCTGAGTTCCAGTTCCTGCCTCTGCAAGTGGTTCTTGGGAAAATGGAGTGTAAAGTAGTGCTGCACAAAGTCACAAAAGGCAGGTGTGCATTCCATTACTGAATTCCAGTGGGTGAACTGCTCTGTGCATCTGGCAGTGCTTGGGAGGTACCCACTGGAGCCCCCTGGGTGAGGGTTCATCATGGTCCTGAGGACACCAGGCTGAGTCACCCCTCCCCACTCAAGTGTTTCACTTCTGATTTAAAAAGATTTCAGAGCTGGAGAAATCCTTAACTTCTCTGTTGATTTCATCAAAGTAGGTTTAATTCCTTTCCCCATAGGAATGGAAAATATGAATCCAGATATTTTCAGAAGAGTTTTGGAGATGTTTCAGGAACAGGATATTTTGAACGGTTTCAACTTTGAAGTTAGTATTTCACCTTTCTTCAAAATGCTTATTTTCCATTATTACACAAAGAAGAACGTGATTATATATGAAGTTGATATAAGCCAGACAAAATGTTTTGATTTGACATATCATCTGGAAACAAATTCGTTCTTCCGAAATCTCAGGAAAAATCAGTTTTTTTCTACTGATACATGAGCCTGATTATAGTGATAGAAAATACAGCACCCAAAGGTGAACATTTGATGAATGGAAGCAGGCACAGGATTAATAATTTCCTACTTTCTATGCTAAAGAAGCTAGAGGATTTGGGGCATAATACTTAGGATTCAATTGCATTTCCTATTTCCTAGAAGTGCTGACAGATACAGAATAATATGACTTTTAGTATCTCCACCTCTGCTTTTGTAAAACTCCTTTAAAAAGTTAGTTTTGCTAGTGAATGTGAATAATGTTTATAAATCCAATCTTTGCTTCTGTAAATGTTATGAGAAGCCTGATCTAGATGTCAGAGGTAAAACAGACTGGACACTTGAGAGATGGGAAAACTCAGTACCCTGTCTTTGAAGGCCTTTTGTCTCTGTGAGTGCTTTGAAGCAAGTAAACATATGCTTGGTTTGCCTGCAGAGTGAGAAGCAGCTGTTCTTCACACACCTCCTGGAAACAGCTAATGGATCTGGGAAAGATCATTTCAGTAATAATAGTAAAATTTCCTATATTCTTGTAGTAATAATATTCCCTTTTTCTTAATTCAGCTATTTGCCCAGTATCACTATCCCAGTCTCTAACTGTATTACACAAGTAAAATTATCTTAATGATGCAGAAAGTAAGTGCTTCATTGTGATGCCTTTTCAGGACACCCAAAACAAAGCCCAATAGAAGAGAAAACCCCTCACATCTCCCAGCTGCCAACAGCTCCCAGTTAAACTTCGCCAGATCAACTACAGGAGTGCTGAAATTTAACGTGTAGTTTTTATTGCTGTCAGGCAAATCTTGATTTAGAAAAACATTCCTGCATTAAAAGTCTCTCTTTGAACTGGCAATCCTACCAGTGTGTGCTTTAGCTGGGGACAGGCCATCAAGGGTCAGACACTGCTGAGGCTGTGCCTGTACACTGCCACATTTCTCTGTACACAGAACCTGGACAGTGGTGCCTCCACAGAGTTCGATGGCACTAGAGGGATGCCCCCGTTTGCCTCCCAGGGATGGCGCAACCAGAGCCTCAGGAGTGCCCAAGCTGATCGCTGCTGCTCAGCACCTGCTGGTCATCCAACAGCACACAGGTGCTGATTCCTGAATCCCTGGTTCCAAGACACCTGCATTCTGCTGCCTCCTTTGAATAAACAGCAGGCTCTTACTCTGCTCTGAGGCAGCAGCATGCCCTCAACTGCAGGAAGAGCAGCTAAAATTCTTTCAGCTTTCTCAGCATGAGAAATTAAGTTTACTGTGTACATGTGAACTAGGCATTTACACTCATTCACAGGTGATTTGTAATTGTCCAATTTAGCAATAAGTAATTTAGCGATTTGCAAAGAATTTGGATGTTTTGTTGATTTGCTGTATATGGCAACAATATGTAATGCTGATGCAGGCATTAGTTTGTGTTCCTTGATTCACTGGCAGTTGCCTTGGCACCTTGCAGTGAAGCCTCAGGAAGGGAGAGTATAAAGGTGCCCTGCACCTTTACAGTCTCTGGCACACCTTGATCATTCCCTTCCCCTGGTTCCACAGAGGAATAAACCCTGTTTTGCTCTCATCTCGGCACAGTGCCTTTCATCTTCAGGCTAATTTAGCTGGGCTGGTCACCCAGCATACCAGCACCAGTTACAAAGAGGGCCAGGCAGCTTGGGTTCTGCAGGGTGGCTGCAGGTGTGCAGCCAGAGAGAGAAATGAGGGGGTGGAGCACCCTTGGATCCTCAGTCCCTCCTGCTCTCTGCACGTAGCCAAGCTCTTGGTAAGAGTTGTTGGCAGTGCTGTGAAAGCTGCATACCCTGGTATCACGTTTTTCTCAGACAGTCTTAGATATGCTATGCTCATACTAACCTCAGCTGAAGATAACAAGCCTTTTCCTGGGGCTTATAACAAGCTTATCCTGCCACTTTGCTCTGCAAGGTTTTATTTTACTTTCCTTTGATGCATCAGTGTGCTTAGGGAAAGATTCAGTTCTAGATGGACCAAAGGCTAGCTCCTGAGTTTCTACCTGAGGATTACACCGTGCCCTTAGATTGTATCTCATCAATGCTGTTCTTCACATTGGCTTGTTAGCAGCAGACAAGGGAGAGAATATCATGTCTGCAACACTCATGGATGAACAAATGGCCATGAGCTATCAGACACCACCCCTAGTGCAGCCTGGCTGACCCACCTCAGACTAGGGATCAAACAACAGAAGTGTTGTTTTTCTTGGACTCATCCAGTATTATAACACCAAACTGCTCACAGTGAAAGTGTTCGTTAGGCCTCCAGGCAGAGATTGCCAGAAGCAGACCTACATAGCACTATTTTCAGAACCACTTTTTTCAGAAGATTTAAATAAATCTTGGTGGAGTCTTTCCATACTGCTTGGGAGCAGGGAGAAATTAGTTCTGCTTCTGTGTTTGTAAAGAAAAGATTTTCTGCCAGGAAATTTTGCTGTAATATTCAAGTGTTTTCCAGAAACATATTTGGAATTTTTTTTTACCTAAAATGGTACATCATTTTTCTTAACAGTCTTTCATTAATGATGCAACACCCATGCTCCTACCTGATGCTAATACTTCCTCAGCTCACAATTCATAGGAGTACTGTGGTGATTGATAAATGTCTTTGAACTGGAAAGTGCTGAGTGCTAATTACTGTCTGTGCACACTCGTGCTGCTTTCAAGTGCAGGTCAGTCACATACCATGATAATAGGAAAGCTTAGGAAAACAGATATTGATAGCTAGGAGTTTTATCCACCATAGGAATGTAAAAAGGAAAAATAAGTGAAAACTTAGATATTTCAATTCATTATTGCACAGTCTAATGAACCTCTTTCCATCTGTTTAGTAGGTTCAGGGCAGCTCAAAATGGAGTTCAGATTGGAAGCTGCTTGCAACCTTACCTGCTTGCACTCTGGATAATGCTAAGAATTATAAAAATATGTTATTGTTAAAGTATGTGACTGCAGAGTGCAAGTTGAAAGATATAGATTCATCCAAATTCTGCCCCCTGGAGGCTAGGACACTGGATGGGGCATTCCAGAGCTCCCTCAGAAGGCATCCGTCACACACCTGAGGAAATACTGCCTGATGAAACTGTTAGGTCAATCTGCACTTAGGGTTTTTGTAGGTTTTTTTTTCCCTCATCCATCTTTAAAATATGTGATTGGAGTGTAAAGGGTATTTTCAAATGTTTCCTTAATGAGAATACTTTGTTCACATTTATCAGTCAGTGCTAACTGCTTTCAGAGTTCCTCTGCTCCTGTAACTCAATGACCAGCCTGGGAGTGCTTGGGAAGCACATGCTCAGCATCTATAAACCAGCCGCTGCCATTCACCAGCTTTGCTCACAGAGAACATGTTAATTAAAGTCAACTGATTGGAAAAATAATTACAGGAGAATAGGGAGAGGGAAAGCTTAGACCCATAATTTAAAGATCTCTGGCATTTGTGTGTTGTTGAGAGGTAGTAATTTTGTTGAGAGGAAAGAGGATCTCTTTCTTTCTCGGACTCCTGTGCTCACTGCTTGCAGAAAAGGGCAATTGCTACAGGCAACAAGCAGCAGTCTTACTTTGGTTATGCAAGTACATGTGGCCTTTTATTCTTTCAAATATATGCTTTCACCTTGCTTTGTTACTGCCGTGTCTTGAGGTGTCCTGAAGAGGCTGTAATGTCTAACCTAAAACGTTTTTATATTCCTGGACACAGTTATTCTATAGGATTTGGAATCATGTAAACACCCTAACTGTTAAAAACTGCTGTTGTAGAGTTTCTTGAACTAATTAAAACCTGGGTAGAGATCATCTTTCTTGATTCTGCCTCTACTTCAAATAAAAACATTTCAAAAAATCAAATCCAGGGAAAATGGTTTCACATTTTAAGCTAATAATAGTTATTATTTTAGAAACCCGTATTTGCTCAAGAGTATAATTCATTAAAAATACCTTAAAATTCAATACTAAGCAAATATAAACCCCTTGTTATTTGGGAGTGGATGTCTTTCAGCTACCCCCTCTCAGGGGTTGATTCTGCATTTCTCACTAGCTCTGTGTTGCAGCAGCTGGGGGCATTCCCAGCAGGGAGGGGCAGTGTCCAGGGCTGTGAAACTGGGAGCCCCTCCAACTCTCCTGAAGAACCTTGGCCAAGGCACCTGCCTTGTGCCTGGTGTATCTTCCTCCTCCCCATGGGCATGTAGAGAGCATAAATACTTGACAAAAAGGAAATCTTGTATGTTAGGAAACCAAATGCAATTCTTAGAAAACTCTGACAAGACAGATTTACAAAATGATGGTGAGAGTTGGATGTTGTATTGGCCTTGCCACCACTGGATTTGGTTAGAAGTGCCCATTTATCCAAACCCCTGTCTATGTAGCCAAACAAATACTGAAGTGAACTAGAGAGAGGGTGGCTTGTTTGCTCATAACAGCAGTGGTTGGAACTGGAACACAATTACTTTGAAAGCTAATCTGACTCCCCTGATGCTTTAGAATTAGCGTTTGGCATTTAAAGGTAAATATATGTAGTAAATGTAAATAGTAAATGCAAATGTCCATCTATTCTAGATTCAAAACAGGAACCTTTGCACAAGATGGACCTGCACAAGGATTTATAACAACTGGGCTTTGCTAGTGAAAAACTTAGCAAAATTGTCTTTATTTTTACTTTTAAAGGTCTGAGAAAGGTTTAAGGTGAAAAAAGAATACACAATTACTGTCTGTCATAATTTGAACAGAGAATAAAGCTGAATTTGCTTATGCATAGAGAGAACTTAGTGCTCTGCATTCATTTAAGATACAAGCAGCCCCCAGTGTTCCTGGCCTGGAGCGCTGGCTGCTTTATACACTGAATAAATATAGTTGCCACTAAGTAATGTTAATAACCTTATCAGTCAGAGTCACAGAATGACTTCGTCTTTCACACCTCATGTTCTTCTTTGATGCATTTTAGAAATTTAGAATTCCAGTACACTACAGAAAATTAAAAACTTGCTAAGGAAACCGTGAAAAGCATAGAAGTTGCCCCAACACCAAATATTCCAGGCACATTAAGAACTAATCTTAAAAGACTTTTCCTGACATAACTACTTTGCATCATGACCTCTCCACAACCCATCCTTTCTGCAAACTGATGTTGTACAGTCCTTCTGTATTTAAAATCCCCTTTGTAAACGAAAACCAGCTTCAAAAACTTTCCTTTATTGCAGATCACATTTGCAGTAAAAAATATGAAGAAAGCAAAGTGATTGCTAACCCTGCAACCTGTTCCTGACCTCCAGCTGAGCCCTTGTGTTCAATAATTTGCTACTAAGAAATCCAGTTACATTTTGGGAACCAGTTCTACAGCCTGTGCTCTAATGCACCTTTCCTTGTGTTACTGAAAAATGCAGGATTAGCATACTCTGTGGCAGAAGCATTCACTTTAATTAATAAAGACATGTGGCCCTGGTAATAGTTTTCCTCCCTGATTCCCATTCCTTCACTTTTTCATTTCTTAGTATCATACGACGACAGATGCTGGTTGCAGCAGAACTTTTCATGGGCCTAAAGCCTCTGGGCTGTACTCAGTGAGGGGACTAGAAAGACATACAACAGGCACATGTGGGACCAGGGTTGCTCTGGGACTGCACTAACAGCAAATGTCAGAGCCAGCAGCCAGGATTTGCAGAACAGACCCAGAACCTGTCTGGGAGCTCCCAGGGGAGGAGAGGCAGCCGTGCTCATGGCTCCTGCACAGACTCTGCCCACTCTCTTCCTTCGTCTTTACTGCAGGCCAGTAAAAGGGGGTCCAAGTACTGTGACCAGGATTTCCCTTGGAAATAAACTTGCCTGCCAAGCTTCTTCAGTGGGTCACCTGTGGTGGTCAGTTTGAGCCTGTTTTTTCTCAGAGGTGAAGCAGCAGCTGCCAGTTCTGTGTTTGGCACGAAGGTGTAGCTTTCATAATTGTTCCCCACACATTATCTCCCTTTATGGTTTTCATATTGTGTAATCAGTGAGAAATAAAAATAAAAAGTGACACATTCTAAGCAAACTTTTGAGAGGGATTTCTCTGAAAATTGCAGTCGTGGCATGGCTGTTTTTCCCAAAATGCAATTTTTAACTATATACTACCTTGTCCTTTCTACATGTTAAAAAAGAGGTCGTAAAATTAAAGGCAAACTGATGGGACAGAAACAGACTGGATGTTTGCAATTAACTGTACAAAAAAATACTATAGAAATCAGTTATTTGGTCTAAATGAGAACTTAAATCTGCTAATCTGCATTGGAAAAATAAATGCCCTCTATGCTAAGTTTTAGGGGTTTGTTTGATTTTTTACTTCTTGTAGACGTATTGCACCAGACTGCCAGATGGGAGGACGAAGACTATGAATGAAGAGTGCCCTGGAGATCGCATGCAGTTCTTTTCCTGGGTCAGAACTGGATTGATCTGAAAACAGTAATTATGAGGCTGACATGTATGTTTTCCTTCATCTTGCTGTTTGGAGCAGTTGGGCTCGTTGTCTTCATTCACTTGCAGGATCCAGAAGAAATAGTTCATCAGCAGACACCAGGTTAGCCTTCCTGTTTCTATTTGAATCACCTGCTCTTTCATGGTCAATATTTTTTACATATATTCTCAACATGTTTTACATATTTCACAGAGGATACTTCTGTGAAAAAAAGGTGTGTCATTCTTAATGAAGGCTACCTTGAAATTAATTAGCAATTTCTTATTAAAAAAAAGCATTTGCTGAAAAAACAGTTCTAAGAACCAATTAATTGATTGTACAGGGACTTTTGCCAATATGCACAGGGTCCAGCTGGGTGGAGTTAAGTTTCTGCTAAAGTTGAGACCAACTTTTGCTACCAGCTATAGCATTATAAATGTGCAAATGAGAGATTTCATCAAAAGTTCTGTTCCTGGGAATGTACACCTCTGAAGTTACGTTTACTTGCATATGGTATTCAGTGTGTCATGAGATGCAAAATAAGAGATGTGTGAATGAGTCACATCAGAAACTTTAAATATTTTTGGGTGCATTCACTTAACTTGCTTAACCTCAATTAAACCTTTCGTAACTATTATTCATATGCATGTCATCTTCCTGTACTACTAACTTGAAACTGTGAAGAGCTACGAAGGCCACAGAGATGGGAGAACTAGAAAATTTTGGGCTGAAACAGTAATTTCTTTAAAAGGGAGGCACAAAAGAAGTATGAAAGGACCCAAAATCTCTTGATTTACTTACAGTCCTTTTCTCTTTGACTGTGGCTGTAATGAAGGCTGCTTTAGAGCCTAGACAAATGCCAGTGCAGTTACTCTTGTTCAGGATAATGCCACTGTGTTCTGGGGTTTGGTCCTTGTGTTTGCTTTTATAGGCACTGAAACTGTCCCTTTACTAAACAAAGGCTTCATAAAAAGTTTATTCGTTTGACATCTTCATCGTACAGCGAACACAGCTGTGTCTATTTAAAATCATTGCTACCATTTTTGAAGAAGCTGAACTGTAGCACAGAGAACTCAAATAATTACATTAATTGCTAATTTCTGTGTCTAGGTTTGTTAAGTGCTTGTTTCCATGTCACTAAACAGTCTGTACTTTAATATGCTGTAAGTTTAGTCCAACTACACACACACCAATTTTGAAAGCAGCCACTCAGCTGAAACTATAGGAGTAATGAGTCTTCAGTGTTGTGCAAAGCAGGGAATTAACCAGTCCCTTCAATGCTTTTGCAATTTCTTTTGTATGCTTAGATACAAAAGAGTTTATAGTTTAAAAACAGAGGTGCTGGCCATATTTGACTGAAACAGGCCAGTAGTTTAGGCATGGGGGGAAGATGTATGGACAGCAAATGCAGGAAGTACTCTAATGCATCTAAGAATGTGTAACTTTACCTTGAAAAATTAACTATTTGCTCCTGAAAGAGAAGGTTTCCTAGTGTGGTCTCAAAACCAGTGCAATTTCTTTTCTTTTTTTTTCATTGTTGGTCCCTCATCTTGACCTGTTCTCTGCCATAAACCTCTTGAATGCTGACTGCTGATTGTAGTACACTGGGAAGTGATTTTTGAGAGCAGTGTAATCGGAGAAGGGGACACCCAAGCATATTTCAATAAAAGCAAGTTTGAACAGAGCTCCTACCCCTGACAAGGATTCTCACTCTGTAATGTGCTCAATTGCTGTGTGTACCTAAAAGACAAACATGCCAACAATGCTGTTACTGCCAAAGGTGTGTAATCAATTCCTCAATTCTCACATTCAATTACTGTTTATGTTAATAGAAACCTGACTATACCCTTGAGTAAAAGGTGGTCAGTACAATTACTTTTATTTCTGTTTGAATGATTTTCATGTGTGTTAAGTGCTTTCAACTCCCAGTGGACTGAGAGACTCCTCATATCCACTGCTTTTGAAAGTGATTCTAGTTATCACTAAAACATATTGGGTGACTTAAAGAACACAGGAAAAAAATATCCATTCATTTCATTTAAAAAACAGGTTGGCATATTTCCTTTCTAGACAGTCTCCTGTGAAAATCTGTCAATCACAGGTGTCATTTTTAGAGTGCTGAGAAGGATCCTTCCCTTTCTCAGCTCAGAGTGTTTCTCCATAAAGGGGCCTGGTTATAATGGAGATAGGATATTGCTATAATTTGCTTGCCTGGTTGCTCTCTCGAGAGAATTGAACAAATACATGTATCATTAAGCTACTTAGGACAACATATTCTGCATAGAAAAGCTTTACTGGATTATCCTTTGCTTTTGTATTTCCTATGTAGTAAAACACATTTGCCAGATGTTGGAATATCATCAGCAGAATGGGAGAGAAGTTGGTAAGACTCATTTTCCACTGAAAGCAGCATAAGAGCCTTTGCATTGTCCAAAAGGACATTTTTCGTTGTTAGCATGTTCAGTCATCTTTAATTTAGGATAGAACAACTTACGAAACAGGTTTAATAAAAATACTTCTGTACTTCAGTTTCATCTGTCTGTTTTGGAAATTGTTCTTGATTGTTTTAGTCCTAGCAAGCATGACAGCGAGACCTTGATGTACTACTTAAACCAGTATAAAATCCACAGTCATAAAACTTTAAGTAATGCTTACATTACTTTCACTGAGCAAAATGCTCCTGACAGTAGCTGTTTGTGTTGATTTGTTACTATTCATTTATTCTTTCCCTGTGCTTCACATTGCTACCTAATTGTGATGCTATACTGAGAAAGCAATATCAAAGTAATTTTCCACAACATTAGTTACAATTTTCTTCTGATCTTTCAAGTGAAAAATCCCATCCTGTTGGCTTCTGTGAGCATATAAACCTTGATTACATTTATCTGTTGGAAACCAATGCTTACGGGGTACATGTGCCTGGGATAGTGGGTGTAGGGCCTTTTTTTGCTGATTGACAAACATGCTGTCTGTGTAGTTTTATTTCTATAACACACATCACTCTGAGCAGATATATTTAAGACAGACAGCCATTTGGGGTGGGCAGAACAGATTTCCCAAAGCAATATATTAAATACAGTAGACATTCCTGTGGTCATTGAAGAGACAATAAGATCACTTAGGACAGTTGTTTTCTTGGCATGTACGAAGAGTGGTCTAACTAGGGGGAGCTCAGAATAAAGACTGAGCAGTGGTATGAATGATAGTCATACCCCATAGAGGAATACAATGTTATTGTAGTAATTCTTCCTGTATAATTATATATCCCCCCTGTACATGCATCTGAGCACAAATACAGGCTGGGCAGAGAATGGATTGAGAGCAGGGGAAGGACTTGGGGGTCTTGGTGGCTGAGAAGCTCAACAGGACCTCATGTGTGCACGGGCAACCCAGAAAGCCAACCCTGTCCTGGGTTGGACATCAGTGTTGGCAGCACATCAAGGAAGGTGATTCTACCCCTCTGCCCTGTCCAGGTGAGACCCCACCTGCAGAGCTCTGGAGTCCCCAGCACAGGAAGAATATGGAGCTTCTGGAGACAGTCCAGAGGAGGCCACAGAGATACCCCAAGGGCTGGAGCCCCTCTGGAGCCAGGCTGGGAGAGCTGGGGGTGCTCATCTGGGGAAAAGAAGGCTCCAGGAAGACCTTAGAACTCCTTCCAGTGCCTAAAGCAGCTCCAAGAGAGCTGAAGAGGTACTTTGGATAAGGGCATGGTACAAAAGGACAAGAAGGAATGGCTTCAAAATGAGAGAGGGTGGACTTGGATCAGATGCAAGGAAGAAATTCTTCCCTGTGAGGCATTGGCACAGGTTGCTCAGGGAATCTGTGGATGCTCCATCCCTGGACGTATTCAAGGCCAGAATGGATAAGGCTTTGAACAACCTGAACTAGTGAAAGGTGTCCCCGGCCCAGGGCAGTGGAGTTGGAACTGGACGATTTTCAAGGTTCCCTTCCACCCCAAACCATTTTACAAGTCTATGATTTCATTATATAAAACTTTTCCTTCTGCAATAATCATACTGTTATTCTTAAACAGACACACTAAAGGATTTAAATCAAGCACATTTGCACATGGTGCACAACAAAATTTTAATAACTATATCCCCATCCTAATGCTAATGCATAAATCTCCTTTCTGTGACAAGATATTAAGCATTAAAAAAAAACTTTACAGTAACAAAATATTTAGCCACTCCACCACTGTGTTGGTCCTGGAACTGATGCCGGTCTGGGTTTTGCCTTTTCTTCCATTTATATGTTCTCTGTGTTCTTTGCACATATATTTGTAGCTCTGTAGCCTATTGTACTAGTAGCTGGTTTTCCCAGTAGTTTTCTATGGCCTTTCCCTCGGCAGAAAGACTAAACAAATTCCAGAGCTCCAAGCCTCGGGGGGGTCCACAGCCCCTGTGCTATCTTGGTTCTTCCTGGGAACTGAGGCTGAGAACAACTCTGGGAGATACATTCCCGTGAACAAAGTACAGCCAGTGCCGAGGGGGTGACTCCAGAGAAGGGGCTTGACCTGGGGAGGAATTTCATCACCACTTGTCCTCTTAATTGGTACTTTTAATCAATTATGCTATTTTCCTAAAATCTGTAAAATGTACTCACTCCTGATGGGGGTGGGCTTTTGTGGACATCTTGCCATAACTGCTCCTGAAGACCTTCAAATGAAGATCCTCTTCTATAGTGCATCCTTACTAAAATTATCTCAAGTTTCATTTCCAGGTTGGGAAAAAGGCAGCAAAACCACAAAAGAGAAGGGTCCTGTCCAGCCTGTATTAGCAGGAGCTTCTTCAGCATAGAATATCTCCCTCTGTGTTGGGGTCTGCAGTGAGAGAATCAGCTGGGCTAACGAGCCTTTCCCAGCCTTGGCCATGGTCACAGTAGTTCATGAGGTCCCTCAGAACATGGGCTGTGAGAGCTGCCTTTGGGTAGTACAGGAGAGAGAAACTTGGACCTACAACCCTGAGAGAAGAGTCAAAGAGCACAGCATATCCTGGCGGATCTCAAGTGGATTTCAAACACCACATAAACTTCTGAGCCACAGACTAGCCAGTTCCTGGGCTGGAGACAGGACTGTGGTAATGAATAGCAGGTGGTGGGGTGAGGTCCTGAGCACCAGGAAGGACCTGAGCACTGCTTCCACGTGGCACCAGGAACACAGTAAATAGCTGTGCTACAATCCCCATAGCTGAACAGTGTACTTGAGACTATGTGATCTATGCACTGTAGTCAGAAGAGATGGGTGTTTTAAAATGGCATAGACTTTTCTAATAGGAGATTTTGCCACATAAAAACTAGAGAAAGTATTGGTAATCTGTGTAAGTCTATGGGGGAAAAGAAATTACTGCATTTTTGCCATATGGTTACTGAATTCAAAAACCTTTAAGAGTTTTCAGTGAGAACTTTTAGGATTAATTTATATGGTCACATGCTCTCCTCTGGGAGCTGAAAAAAGGTGGAAAATAAATCTCAAAGGATCCATATTGTAAAAGCTCCTGAAGTTTTAAAACACAGAATGGCTTTGCACTCTGACTGTATCAGAATCTGAAAGTCAAATATGAATATAACCAAGCCTGAAACTCGTCTGACTGAGATTTTGCAATGATTGCCATCTTACCTCATTGACCAGTTTCTAACATTATTCTATTATCCTCTTTATTTTCTGCTTTACTGAGGGTGTGATGGGGAAGAGAGGGAGGAAGGAGAGATGCGGGGAAGGGCTGGAACAGGGATGCTGCTGTCCCTGACAGAACAAGGTAGCTGCAGCAAATACTGCAGCAACCTTAGAGCAAATACCAGTACTACAGCTATACTGAAAGTTACTTATTCAGAGCACACACACCTTGTTACTCTCAAACTACCCTCCTCTGCACATCTCCATGCTCACTGTAAATTTCCATAATGCTGTCCCAGTGTACAGTGCACCATTTGTTTGCCAGAATGGAAACTTTGTATAGAAACAGTTGAAAATGAACTAGCATTGTATAATTTCAGAAGTAATTTTCCAGCCATTTGCAAATTACTGCTTTTTGTAAGCTAGAAGCCATTTAATCTTCTCAACTGACAGCATCAGCAGAAATGATGAGTGAAGAATCTGGTGACTGTAGCAGAGGTGAGGTGGCTTCCTGGTGTTCTTTCGGGTCAGAAGAAACATATGTTATGTGTGCGAGGGTAGTTCTGCCAGCTCAAGGATGGTTGAACTTTCTGCAGTCACATACTCTGAGTCTTTTTAAACTGAACCTCCTCAAATAAAGAACTTCCCTGCAGACTGGTTCATAATGGTCTGCAGCTACTGGGACTAAAAGAGAAAAATTATTTCCTTGTCTGCCAAGGCAAGTTATTTAGTAGGATCTTATGAGTATGATATTCCCTTTTCTGCTGCTTGAAATGGTTGTGACTGTGAATGTGAACCTGGTTGTTTTTCACATTGGAAAAGAGTGCTAGCAATGACTTCATCAGCCTACTGCTATAAGGGATGAAACACTGGCCAGATGGTTTCGAAGGAAACCCTGCACCACACAGCCAGTGCAAATCTGCTCAAAAGAAATGTAGTCTAGTGTAGAAAGCAATAACAAATAAGCTGTTTTATCACCAGTGTACTATAGAGAGATTGTCTCCTACAACCTTCTCCCTGCTTTCATGACTATGCCATATTCTTGGCAGTCTTATAAAAATTGCAGCGTTTATTTATTACATGGTATTGAGAAGGCACCACTTCCCCCCCCCCTTTTTTTTCCCTTTTTTTCCTTTTTCTTTTTCTAGTTTCTCTTAACATTTTTGACCCTAAAGCCTAGTAAAGCAATTACTGCTCTTATGCTATAGAGTGGCAGACCAGCATTTATTTGACCAGTATTTCCTGTCAACCATTAGCAATTTTTTCACAGGAGTCACAGCACTGAGGTGTTAAGGCTGTGGAACTGGGATCCAAAGCTGCTGTGATTTGTTCCTGTCTTGCCCTACTGCTCATAGACTGTGCTGTATTGTGTTATATCAGCCAATTTACCCATTCAGTGTTTCCATTCCAGGGAATTCTCTGTAGAGGATTCAAGGTACCTAAGGACTTATAGATACCACGACAAAAGACCAAACCATATTAACCAAATATCACCAAATATCACCAAATCCAGTGCACTGCCTGTGGCAGTTTCAATGCAATTGCAGCGGTGCACACACACATTAGATGACTGAACCAGATCCACTGCCCATTTATTTGATGGTGTAGAGACCATGTCACCCAATCCCAAATGTATTTATCAGCGTAAAACCAGAGTGATGTAGTGCTGACTCACTCCCGTAGGGCAGCTTTCACTTCCACAAATTTCCCTATCCCTTCTCTTTCTGTGAGCATTTCTTCTCTGACTGGTTAAAAAGAAAAAAAAAAAGGTTTGATATTTCCTTTAAAGCTTAGTTATAAAAACTGTCAGAGGTTGACACTTTGTTGTTGTGCCTGGCAAAATAAAAGGCAACCTGCCATCTCTGAGCTGCATTCATTTATGGTGCTTGGCAGCATATTGCAGGCAAAAATCAGCTGCACCATGTCAGAGGACTCTCAGCATGGCAGCTTTCTGATAGTATAGTCCCAGGGAATGAGTCTGAATGCATCTAAGATTCCTCTGGAAATTTGCAGAAGCATTACAAAAATGTGCAAAAGTTGATCAGCAGACTTCAATTTCACCTCAAAACATTTATTCTAAATGTAAGGCTGTATTTAATTTACCATAAAATATGTGTCTGCACTAGAAAGCCTCCTTCCATATGTCAGCTGTCATTCAATTTGCATGATTTTTAAAACACAGTAACATATTGAGAAGCTTAAGTCAGTTTAAAATACTTCCTGTATTTTCTGCAGTTTATGCCATTTTTAGCATGTTTTATAATGTATGTTTCCATTTCTGAAAGTTATTAATATTCCCTTAGAAGCTTATCCAAAACTTCCTATCTCCAGCAATATCATTCTTTTTCATTTAGTAAACATTAATTTTCCTTTCATAATTCTAGTGGAGCTTGAAATTAAAGGTGGCTCTCTTCCCTATTATGGCTTTCTTTGTATATCACATCAAAACTGCCAGTTTACTGCTTTAGCACCAGTCAAGAGAGCAAAAAACCAAAGTGATTGATCTTGTGTAGGCCCAGATCAGCTTATTGGGGACATCTTTATAATTTTCTCCAAACAAACTATCTATTTTTGAAAATAAATGACAGGTTTGAGATCTGTCACCACTTGATATACACAAGGTGGTTAATCGATTTTAGTCTTACTCTGTGGAGGCCCTCTCCTATGAGACACAATCTAATAGCAATAGTGCAATAAAGCACTTCCTTATCAACTGAGCATTTAGCTGCTAACTCTGCTCCAATGCCTCAAGGGTCAGAATATTCTGCATCTTGTAGAATTAAGTCCCAGCTTTGTCACTTTTTGGTCTCAGCCACTTCAGAAGATCTTTGTGGTGATGAGGGGTCAAAATGCTCCTGCCAGGCCCTTCCTGCACTGCCACTTCTGCACATCAGGGCAATTCAGAGATGCTCTTTCTGTCTTTTCTTTAGAATCACTATCCATATCTACTGAAACTGAGTCTTTTGGGTCTTCTGTGCTTGGTTGGAAACCACACATTTCCTCACACAACTCTTGACAGGTACTGTATGTCTGGTGTTTTGCTCTTTGTGGCAGATTAGGCAAGAAATCTGTGTTTACATTCTTTGCGTATCCCTAAATGATGAAAGCAAAACCTGCTATGCCACCGAGGATGTGCGTGCACACACGGTTACACGGACCTGGCAGAAGGCAGGGACATCGAGTCCCTTTATGGAGCAATTGGTACTGAACAGCCTCAGGAGGGAAAAAAGTCAGGGTGGGAATGAAATTCCTCATCCTTCAAGAAGGTCCCAGTGCTCTATTGCCCTGTTCCTTTTGTGTTCTAATTAATTTACCTTTCTCCTTCCATTTGGCAGTGCTGAACTTCCTGTAATGATGGTAAGCAGATAACGCTTGGGACAAACAAAGGTTGGCTCCAGAACTACTTTAGGCTTGAATTTACAGAAGTCTTTGGATAGCCTGCACCCGCTGCAGTCAGAGTGGCTGATATGGAAACAGAGGACATACACAAGTCCTTACTGGGCAAGGAGGACAGAAAGCACCAGCCTAAACAATAGAAGCTAGTCACTTGCCTAATGGCTACATGAGAGGGGGTGGGCGGGGAGACTTCTTTTCTCAAGCTGTAGGTAGTTCACAAGGACCACGGTCCTACATACCAGTTTTCAGCTTTTTGCATTTTTTTTTAAATTGACTTGTTTGACTTGACTTCATTTGTTGATGAAGTCTTGCACAATTTAATACCCCTAAGTCAAACCACGAGAGAAATTACAGACAGCAGTCACTGCCGCTCTGTGTGAATGGAATGCAGCTTTAATTAGGCCCTCCTAATTGTGTGTGCAGCTGCTCAGGAAAACATGATGCAGGATGATGCTTAAGATAAGAATAAGAATATAAGAATACAGGAAAACAAACTCCGCTCACTAATCCCCTGTAAACAAATGAGAAGGTGTGTATTCAAACGGTCACAAAAGTAAACATACCCATCTGCAGGTAGAGACCAGGAATTTGATGCCATAGCAGAGCAATTCGGTACTTATTGAGACTTTAATGTAGTTCACTGTAATTGTTTAAAACTCGCCCTAAGGACTGTGTGGAGAACTTAAACAGAGCTGGGATACCATTCACATGCTCAAAAGAAACATCAGCACCTCAGCCACCGAGTTTACTTGGATACTGGAAGCAGCCAATACTAACAGTAGAAACGAATCGTCTGCTTTTCTCTGAGCTGTTAGATCAAAACCTGCCCCTCCCCTTCATTCAGCTCAAGAGACATTATTTCCTTGTAAACAGGAGGCATCATTAAATCATTACATAATTAAAATTCCCATTATTCTGCATTTATGAGCTGCTTATTCTCCTACTAGTGATGGGAATTAAGTTGCTCAAGAATGTACCAAGGCAGGTGTTATTTAACACCTCTGCACTGGTGAGGTAGGTGTTCAGTGCTGCATGGTAAATGAGCCACATCCCTGCATGGCCGAGTGGTGTATGCTACCAATACCTTCAGAAAGCTTCTTGGCATGATTTTTATTTTGCAGGAGAAAAACATAATGAACAGACCTTTCCAAACCATTATAACAACAGTGGTAAGAACAAAAGGTGTGTGATCTCTCCCATATCTCTCGTCTGTAAGTGGAAAAGGAACGGGGAAAAAAAGATGTGTGCAGCAGAAAAATGGTGGCCAAGGAGGTCTGAGAAACATCAGCTGAGACAACTTCCTTTTCTGTTCTTCACATTTGAAATTATCTAATGAAAGGAGCTTTGTGGGGATTTTTCAGAAAACATACAGAGATACTAGTTCTGCTAGATACTTTAACATTTTTTAAAGGAAAATTAAAAAAAAATATTAAAATGAAAACTTGTAATTGAGAATATAACAAAATTTACTGCAGTTTTATAATGCATGTTAATAGGCAATGGGTCCAGAATCAGTGTAACTGAAGGGAGACAGGGAAGGAAAATGTACATTTACTACAGTTACCTTACAGTAGTTAACAAACTTAGAAAGAACTTGGAATTTTTAAAGCACTAAATATTTCTAAGGAACAGTAATGGTATAATTATATTATACTTCCATATACAAGTCTTTGGAACATAATACATTCTTAACATCTACACGTTTGCTCACCATATTTTTCCTCTTGCTTATTTCCAGAGATCAAATTATATATTCAGTATATTCTGATTATTCTCAGTTTTTCCTCTAAAGGCAGTGGCTTCACTTAATTGCGACCCAGTGGAGATAAGTTCACCACAACACAATTTAATGAACTATGGAAGAGTTGCCTCTTCCTGCATGAAGTATCAAGCTGCATGTCAGAGAAAGAGTATCTCCTAGGTGATGTTTCAGTAGATAATAATTAAGTAAGACATTTCCTACAATAATACAACTCACACACAAATGCAGCCCTTCCCCCTAAACTGGACAACACATAAAGTGAATTAATAAGCAAAGGACACCATTCCTAAAAGAAATGCAGTCCCACAATTTCTCTCCTCCATGAAATCACATATTAGAAATCAGAAACCTACAGCACAGAAAAGGGAATTTTCCTGTTTTTTCCTCTCCAGCTTCAAAGGCTGAAATGTACTTGATTTACCCTTCACATCAGTCTTGGATGTGCCATCACCAGAGTCCCTTCCAAGTGTGGAGGCTTTCCTTTTTGCCCTAAATGATCCTGAGCAGATCAGCAGCAGCACTCTCGGCACACGCAGCTGCCAGCTTGATGCCTCCTGCCCTCTTTACTGGGGCCTTTGGGAAAAGATTTCTGTACCACCAGCCTTGCTCTGTTTTTAAGTTATTTATATTTTTGTGTAGGGAAAGAAACTCAGACAATAAAACATCCCCTGTGAGGTGGCCTTGGGAGCAGAACTGAGCTTCCCCTGTCTCCTTCCCAGCACACTGCCATCCTTCACCTCCCTCATCCACACCTGCTGTTTGCAGCCCGTCCCTACCTGAAACAGTAAAGGCATCTTTGTGTCCCTTGATCTTTGCATATTTTTGTTGCAATTTAATCTTAATTAGATTTCATATTACTCAGATTAGGGTGTGCAAGTCAAATGCTGGCTCCTACTGAGTTCAGAAGGATATGTGGATTTTTAGGCATTTTTGCAGCATTCATCCACTTTCATCACAGCTTTCACGCCACCGCTAACAGACAGTCATGTGATTAAAATGAAAGCTGTTTCACAAAGAACTGCTGAGACAGCATTTCAAAAATTCTGAATATTTTAATATTCATTCATTAAATGTTTCTGTGTTTCTGTTTTTTTAGCAACGCAACCACTGTTGCTGTTAAAACATTCAAATGTTGGGCTAATTATTCATATTGCAAGAGAAATCCTATTTGCTACAATAGCAGCTGCAATTAGCAAGGCAAACAATCTTCTTGTAGTCATTCAGCAGAACCAGAAGCAAGCACAGAACTCATGTCTTGATAGAAGCAAAGTATTTGCCATCTCCTTCTCCATGAGGAACGTGCATGGTGTTAGAGGCTCACCATGGGAAAAGGCAATTCTGCTTTCTGCTGTGACTTTGTTCCCTAACCAAAGCATTTATTAGACCTGTTGCCTCTAGTGACTGCTTTTATAGCCTAGTTGCATGAATCTGTTGCTGTTTCTTTTATTTGGCAAGCTTAACTATTCTTTGTCAGGAGTTTCACAAAACGAAGGTTCCTTGAATGCACAGCTGCATTTGGATTGCATGTCCATCTTCTCCACAGCTGTGTCTTAGCTGTGGGCCACCTGGAAAATGGGAAATGGGAACCCAGGTGCAGGTGGCCAGGCAGACACAGAATGGGACAATCCACAGGTTGTTTCACCAAAAATTTCACTGTTTCACAAGGAGCAGCTGAAATCAGACCCCCATGGCTTGGAGCCTCCAAGGAGGGGTGGCCAGGTCGGGGTATGCAAAATATGTGAGAACCATTCTACACTACATTTTCAAGTCCCTGGATTGCTTTTAAGGTAACTAAAGGGTCCAAACAAAGGGGGAAAAAAAGTAAACTTACACCTAGGAAACCTGAATAGAAAGATGTCTGTATGGACATAAAATAATTTCAGGAGCTCGCAGACTTAAGGGATGTTGAAGCTACAGTTTAAAGGGTATAGTAACCAGAAATGCATCTAAAGCTATGCATTTGTTTTGAACTACAAGCCAGAAATAATCTCTCCAAAAGGAGACTGAAGTAAAGCATATTAGGAATGTTCCACATCAGATACAAATAACCACCCATCTGGAAAGTTGATTTCCTCACTGGGCCAGTGCAGAAACATGGTCAGCAGTAAATGTGCCTGAGCTTAATAGCCCTTTTTGGAGCTTCACTCAAGTTTACAGGGAAAAATTCCAGCCCCAGACTTTTTCAGAAGGCGTATTTGCTTTGTCACTGTTCTGAGAACTTTGGAGGATGAGTCTTTGAGAGTGCAGAGCTGTCTTCCCCTCACTGTGGTTCCCTGTGCTGCTCATCCATAGCTCCAGCAGTGAGCAGTGCTGTGTACAATCACATTAGATACACTCCAACTGCTAACAGCAACCACATTTTAACCCTCCTGTAAACATATGTATTTCAGATCTCTTCTAACATTTCTTTCTATATCTGAAATAACAGAAGGATACATCTGGGGAAATAACCAAAGCTTCAGAATGGTTAGTCTTAAAATTCATCTTTCTCAAAAAGTGTTGCAAAGTGGTGCATGTAGCCTCTGCTACAGCTGATGGAATCTCATCCTTTAAGTTGTACTTCCATTCAGTCCCTGACCCTCTGCCCAGACAACAGTGCAAGCCCCTATGGAAGTGAGGGAGACTGGAAGGGGACGATATCCAGAAATCCTACAGTCATTTCTGTAGGAATGTTAGAGTGGGAAGGCCCTAAAGCAACAGGAATCAGTCTCAGCAGGTTCCAGTGACACCTCTGCTTTCAAACTTCCGGTGCACTGGGTACATGGATCTTCCATGGATTGCTTTAGCCACTCATACACATAAATAGTTAATTTGCTCAGTGATTATGTTGGCTCCTAAAGCAGGTGAAGGTCCATGTACTTTTAAAATAGCTTCAGAAAACCTGTTTCAAAGACTGTTGGGGAGAATAGTACTTTTCTTGACTTGCTTTTGAGTGTGTCCCAAGAATTTATCAGTTCCTGCAGCCCCTGCTTCAATAGAGTTGAACTCAGCTTACTGAACATGATACTCTGCTTTTTTCTTATTACTGTTTAGAATTCATATTCACAGTGCAGCACTTTGAATCAGAGGTTTTCCCTAGATGCCTCTGATTCTTATCCTCCTTTGTTAAAGAGAATGCTACTTCATCTTGCAGAGCTGGTGGCCTCTTTTCAAAATCTACACGCTGCAAGGAATGATGTTGTCAGACAGACTGATCTTTCTTCAATAGCTTTTGCAGCACTTTTGTATAAAGATGTTAAAGATAACATGGAAGAGAAAAGGAACTGATTTAGAGTCTCAGGATAACAAAATACGAAGCATGACAAAGAATCATAATACTGATACTTGTAATTGAAAGTGTTACTGAGTAAGTCTATTCTGAGTTGTGGGGAAGAATAAGGGAAATGAGTAATGTAGGTTGCTAAAAATAATGAATAGATTTTTATGAGAAATGATAAAAATATTATTTTTAAGGATTGTTCATTGCTTTGTTTCATTGTTGTAACTGATACTTAATTGTGCTAACTGGAAAGAACATCAGTCCAAGATAGGACACCTTCAGCAGTCTGAGACTCCAATTCACATTGAAGTTAAACCAGGAAACTATTAATTACAATAAAAGGCCAGAAATAGCATGAATATCATGGGAACAGTGAGGCACAACACTTACTCTAGCTATGTGAAATTATAATGAATTAAAATGCATTGATATGGAGAGTCCTTATTAACATTACACTGACTTAAAGTGATGGCCCATCTTTTGGGGTTAATTTCTGATCACAGGGTCAAGGTCTGTACATAGACTGCTAGATGGTGTATTCTCAAACAAGAAAAATATCTCAGTCCATCACTTACTGGTAACTCTATGTTAGCAGATTTATACTAGTGCTAAATACTTTGCAAAACCTGGGATACTGAAGAGTTGGAAGTCCCCTAGAGAAGATCTAGTTTGTGGTACAGGGGGCAAAGCAAAAGGTTCATTATGCAACTACATATGTCCAAAGACAGCTTGTGCAAGAGTGAAAGAGATTCTTCTAATATCTTTCTTCATGGGAATTGTTCTATCCTTCAAGTAAACAGAAAGTACAGGTTGCCCTGAACTCACCATATTTTGGCTAGATTCCCTGTTTGGTGGAGTTAGCCCTCCTTCCGTTAGGAAGAAAGACAAAACCCAAGAGAATGAGAAGCCCTAAGACAGTGCCTACTGTTTAGTAAAGCCTGGGTCTTCTCCTTGCTGAGGGACTGCCCCCTGTTCCGCGTGGACAGGGCTGCAGTACCCAGAGAAGGTTCTTGGAGCAGAGCTGGGCTGTTCAGGGCTCAGTGCCCCTGCATGCAGCCAGCTGCTCCTGCCTTCAGTCCTGTGACACTTCTCTCTTTGCTGCACCTAGGAAACAGGTTTTAAAGGATACAAACACCAAGTGGAGAACGTGCCTGATGGGCTCTCTCAAAATATCTTTTTCTTGCTTTCCACTTTGAAAAAAAAGGTAAAAAATGCTGCAAAAAGGAAAATTGCTAGTGACACTTCAGACCTTGCTGGGTCTCCTGCCATTACCACTCTGAACAACACAGAAAAGAAGTTATGCCAATTAAAAGTGTTGGAGTAATAATTTTGAAATTCCAGATGTCTAACTTGTCATTTTTGAGTGAAGTCATCTAACACAATTTCTGAATTTCCTCGATTTTTTTGCACAAAGTATTTTAGCCTGCACAAGTCTTATAATTAAAATGTTATCATAGTGAACAGCACATACCAGAACTGAGGATTAGGTGGTCTTATTCCTGTAATAGGATTTGCTTGCTAATTGTCACTGAAATGACAGTAGCCTCTGTTATTAGGAGCAGAGGAATTGCCATGGTGGCTCAGATCAGCAGCCCTTCTATCCATTAAAATATCCTGTCTTTAGCACCAAGCAGTATGTAATGGTTTAGAAGAAAAGTCAAGGTAGTCTGTTCTGGAATAAGCTGCTGTCAGGTAAAAGTTCTTCAGTATTCTCATTACTAACACACAGGTTATGCCCTTACCCAGGAGCACTCATATTTCTTACAGAACTCGTTTTACATTGGCTAAGAAGCACAATCTTTTAATTTCTCTTCATAAAATTCTCCTTCTGTGACTCCCAAACAATCACTTAATTCAGAAGACACGCAGTGTGATGTCTCACCTTGTTCATCTGAATTCGTTTGTGGCATCCTAGTCATGCCCAGAGCAGCCCATGATGGGTTGCATTGGGAGGACTTCATGAGAGACAAAGATCAAAAATTAAGGGGTTCACCCAGAAATGTGTGACACAGTGATGCAAAAAGTGAGATGCGTGGAGAAGACTCTTTCCTACAGCCTGTTCCTGAAATAATCAAGCTTCAGGATCAGTTCAAGAAATCTTGGACTTAACAAGAAAACAGCAATGGTTGTGGAAATTGCAACTGAATTCAGTGATAACTCCTCCTCACTTTTGGAAAAGAATTCAGATCTTTAGGCAGGGCTGTCAGGAAAGAGGTGAGCTACAGCAGCTTCCCTGGGCAGCTTCCCAGTGTCAGGGGATCCAGAGTACCAAAGAACCACCTTTGCAGCATCAGCACAGTCCTGCCCTGTCACCCAGAGGAAGGAGGATGCTGAGGAGGGAGAAGAATAGAGGTGGGTGATGTGAGAAGAGCAGCTCTCTGAATGCTTGTCTCATCAAAGCTCAAAACAATATCTGCCCATGGCTAGGTCACAGATCAGTCTGGTTCTGACTTGACTTGCAAGCTACAGTAATTTAATGATTTGGGATTCTTCTTTCTTTATACTCCCAAACCAAGTGATCATTCTGAAAATTCAGATGATGATTTCTGTTTTTTTGTTTCTACTGCATAAGTAAGACAAAAACAAGCTCTGGAAGCAGTACATTGCAATATCAGGCAATTACATCACAATACACTCAAGCTCTTTCAAATCATTCATTAGTCAAACATCTGCTGCAGATCAATATTGCGCCAAACTTGTCTATTAGGTAATTCAGTGGACTCGACTACCACTTAAGCAAGGGATGATCTGTTCCAACACATGTACTGTCTGTGGGTAATTTACTCTGGTTTACAGCTTCTCCCTTGCACTACTCTAGCTTGAAATCCTCTTGCAGTACAGTTGCTATTTACTAGCTTGTGCTGACACGTCCACTTTTTCTGAATTAATTCAAGAAAATTCAAAGTGCACACATTTCCAAGGAAATTCATTTATTCAATGAGCCCAGCAATGTCTACTCTTAATAATTCTGTAATGCTGGTATAAAAAAAGTCAGACATTATGCTTGGCTTTGTAGGCATCAGTAAAACCTCATAAAACTGCAAGGACTCATAAATTTCACTGTATAAAACTTGATATTAAGGCAACTCTTAACCTGGAAAATTCATGTTACATTTTACCAAACAACAAATGAAGCTAATATGTATTGATTGCATTACAAATTAATAAATGCACAAAAAAGAAATAAACAATCTTTATAGCGTTGTCATGTCTTTGAGGCATTGATTAAACGCTGTAGATGCTGGTCTGCTACTCCAGTAGCTGTTCAGTAAACTCAGTGTTTCTCCATCAATGTCTTTTGTCATTGGTCTGGCTGTCCTGCTCCTTGCCAGGTTGGCAGACATCTCAAAAAATGAACTGTCACCATGGGATAATCAGTTAATCAAAGGTGAATTGCTTGACCAAATCTCCTAATGAATGTTAACATGTAAACACTTGTCTGACACTTGCAGACCAGAGGGTTTTGTGCTTCTGTTGGTGTCTGGGAAACTGACTGGCAGCACAGCTCGTGAGCACAGACCTATCTCATTGTGTTAATAATGCACATTGCTTACAAAGATTTCTTTAAAATAGTTTAGCTGCAACCATAATGATTTCATTGATTTTATAATCTTTTCTCCTTCTGTGGAAATTGAGATGAATTTTTGCAGGAAGAAGTTGGTACCTACAGGAACTAGGGGAGTATGCAGGGTATGAATGGTTGATGCATTTTCATGAGCCATTGCCTCTCCTTACAAGTACATTTTACAGCCAATCCCTGTAATTACAATACTGCTTAGCAACACCCCAAAAGTCCTGTTGCTATTTCAATGATAAGCCTCATTCATAGGGATTACATTTGTTAAATTAATATTAAAACTATGCAACAGTTCTCTGTGAAGATGTACATTTTAATTATTTTGTATAAATGTAGTGGTTTAAACCACTGTGACTGGGATTAGCAGAAGAGTGGAGGGTAACCATTTCATCAAACAATGTTAATTGCCTGCTATGCTATCCAGCATCCTAAGGCACAAACTAAAGTATCAATTTTTTCTCTCTAAACTTATTCTTGAACCTTTAAATAAATCATTTTATTATCCAAACTGGTCATCAGAAATAGTTAAGGAATTTTTTAAACAGAAGCGTTTTGTTTCTAAGGTCACTGGGTTTCAACCAAACACTAGTTTTTGTCCCTCAGAAGTTGTGTTTCTTTTTTTTTTCCCCAACAAAACTTGCAAAAGAAAATATTGTATATAATGATTTTCTACGTTCAAACATAGCAGTTTTACATATAAATACACTTTTTTTCTGGAGCACTTCCCCTCCTAACAATCTTCACTGAACACTGCACTTTTTAAAATGAGAGCACTTATTCAGATGAAGGATTATGGATTTAGTAATCCAACTTCAGTCAGGCTGGTTGTAAATTCAGAGCCCCACGTCATGTATCTGCAGTGACAAGCTGCACTGTGCCAGCTGAAAGCTTTGCATACGGGAATGATTTTACAATATGTTCTTTTTAAAATTCAAAATTTATGGACAGAAACTGTCTTTTAACTTTTATATTTTAAATGCTGCCTGTGCTCTGAGCAGGTTTTTGAAAACGCATGAAGCCAATTGGAACGTGCAGAATGTGGTTCTGTGCCCCCGTGGCAGCGCTGCCTCTTGCGGGAAGGAGCACGGGGCTCGCGGGCCGGGCTGCACTGGCACCGTCACACCGGAGCGGGCACACGGCAGCGTGTGCGACCCCAGCGGGCACGCCAGCTGGGCACGGCTGGCATTCATGAACTTGGATTGAGCCGCTTCCCGTGATTCCACAGCCGTGTTTCTGGATTACTTTCTCCCAGGGAGCGCCTGGAATGGAATCATGGCGGGGGGAATGTTTCAGGCAGCACCCAAAGGGCAGCAGCAGCCCCAGCTGGGCAGCCTCGGAGTTCTCTGAGTGACAACGCCCAGCAAGCGGTCCAGGAAAACGCCATTTTAATTATAATAGTTTTTTATTTAGTGAGCTTCGTTTATAAAAATGGCACTCAGATCTTTGGAATTATGTGCATTGGCTTTTCATTCTGAAAGGAAGCAGTATGTTCTTTTACGCCTCTCAGATCACACAATGTTATTGATCTAATATAGAACGCAGCAAAGAATGAAAATAGCATCTGAGACAGTGCATATCACACTGTATACATGCTTTGCAAAACATATAAAAGCATGAAAATATGCTTCCAGTTGGTTTAATGCTAGTTACCCTATATATTTCTCTTTTTCATAGAACCATTAGGGATGGAAAAGACCTCTAAATTCACCAAGTCCAACCATCAACTTACAAGGCTCAATCTTTTTGTCACATTATTTAATAGAATATTTACTTAAACTTAGTTATGTTATTGCATTCAATGCAAACATGTGAAGTCAGTTTCCAGAAAGTGACTAAACTTATAAACCTTGGCTTTATCAACTTTCCAAAGATTGAATTTAGATCAGTGAATGTACAGCTGTTCTGTTTCAATCAAAACTGATTTTTTTAATATTATTGCCACTTGCTTCTCTGGAACAACATGTGTGATAGAGCAGAGCAGCATGTTTCACCCATTCCCTACACTGGAGTTTGTAGCATAAGTGCTTCTTCTGAATATCTGTGAAATTAATATGTAGATGAAGTAGGAGTTATTGTCTCAAAAAAGAGATGTGCCTTTGAGGAGAGGCAAGCCAGGAAATCCCACCCAGACTGCACAAAATATTCTCTAGCTGCGCCCTCTTGAGTATGGTCTTCAAAATTAAAGAAAAAAGAGAAAGACAATGCTCAAGTGTAACAAAAATTTATCAGTCAATACAGCTGTCAAGTTTATTCTGCTTATCCTCATGGAGTCTGGTTCTCATTTATGCTTTTCCACCATAATTTACACCCTGGGAAAGTTCATGTAAATAGCTAGAAGTACAGAGGGACATTAATGTAACTAAAAATAAGGTTCTCATAATGACTTTATATGTATATTTATATATAAATGGATAAAACAGCCTGCAATCATCAGACATTACTGACAGGTTTTATTTAAGGAATGGACATTTTTGCTACTTCCCTGGATTTAACAAAGTCAGTAGGAGGTTACATAAATATAAAGGCTTGAAAAGCCATTCCCTACATTTATGAGGCCTGGACTTTCCCTACATGGCATTCTCAGTCATGTAGTATTCTGTGATTGCATTTTTGGGCTGATAATAACTATTCTATTATATTGTTCAGGTTTTGCTCCCAAACTCATTTAAGCTTGTATATCTGTGTAGCTGCAAAAACCCCAGAATCCAAACAGAAAGAAATGTTGTAGCAAATACATTAAAAGTGTGACCTCAGTGGAACCACACTGCTGAGCATTAGCAGGTAATTTAGGCTACTGCCTCTGTCAGTGGCTCTGAGCAGGCATCACCACACAGGATTTACTGTCCCATTGCAGGTTTACTCATCTCCAAATGGCCTGAAGGCTGAACAGATGACTCCAGCAAACCTTAGCATTGGGTTTTAATAAGAGATGCCCAGATTAAGTGTGCATGAAAATAACATTGCAGTGATAGCTGAGAGTCCCATCTATTTTCAGCAGTGCTCACTTTCGTTTTCGGAGTAGCAGTGACATTTCTGACATATGCTCTGTGGCTGCCGTAACATTTTTTCATAACCTTTTGGCAAAAGCACCTGGGGCTGGAAACTCCCTAGAACCTGCCACAGAGAAGTGTGCTCCATATCCACCAGATGAGCAATTCCAACATCACCTGAAAGCCTCTGCCCACCAGGAGCTCCCTGTCAGCCTCTTGCATTTTCTTGTTCAACAAGGACTTGACTTTGGGAAATCTCTGAAGTGTATTTCATTGGTTTCAAATCCATTTCCATATCTTCTAAATTGCTTTATCCACAGCATATCTATGATTATCTAACACCACGTTACAGGGACCTTTTTGGAGAAACTTTGCCTGAAGCACTGATTTTGCAAACATAGTCATACATACTAAGCCTTGATCGTGTGCCTACTCCTGTGAAAACCAGTGACACAGTGTGAATATTTGCTTTATGCTTAATACCCTGCGGAGTGATATAATGACAGAAAAACTTCTCTGTGTAAACAGACTAAGAATTGTGAGAAACTTCACAAAGAAACAACATCCACATTCTTCCCTTCTTCTCTCATTGCAAAAGTTTTTTCTCTCTCTCAGTGGTATTACTGTATATTTCAGCTTCTACACTTCTAAAGCTGTTTTTAATTCAGTATTTTCATTTTAAAATGCTGGCTGAAGATATAAAGAACCTATAGCATCAGTATTTTGAAGGCTAATTAAACTTGCAGTATCAATTTTCAAGCTTTTTAAAATTATATTTATTTGGTTAATCTTAACATAGCAGAGGTTGGGGATTCTTTTGCAGTCATCTTTAATATATTTATGTTAAGATTAGGGCAGAACACTTATTTCATTAAACACAAAACGGGAACCACTCACAAAATCACCTTGATTGCAGGAGAAAGGGATTTGGAAGAAACTTCATGCATTTGAACAAAATTTTTAAATCATGTTTAAAATATGAAAACAAGTATTTGCATTGTTAATATTATTTCCACCTTTCCCCAAGGTCAGCTTGAGTCTAGGATGGAGCCCAGTTTGCTCACACCTGGAGCTCAGAGGGAAGCACCGGGTGCCTCGCAGGGCAGGCAGGGGTGGCAGTTTGGTTCCCACTGGGGAAGGAGCAGGAGGATGCACAGGCTGGACCAGTCCTTAAAGATTTGGGATTCCCCTGCTGATGGGATTCCCCTTGGTCTGCCAGGGAGCAAGGACTGGGCTCCAAAGGCAGGTGGAAGCCCAGGGTGTCAGGAGGGATGACTACACCATGCTGGTGGCAGCCCTGCTGAAATGCAGTAGCTGCAGCCACAGCCCAGCAGTTCACTGTGGCTCACACAGACAGCAATATCCTCAGACTGCAGTGCCGCGCAGACTTTAATGTCAACTTTCTCCTGCTGCCCTTTGAGATAAATACAGCATCCTCCTTAATCCTACCAGTGGCTTAGCTGTGCATTTGCACCACCTACAGCTTATAGGATCAAGCCTGGAGTTGTTAAATGATCCAAGAAAAATATATTTCAGGATTTTACTATCATCAAGCTTTACAAAAATGCTATTGGTTAGAAAGACAGTGAATAATTATATTTGTTCCACTATCAAATGGAAAAATAAAACATTATCTGAATTAGATTGATTCAAAATGTTTTTGCTGCTACTGAATGCCTCTTAAATATTGCTGAATAGATCAATTGAAAGATGGAATTTGCCTCTAGTTCAGAGTTGGAAGTACAGGCTGCATACAGTATGCACCTGGTTAATCCACAGAAACCAGCAAAATACACAGAAAAAGGAGAGTCTGGAACCCCCCAGCAGCACAGCAGCACCAACTCTGATCTGAAGTTGTACTGCTAATGCTCATCTCCAATGGAAATTGTTTAACTTGTACTGAGACACAAAGGATGTTCTTTAAGAAATGCAAGATTCCTGCCCAGCTGGTGAGGCACACAGCACTGCAACTACTCCTTCCCTCATACAAGTTCATCCCCACCCTCCCTCAGTGACAAACCCTGTAAGCCAGCTGCCTTTTTTAGGTAGTGGTTTACACAAGAACATCTTTTGGTTGCTGTTTAGTGGAGCCGGCATTCCTGTCAGAACATACATTGGAAGATTTAGTTTAAAATTTACCTGGCACATAACAGATAATAGGATAAGGTGTTCAGTTACTGTAATTCCATCAGAGAAGTCCTTGTGGGAAGCTAAGGAGAGCTGGTTACCTGCTGCATTTCTCTGGCTAATTATGTCATCTACACCAAGTATTGTTTTGCAGACAGCATTGCACACATGCTGAAAGATGGATTAACCAGTAGAGCTGCTCATGTTAAGTGTTTGTATTGCCTGTACTTCGTTGATGAATCATTGCTATCATACAGGAAATTAGCTCAAAGGTAGCTTATTTGTCAGCTAAATATATACCTGCATCTCTCTCCCACATATAGATATAAAAGGATAAAAATAATCCCCTTTGTGTGTTTTATCTGTACTTGCTCTAAATTAACACCACTGTGCCTGAAAGGAATGCCTGGCACAGCTGACGAGCTCACCTGAGCTGATCCCATCAGCCTCAGGGATGTCACAGCTTTTCCATTGCAGAAGTGCAGTCCTTGCTACCCTCTCAATCAATTAGCAATTCCAAATGCAACCCAGATTATAACATCGACTGATCTATGTTCCTGGTTTTGTTTCAGCAGTTTAATCCTTGCTCAAATGCAATCTGCAGTACTAAACAGGCTCAACTCTTTCCTGGTCTCTGTGCTCAAGGCCCAGGGAAGAACTCCTTCATGCTTTTTTTCGTGTGACAGCAATGTCACTCTGACTTGAAACTTTAGATAGAAGATGTAAGTACCAGTAATGCAGAAGGGCTATCAGTAGCATAAGGAGACCTTCTAAAAGCCTAAAATTCATATAACTAAAGAACCTCATTTTCATAAATGTCCCAATGGCATAAAAGAAAGACTTCCTGCTTTATTTAATAAACATCACATGTAGGCATGCTGCCAGCCTTCACATGGGCCAAGGGACAAACAGTAAATTCCTACAACTTCAGTGTTTACTTCATGGCTCCTTTGAAAACAAGTGGCTAACTGTGTTGAGGGAAATCTTCCCTGAGGTCACTGAGCAGTCATTAAACCCTTAGCCTTCTGTTCAATATGAAATGACATGCTCATTCTGCATTTCTTTCACTGAGCTGCTATGGAGGAGCCATGATTCAATTGATATGCCTGGCTCAAGCCCAAAAACTATTGCACTGCACTTTGCTGTAGCAGGCTGTCAGCTCACATTCAGAAAGCCATAGAGGATGCAATTATCTGGTCACTGAAAATAGCTTTGGTGCATATTTAAGCCATTTCAATGTGGCAATATGAGAATTCTCTCTTTTCATCTTGGAAATTGATCGTTTGCATGGCAATGCTGCTCAGTGTGCATAGAATCACAGCATCCCATAACATATTAATATTTCAGTTTGTTATCCCTTAAGTTATTTTTAGCAGCCAACTGTCCTTGTGTGAGGCTCCAAGCAGCAGCAGAATGCTCAGGCCTGTTGTGTGCGTGGTCAAGGACGCATCGTCATGCAGCTCTCAGCAGGCTGCAGCCTTCTCTACTATTAAAGTCATCTCTGAACTACCACTCTAACACATGTAATCATCAGACACAGGATGTCTTTTCCCACCTGCTCACTGTTTATTAGCCTGTTGTCCTGCAAGTTTTAACAGCAACTTGCATTTCAGCTGATAAACACCTAGAACTGAGACTCACTACAACAAAGCACAGCATTTTGTGATCAATTTATTTTGAGTGACTGAAGCACATTCTATTTTTCAGTAGGAATTTCTATTTTTAGCATTGGTTTAAGGATTGAAAAATTTGTAATTATCAAACTTAATTAGATATCAATATTCTGGCTTTACAGGCAAGAATCACATTTAATAAACCAAGTGGGTAATAGATTCTATTGCTTTGTCCTTGTTTTTGAAAATGCACAAGTTTTCTATAGGAGCTGAAATATTAGAATATCAATTTGGAAATGGATTTATGTCAAATGTTATATGCTGAAAAGATCTGTGATCCCCAACTGAAATTTTTGCCGCTTTTTTGTGACATTAGCGAAGGCTCGACAAGAACTATGATGTGTTAGTTGTATATACAACACATTTATTATCTCAATTTCTCTACTCCCTCAGAGCAGAACTTTTTGCATTTTGGCAAATTAACACAGTGCATATAGGTATTAAGGGATATATTAATTTTATTATTTCCTCAATTCCAATACAGAGAGTGAGAATATGGGCTGTTGAAATCTTCAGCAATCATTAATGTTACAGAATTTGAATTTATTTGGCAGAAGACAATGGAAATACTAATGTCAGTGGAGAAGTCTTGCACGCTCTAAGTCTCACAGGGTTCACCTTCAGGAACCAGCCTCTCTGAAATTATGACTTGATTTTGCTTTCCCTCCCCAAGTAACTGCATGACACTCATGATGGTCTCTGCATGAAGAAAAAAAAAAATCCAACTCATATTCACCTTCAAAACTGAAACAAAAGGAGGGTGGAGAGGTCTCTCATGATTTTGCTTCACATGTGATTTCTGCCCAATCCTGTTCTGCAGTTGCCACCACTGAGAAGAGGAAACTTCCCAGTAAGTGCAAATGTGGAGCTGGAGCAGCACTCGTGCCGTGCACCCTCGCCTTGCTTGCTCCTGCCCCAAAGCGCGGGGACACATCATCGCCTCCACGCCTTTCCTTCCGTGCCGCTGCTCCATCCCTGCAGCCCCTGCTGGCCAAATCCCGATCCTAACAGGAGACAGTGGAAGTAGTAGGGCTGGCATTTTCATCCTTAGCAGTGGTCAGGCCCTTCCCGGTGGCAGCTGGTGGCTGCAGCAGCAGGGTGAGAAATCCTTGCTCTCTGCAGGGCTCCTCTCTGCCTCATACCGAGCAGATTTGCATCACCACTAAACCAGGGACTGAGCAGTGTCTGAGCTGCCTGTTTAAACACTACTAAAGGGCAGGTGAGAAAACAATAAATTCCTGATTTGTATATTTCACAAAACAGCTTTATTTCACTATAGGAAAAGTGAGGGATCCTACAGTTGTTATTTGCTGTAGAGATTGTTATGTACAGTAGAGGTAGGGTTAATAGAGTACAGAAATACTAATGAAGTACTACTTTTTCAGCTTTTGCATTTTTTTCCAGACAGTTTCAGTGGGGTTTTATTTTTCTTTCTTCTGTCCCTTGCTTACAGATACATATTTATGTTCAGTCTCTCATGTGCTATATGATGTCTGAACTTTTAAAATGAATGTATTTTGCAGAAAAAAAAATAGATTGTCTTATGTCTGTACTCATTATATGATACAACAAATACTACCAAACTGGTATAAGAGGAATTTAAAATCTTAATTAATATTATGTAAATCAAATAATATGATAGATCTTCTTGAGCAAATCATGTTCTCAAGGAAAGAGACACAGATTTGAACTATTTTTTAATAGTAATTCTACAGTCATTCCTTAATAGATTATAAAAAATTCAGATGCTGAGTACCAAACAATCTATCAGAATATAAGAGGCATATGACAGGGAGGATATGAAAAGGGTAATTAATTGGTTCATAAATTATTAATTATAGAGTAAGGAATTGGAAGGGGTGGCTTTGTTTAAAACACCTAGACTTCACACTAACCTTGTTAAAATCTCAGCAGGATTGCTTTTAGGAGGAAATGGGATAAAATGCTAATTAATCATTAATTATCTTATAATTTATTAATTAAAAAGGAGTTGGAGGAGGCACACTTGTTTAAAACATCTAGACCCCATTGCTAATGAATATTACAGTCTCAGTAAGACAATCATGTCCTTCATCGTGCCCAACGTGTAAAGCAAGGACTGCACCAATTCCTGTGCACACAGCTGAGGGGTTGGGGTGGGGGCTCATGGCACATCACTCTTAGAAACAATTGTCAGGACTGTGAATGGCACAGCCCAGAAAATAAAGAATGTGCTGTGATACCATATCAGCCAGAATATCCCCTCCCTCTCCTGAAATTCCCAGGTTGTGAAAAACTTGTTGTGGATACTTGGTCATTAAGGTATCAACTTATAAACTGCCCCAGGAGCCTTTGGGCTGAAAAAACTGGGATAAGTGCTTAAACCTAGATAAAAAAGCACAGCATTCAGTAATTAAACTTGATAATAGGTTGATTGCAGGTCTGTATCTAGCAAAGCACTTCCATGCATGGTGAGCTTGAAGTAATTAATTAGCTCTGCTTACACACTAAAAAAAGTCAGGTGAATGACTTCTGTAAGCAGTAGATCTGGAAAACTAAGCTGAGGCTTACTTTGAAAAGAGATTTCTAAAACAACCTGCAGTCGTGTTTCTGTGTCCCTCATATTTCAACCTTGTTAGGTCCTACATGGCAGATAATTAGATAATACAACACTACATATGAACATGTGCATTCACTGCTCAAGTTCACTGCATGTCCTGAACAAGAGTTTAAGGGCAGCACTTTACAGGATAAGGCTAGTAATGAGAAGCAACTCCTCATGTGTGCTTGGTAATCAATGACAAAAGACTCTTGCTTATGTTTAGAGTAAAAATACTCCTGGCTGCAGCCTCCAGATAATCACCAACATCAGTTTTGTTGGTGTCAGAAAGTGCCCCACATCTGAGAGGGCTCTTTGTCATTTCTTTCTCCTGTCTTAGAAAGCAGCAGAAGCATGGCATTGCTGAGAACAGCAGGAGCCACCCAGAGTAATTTGATCAATTGAGCTCTTCTGTTCGAGTGTGTTTTGGGGAGCAGCTGTACAAGCCACGAGAAATGTCCTGCGAAATGCAGGGCTGTGTTTAACATGGCTTCAGTGGCTCACGAGCAAAAGGCTCCTGACTGCTGAGCATTATTTCACTCAAGTGTCACCTGTGCCTCCATACAAGCATGTGCACGTGCCAGTGAGGTGTTGAATACATATTTAATAGGCTGGTTCTGTAAACATATCCTAATGGAAACATCATTTGCCAACAAGGGCAGTCCTGCCTATAACTGTTAGTGGAAACACTCAATGAGTAAAGAGCCTCTGTGCTCTCCTGTGTTTGGATGTCATCGCTGCACTGCAGAGCTTGTGCTCATGTTCGCATTGGCAGGAAAACTACATTGAGGCTCAATTTCATATCCAACTGCAAAGGCAAATGCCAAAATTAACACATGTCCCAGGGCAGGAAAGCCCAAAAGACCCAACAAAATCTCTGTGTACCATCTCAAGGAGCTTTTCTAAGCTTCACCTTTAACAGAGTATCTATAATTATTGAAATAATAAGATTAGACTTATACAGAGGCAATCCAAGACACTGGTCCCAGATAAATAGGTGATTAATTTAAAATGGCTCATCCTAAGCACAGAGAAATAATTCAGACCAGACCAGTTGCCTCACCACACCTGTGCCTGCCTGCAGCAAGGGCCCCACAGCACCTTTCAAAAGACTCGGAACAAATCATACTCAGGACCACAGCAGGGCTAACTGGAAAAAGCAAAGCAGTATTTCAGTTATTTTACTTTTGTTTTTTTCTTCCGTGTAGTCTGAATCAAACTCCCCAGCCCTAACCAAACACTCCTGAAATCTGACATCCTTCTAGTGTAATTGCCAAGGCATTTATATTTGTGATGGAGCACAGCTTTATATCAAGCTTGACTTTATCATGGAGATTCATTTCCACACTCTTTTATTTCCCATTGACTGTAGCAATTCAGAGCCACAACAGCTCCTGGTATTGTATGATGAAGTTCCAGAGCTTTGCAGCAGCAGCTGAAGGAAACAGCGTCACCAATGCATGTCAGTGCGGGGCCATCAGCATCACTCCTCTTGAACAGCTGGATATTAAAGTTCCTCTCATCTACAGAGCTGTGAGACAAACTCTTCTACTGCGTAAATCACATTGCTGTCAAAGGCTAAGGATGCAGGCAGATGCTGTTTTAGGAACTCTACCTCAGAACAGCCAAGCTAAACCCACTATTATAAGAAATCCTTAAACTTAAAGCAAGTACACTTTCAAACACATTTAAATATATGCATATTTGCTGATCTAAAAGAAGAAATTATCCAGGTTGCCTGAGAAATGAATTATTCAAAATAATGTAAAATTCTTTCCCACTAGGTGCTGCTTGTGGTAACAGGGGAATCAGACCCCTGTGTTTAATTTCCACAGACAGCTGTGCAGACCCAACCAATGTCAAAGACACTGCTTCAGGGAATGCTACATCAGTTTGCTAAACCAAGTCTCTGCTATTTTCCACAGCAACCTGATCCTTCCCTTTGATTTTTTTTATGAAACTATAACACAGGTACAGTGAGGCAAGAAAGGGTTAAGAAGAAAATGTGGTCTTCATACTTTTCTGATTTTGTGAGCATGAATCTCTTTCATGGAACAGCTGTCAAGTCAGCCAACAAAACAGGTCTGCTTCGGTCTCCTGACAATACCAACTGCTGTTGTTCATGTATCCTCAGTGACAGCAGCAAGATGAAAATCAAAATGAATCGCTCTACAAATGAGACACGTTTCTGCTTTGACTTTCCAAATGTGACAGTGTTGTTTCTTTTTTCAGTCAGCAACATTTAGAGATGTTAGAAGGCTCTAGTTTCAGGAAGTTGCTCAGGGGGCAGTTTCAAAAATTTAAACATAAAAGGGGGGAGAAATCTGCCTAACAGTTGCTTGCATAATAATGTTTGGATTTCTGTCCATTAGTACTACTGTCAGAAAACTGGACAGCAAAATATCCCTAGCCAAACAAACCACTGCAGGCTTTGAGCAGCAACTTTGAACATTTCATATCTCACTACTAAGAATTTATTCATTATCCTTACTGTGCTAGGGGTACAAAATGGGGATTCTGGCCACAGAAGACACTGCTCAGCCCCAGTTCCCATGGAGGGGCTGCAGGCACAGATGCATTCCCTTCTGTCCTCTGCTTAACAGAAGAATATTTGTCAACACATCACAAATTACAGAGAAAAGAGATTGTTAAAAGTGTTCTTCTTCAATATGAGTTTGAAATAGGAACATTTACCCTCCTATGCAAAGAGCTAAAAACACCCTCCAAACAAGCATTTGCAGTATATGTGAAATAATATTTCTCCCCAGCTTGTACCAGAAGAACCTAAGGCACAAGGTGTGCACTGAAACCCATCAGTTCTCTCTTGTTTTGTGCAATATGCAGCAAGAAACAAAAACTAAACTTGTAAAATAGTGATTTTTTTAACATTTGCATAAAAACTCATGAGCCATATTGAAAAAAACACTGAAATATATTTTTGCATATCCAAATGAAACCTTTCTTTTAAAATATATCCTCATTTTAATTCTTCTCCTAATGTAACACAATACAGTACCTCTTACAAGAAGCACAATCCAGCTTTTAGATTTACCCACAATTTCAAAAGTAGAAAAAAATTAAATGCTATCCTCCCTCCCCCCAAAAAACCTCAAAACAACAAAAACAAAAAACCACCCAAAATATGGAGAAGGCTTTTAAAAATGCAATATGTATTTAAGTTTATTCGGCTTCAAAGGACCATAGACCTTACAGACTTCTCTTCATGGTGGTTACCAAAATGCCTATTACAGTAGATCAGCTCAGGCAGTACTGCAGCAGCACCAAGAGAAATGTCTCTCACATCAGGTTGGTTTTGGAGTGTGCTCAGGGATTTCATGCGTATCTGGCTCACATACATAGTGATATCCCAAATCTCTAGAAACTTTTAAAAGTTTTCTGTAAATCCACTGAGTGAAAATCTGTTCTTAGTCCATGAATATTTATCCAAAGCCCGTCCTTGTCAAACAATCAACTTCAAAACTTCCTGTTCTGTCAAGCAAAATTTATTTTAGGGAACAGCCTCCCAAAATCCCTGTGTTTGCAGGTGCCAGCTGTGAGACATCCACAGAGCTCAATTCTGTTTTAATAATTACTATCAGTACTACATGCTAACAGCAGTTCCAATCTGAGAGGCTCAAAGTGATTTACAAAAACTAATAAGCCTCCAAACATGTTGTGAGTGTCCCCACATTACCAATGAAGGAAGAAAATACAGTCATCTGGTCACTTTATACAGAAAACCTGTGGGATTTGTCAAGAAAGAGTGTCAATAACCCCACAATTCCAGTTTTGTACTGCGAGCACAGAGTCATCTTGTGTTCCTGGCATTTTGTTAGTCTTTTTTTTTTAACTATTTTCAGATTTTACAATATTTTCTTGAACCATATGGTTAGATAAAGCCACAAACTCTCCATCATTAACCGGCTGTTTATGATAACCAGATTATTTTACATCTGGTCTTCTCAGAAGCTGAGAAATAAGTGAAGATGAGCACCATGTCACTGCAGTTACCAGCACTGCTTTGTGAGATCTTGTAGTATAGCTGCTAAACTTAGAACTATTCTTTAAAACTCTCCATGCTCAGAATGTCTAGTTGGGCTGCTTTTTTAACTCTCTTTTTGTTTTCCCCACAAATTAAATGATACAGCAGATTTAAAAAATAGCTGGGGAAGGGTAAGAGGCAATTTTTTTTGGTTACTTTTAAACTGTCAGAATCAGATGTGTGTTCTGCTGAACAAGCGGCATTGTTGCTAGTAAAGGGACAGTGCTGGTGATGGAGATGTCTTAGGTTGCAAATGCAAGATGAAGCTGGGGGTGTGTATTCTATGTATATGCTGTATATATTGAAACTGGATGGGTCAGTTTTCTTTATCTCTTCCCTGAATCATCCTCCTTCTGGGGGAGAGAAATCTTCTGTTAATGGGACACTGAGTCTCACTGCATGGCTGCTAAAACTCCATCATCCCACTGGGAGATGCTCCACCCAGGGGAGGAGCCAAGCATTCCTGCATGGATATAATCTCAGATCTGGAACTCCATGGGCAGCTTTTCTTCCCCTGGGTTCCCAGAGCAGGACCAGACCCTTCTACATCACCACTGGACCTTCAGAGGAAAACTCCACCCTTCTACAGGATCACTGCTTCAACAGAACCACATCTGTCACCCCACCAGGACTGCAGCCACCATTCAAACTGGACTGTTACCAACACCCTGACTGACAGGGTGTCAGGCTGTATTCTAATTCTGTCAGTTTGGTGTTTTTTTTTGGTACTGCTGTATTTTATTTTAATTTTCATATTAAGTTTTAGTTTGTTGTTTTTTTCATTTATTTTATTTTATATACACTAGTAAAGAACTGTTATTCCTATCCTCATATCTTTGCCTGAGAGCCCTTTAACTTCAAATTATGATAATTCAGAAGGAGGGGGTGTACATTTTTCGTTCCAAGGGAGATTCCTGCCTTCCTTAGCAGACCCCTGTCTTTCAAACTGAGACAAGATTTGCCTTTTGATCCCTTTCTTGAAAGGTACTCACATATGACCTTCTGCTATCACTGAAGACAATTTCTTTGCCTCTCTAAGTCAAAGACCTCAGAGGCAGTCCAAACTTAGGACACAGAAAACCTCAGATCATAAACTAATAGAATAGTCAATTATACAAAATCTTCATCAGATGACTTATGATAGTACTGATAGCATGCTTTCTCTTCATTTTAGTCCTGATGCTTGTGCATCACAAACCTCCCTCAGTCCATCTGTGAAGGATGCCAAAACCCAGAAATATTGTTTTGTTTAAGCACTTAGAATTAATGTACAAACAAGCATGAGGTAGCTCAATTAACAGGACTGCACTCCTGAAGATGTAACAAGCAATCCTGAAGTGCAGGCAAAGTCTTTCAGTGCTGATCAATCATTTCCCATCCCTTCCCAAAGACTACAGAGCTGGTGCCACCTGGCACAGGGCCAGCGCTCCCAACTGTGAAATTCCAACAAGAGGCTGGTTGATAAGTAATGCAATAGAATTTAATTCTGGGATTTTTGGCATCACTAAGCTGAAGACAGAAGCCTAAGTAGGAACCTCCTTGGCTGTTAGCAACAGAATGTTGCCCTCCTCCACAGCAAACCCTGCCACAGGGACAGGCTTGTCAAATGAGCATGTAAACTACTACAAATTTCAACCTGTGGATATCAGGCCATTGCTTCCCCCTTCTGATATTTTCTGTATATTTTCTTCTCCTTTCTAATACTTCCAGAGCAATAGCCTCTCTTTTTTTAAGCCTCCAATATTCCCCAGCAGTGCATCTGGTCCTTTTCCATTTGACCACTCCATCTGAAAAGTAACCCCAGCCTTGGAATATCTCTGCACTCCCCTGACAGCTAGAGCAGCAGGGCAAGAAATTATAAATTACTCTATTGTGCCCCAAAACTGGCAGCCCAGGCTGCTTGCTGATGCATTATCCTACAGAGAATGCTCCTGTCTTGGCAATCCATGTGCCAGACTGGAGCTGAGGTGAAAGAGTAAGCCTGGCCAGAGCCAGTCTTTTACTGGGCTCAATGTATGCATGTCAAAGGGACCACCCTAAGGACGTCAGGTTTGCCAGCTTGCCCGACTCTAGGATATCAGTGGGTTTTTTCATTGCATTTTAAATGTATAAATAAGCTGCCCTAGCACAGCTGATCTGCGTTTGGGGCTGCAAAAAGCAAGAAATTTTCACATTTGTCAGATTAATTTAAACAAGGTTGGTTAGTCAGAGCAGTTCAGTGGTTTGGAAAATAAAAATAAGTCCTCAAGAGATGAGTGAGGCCTCACGGAAATTGATGATAAACAGACTTACCAGCAAGCTATCCAATTTACCGACACATATTAATCCATGAGTGTGAAAGCCATGTGTGTATCTGTGTGTCTGTAATTTGTACATGCACAGACACATTCACAAATCAAACTCTAGAGAAAGGGCAAGGGGTCTTTTGTCCCTTAAGTTATTGGAGCTGAATGGATTTAAACAGCAGGTTGATAAATTATAGCCTCCTTCATTGGCTCAGGTGCCACCACACAGATTTGTGGCAGTGTCCTGGACAGGGGATGAGTGCAAGTGCCATGCCTGGCCCTATCCACAGGCAGCCAACAGGCAAGGACTGGTATTTGCTATCCTGAATTTTCTGCCCTGTCTTCCTTTGGTCATTGAAGGAATCCTTCTTGCTACAGTGCAGCTTTTAAGTCAATCCTGCCTTAACAGTTTTCCCCTCATCTTAAAGTCTTGACCTAGGTGTATGTTTGAAAAATCCATATAATAAATACAATATTTTATATTATATTTAGTTATTATATTTGACCTACACCAGAAAAATGGAACATTGTCTGTTTCCCAGCATTCTAGAGTATGCTTTGGAAGCCCAGAAAACCCAGGATGATTTCCTTTTCTTTCTATCTGAGCATTTATTTTTAAGTCCAAGTCCTTGTTTGAGTGGCTTTTCTGAAACTAGTACCATAAAGAAGCACATATTTCCAGGATTATAGAAAGTGGGTTCACTGCAGAGTTCAAGCATCAGCTGTTGATCTTTGTTCCTGTACTTTGTCATGGTATGACTACAGCCCCTAAATAACACAGGACTGAATTGCCAAACTAAAACCACATCATTTATACAGATTCTCTGTGACAAAAATAGTAGGACCCAAATTATCGGGTAATTCAGCTCCTAGTACTGCACAGAGTAGATCAAGCACCTGATTGTAATTTTTCCAGACCAGTATGAATAACCAGATATAAACGGGTCTAACGAGGATCAGAAGCTGTCCCACGGAGTGCACACAGCTGTCCCTGTTCATTTTCTCTCCCTACCAAGGATGGCAGATCCTGAGGCAGGATCCTCAGGCAGTGTGTGCTGTTGAGGAAAGGCGTATGCCAGGGAAGGAAGGTCTCACTGAGCTGCAGCCTGGCTGCTGGACACCTCCAAGCAGGCCTTTCTTCCCATTATCACAGTCTCTGACAGGGGCTAAAATGGCTCAGAAAGAATAAAGTTTGAAGTACTTAACATACAAATTTTGACAATTAAGACAACACTACAATATAACATTAAGACAAATGTTAAGACAAATTAAGATACAAATTTTGTATGTTACAGAAAATCAAACATCACCAAGAGTAAATGAATCCTGTATCATTTGGAAGTAAAATGCACATGAAGGTCACACTGGTCAGTATATGGTGACAACCACATTTTCTAAAGTCATCCTGACATTCCCGTGTATCCTGTACAATCCCAACCTCTGTGCTCAGTGCAGGTGGAATTCACTTCATAGGAGACACTCGCATCCCACTTTCGTTAAAGATGTGTGAAAGACTTAGCAAATTCAGAGACTTTCCTGAAAACATGGTCCTGTGATTTATTTCTGGTAAGGTTTTTGGTCCTGTGGTATATTCCAGGTATGATTTCATTTAAGAAAATAAAAGCATTAATGGTATAGACAGAATATACAGTGCAAAAGGTTTCTGACATTTCAAGAAGGAAGCTTTGAGTGCACAAAAGATCAGGAGTCATTACTTTTTTTGTTATTCTGATTAGCTTTTGCTATTGATTTACTTTGTTTTTGATAAGGACCATGTAAAGCAAGTTGTAGTACAAAACCTCTAAATAAGCTCCTATCTGGAAGTGTGCTGGAATACATCTTCCTCATATTCCCTACCTCCTTCACTAGGAAAATTTTTCTGTGAGGAGTTGTTTAGAAAGTTGTTCTGCCAGGAGCTGACTTTTGGCCGTGTGCTGCATGCAACATTTTAACACAACAAATGTAAGAGAAGGTAACCTCATTATGCAATTGTTCTTGTGAACATTAGGAAAGCTATTAAAATTTGATGTGATCATTTATCACAAGCATAGTTATTACAAATACCAATACAAGAGATGTGATTATAGTTTACAAGTCAGTGCTACATGGGAGGATGAGGTGTTGGCAATTGTTTGTCACACTTGGCTTAGAACTAATTTTTATTAAATAATATTATAAATGCATAATTTTGTTTTTTTCACTGTGCTCCCAGATGGATGTTTGTCTTCTAGTAGCTCACTGTTTAAGTTCTCTAAATAGTTCTCTAATAGTTCTCTAATATTAAAATGGGTAAACTACCAAATAATGCCAAATATTTGACATACTCCACATGTCAAACACGGTTTGATACAAAGAATTGGTTGTGCGTTTTTCAGAGTGCAGGACACATAGTGTAAGTTAACCAGCTTTATAACAAAATGTTCCTTCTGGCTTGATGCTTGAAAATATTGCTTCTGAAAGGGGATTATTTATTTATTCATAACAAAAACCCAATAGTCCTACCATATGGTTTCATGTCAGATATGCAGGGTCAGTCAGGCATGCTGTTAGCCAAGGCTATTTGCCTGCCCTGTGTCATCTATAAAAATCTCTGTGTTCTGTGTTTACCTTTTGGACTACTTCTTTTAGATATACGTATTTGCTAATATCCAAATGCTAAATAAATCCATAATAAGTCAGACATTGTGCAAATAGGAGCAGAAGATGGGGTGTCTTGAGCATCAACCTGGGACATACTGACAATAATTTCCTACCTAGTGATCTATAGATAAGCTTATTTTTGCTTATTCTTATAAGGTATTGTGTAACCTTAATACCAGGTTATATGCAGATGGCATCAAAAATACCTCTTCTACAGTCATTTATAGTGACTCTTGCACAGCTGATCTAATAGCCTTATTCATCAGATACTATCAAAATATGCAGCCAAATAACAATACTTCACAAATTATCAGAATTTGTTTCTAAGGCTCTAATGTTACTTTTAATTAACTATAGAAGAGAAACATTATCATTGTCAAGTGTAGGCTAATCATTAAATTTAGGATTTTTAATCCCTGCTGTAATCCTTGCTGTAACTCCAGCATTTTCCTACCCTACCTCTTCTACCTGGTTTCCAAAAAAAGCTGCAATGTACAAAATGTGGAGGTTCTTAAATGATGTTCTTAAAACGAGGATAGGGATGAGCCCAAATACTAGGCAGATGGAAAATTCAATTTAAGGGTGTATGAAAATACCCCCACCTTTGAGTGGCTAGGATAAAATGGAACAGATACCTCTCAGTATGGGGCTGTCTTTGAGAGGGCTGAATTCATTGCGCTGCCTAATCCAAGGAGAGAAGAAACACAGCAATTTATCAAAAGCATAAAACAGTGTTTTCATCCTGCTGCTCTCCACTCACACAGAAAAAAAGTGAGTTGTTTAGAGGAGCTAGAGATAGATAGGATTGTGCTCAAGATTTCCAGGGGGAGGAATAAAACTGGACTCTGTCTCTGACCGCAGCAGCCCCTGCTGCCTGCAGCACCGGGGCTCTCACCCTCCCTGTCCTGTCCTGCCAGCCCTGCCGAATATTCACACTCTTAAAAACCAGACAGGGGGTTGAGAAGACTGACCAATCTCTTATCAAGGTACAATTCATTACCAAACACTTTAAAATATATTTTGTCAACTACCTAGGGCAGAGTATACAGCACACTTCCCTAGAAAAAGCCACTAACACAGGTATTTGCATAATTTACAAATCTGCCCCTTTTGCAGCCTGTTGCTTATCACCACAGCTTAAGGAGACCCTTTTGGCAACTGCCCATTCCCCTCTCCCAGCTGGCAGCAGTTTGTGCATTACTGCAGAATGACTCCCCAGTCTCTCTGGGGACAGCCTGGCCATGCCAGCAGGGCTGGGTGCTGTGCCCTCCCTGAATTGCCACGAGCCAGGAGGGCTGAGGCAGTCCCTCCTTCACCTGCCTTTGGCACAGTCAGCGGTGCCTGTGCTTGGAAATGCACAGGGCAGGAGGAAGGAAAGGCTTCAGCTTTATGGAAATGTTATTAAAGGCTCTTCAAAAATTGCTTCTGGGGTAGTAGAAAAAAAAAGGGGAAGTGAGTATTGTGAACAAAACAGAGGCCCTTGAGACATATTTTATTTGCCAAGCAATGTACACAAAAAACAGATTAATTAAAGTTACATTCATATATTTTAAACAGCCTTAAATTATTAATTTCAATTTTAAAAATACATGCAAGCACAGTTTCTTCAGCAATAAATTTTTAAGATGGTGGGACATTTTACATCATACTGTTCTCTGGAGACTTTTCCTTGTATCTTGGGTTGTTCATGAAGCCAGGAATAGTGGAATAGGAAGCACTGGACAATATTAAGCAAAGCATTTCTGGATCTGGATCTGGACTCACTAATGTCAAACACCAGAAGCAGCTGAAGTGGAAAGTGGGAGCTGGAGGCCCTGTGTGCTGCCGAGCTGGCACAAGCTCCAAGGAGCAGGGCCCGAGTTAAGAGCTCTTCCACAGGTATCCCACAGCAGGTTCACTGCCACAGGCAGCAGCTGCAGTCTGTGTAGAATGCTGGAGCTCAACACCAAGTTTTTTGTCAAAAGCAGAGAATTCAAATTCTCCTGCTCTGCTGCTGTGATCCCTGTGTGAGCCTTCCAAATCTAGGTGTTGAGCTTGCTGTCACTGCCACCCTGCAGAACAAGATGATGTCTCCGCTACTCCCCTGAGACACTGAACTGGTGCTGAACAAAACTTCCCTGCTTAAGCTATTAGGCAACGCCTACAGAAACATTTCCTACCATCTCTGTGGACAAATCAAGTCACCCTTTCGCAGGACAGCATCACTTTCCATTGTAAAATTCTAAAAAGCAAGTGGTTAAACAGACCAGTAAGCCACAAAATTTGCACCCAATTTTTAATTCAATGCTTTACTTTTCAAGCTGCAAATTGAGTGAAGTTTTACATGCAGGTATTATACAGAAAAATCTTCATATGGATTTAAGCCACCAAATTCTTATAATTTTTTCTCTAAAATGGGGGACAAAAAAAAAAAGCATTTAACCTTCCCCTCCCCAGCTCCACGGAGTGAGCAGAATGTGCACTGAAGCACTGTCAGAATTGGTGCTTGATGTGAAGAATGGTCACTGAAGCTGAAGCTTGCAAGCTTTTGACAATTAAAGCTCTACCCTGCTGTCCTTCAGTGAAGCTGATGGGAGCTTTGCCTGAATTTGGTTTTGTGAAGCCAACAATGTGAGACAGCCATGAATATTTTAAAGTAGAGGAGTTTGAATACTCTAATGATCTTATGTAAATCGAGTCTAAGAAATTCATTGCTAGTTTTTTTGAATGGGTCATTAAGCAGGGGAGAAAAGGTTGGAAAGCAGCCTGAAAAGGAGAACATTTTCAAAAGCCAAAATACTCCCCAAATGCTTCACAGCCATGCAATTAATCTAGCTTGAGGAAGCCAAAGGACAACAAAGTGATAGAGCATCAGATACATGAGTAAGTATAGGCAGATGCTCCAGTTTGTCAGGAGACAGCAGTAATGCATAGTTACCGTGCTTAAATGCTGACTTTGAACCTCATATACATTTTAAAATACCTGTGATTTAGCATTTTGCTCCTTATCATTAGTGCTATAAGCAGAAGTCCTGCAAAAATTCCAGATTAAGTAAGAGTACAAAGCATGGTGGTGCTACCACTGGTGAGAGTGGCAGTCCTTCATGGTTCCCTGGCTCACCTAAAGCCTCAGCACTGCACAGTCGGATGCAGGACACTTGTTTAGCTGTTCAACTAATTCTTTTTTTTTAATGTGAAACAGCACAAATATTTCTTAAGAAATTGCTTTTTTGAAATAAAAGAACAAAATTGCCCTTGGCAGCTGAAGGACTTTAAATGCCTGATTTCCTTGGTCTTTATGTGAATGTATGCTGTTATTTGGAATGTGGGAAGAGGATATTTATGAACATTTTTGGTGAAGAAGTGATTGGGGTACAGCTGTATATGCTCAGTAGACAAACAGTTTAACAGTCTGTCTGGCAGAGCTCACTCATTACATTCCATCAGTTTTCTGTTGTCTTTTCTCTTGAAGGTTTATTCCAGAAGCAGCACTGTGTCTGCAGCATCTACGCCACATTAGCAATTATTTACATGTATCTGGGATGTTGAAATAAATATATACTTATTCAGCTCATGCCCAGGGAAAGGACTTTTCTCCAGTGTAAGGTGTCATTGAGCTGTACTCAGAATCTGGAGTGCTGTCCAGCCCTACTCCTCCCGTGCACAGGTGTTGTAGCAGGTTCTCTCTCAAGTTCATGAGTTTTGAGCTAAGGATTGATGGCACCTTCTGATCAGCTTTAATTTGGATTGCCAGCATTGCTTGTTCAGAGAGACAGAAGGCTTCAGTAACCAGGATACCTTTAGATCATATTCCCACAACTTCCCACAAGAAGTTTTTTCTCTAATTCCTTCTGCTAAAGTTCTGTTCCTAACCAATCCTCATGAGTGCAGTGCAATGAGCAAGTTCCTGGCAACCTGCAGGACACCCTCTTGACCTCTCTGAGGTAAAAAAGAGTCCCTGTCTTTCTTCGGAGGCCGGGAACTGAAGTTCTGTAAGGGTGACTGTCCCCACTGAGGCTGCAGGAACAGCAGGCAGGGTGGGCGCTGCACACTCAGGCCCCTTTGGGCTGGTCAAGCAACACTCACATAAGCAGTGTAAAAGAGGCTGAGGAAAAGCGGTGGGGCACAGATTGAAGAGCCCTCCCTCTGTATTTCCAGGGCTTGGCAAATTTGCAAATGAAACAGTCAGCTGAAATACTTGGGGCATTAGAATGGGTCCGCTATTACATATGCAAATACCTGAATTATCTTCAAAGAGGTATGTCTTTGAAAAATGATCCTAGTATAAATACTAAGTATTTTTTAATGAGGAAAAAAATTAAGTTTTCAATATTTTACCTGAAGGTAATGCTGATGGCAGCAATTCTGGGAAAAGACAAGTTTGGGTTTATGTGACAAACAGATCTTTACAAATTACTGAGGCTGTTTTATAAGCAAATGGTGACCCACTGAAATGAGTCAGGCAATATACAGAAAAGATCTGGGGCCGTTCCAGTGATTTAATTAGACAAGGACAATGCTAAGTACAAACAGATGTAAAGTTTGGAAAATACTGTAACAGTGAAGCCTCCTGCAAATAGTTAATCCAGATTAAACAAGAAAATCATTTAGATATCATCCCTAGTGACAACATACTTCAAAAAGAACTCAAAAGTTGCTGCTTGTGTGTGCTAGAGAAAGAATTGATACCCAAAGATGTGCTCATCATAGACAAAAGTATTTAGATTGCTTTTAGGGAGAATTAAAAGACCTGGACCATTCAGAAAAGTGAATTAAAAACTATTTTGTTGACATATATATAAATATGTCATTTATAACAAAATAACTAAAATTGGTCAGAAGAATTTTACCTAAATCGCTGGTTGAGGTTCAGACACCTGGGAATGTCTCTCTCTCTACTCCAGATGGAGGAACCCAAATTCCTCTCTGTTTTTCCTCTGACACCAACTGTCTGCTTTGGCCTCTGTTAGAGTACTCTCCCCTAAATGAAGCTCATAAAGCAAAATAACGCTTCCCACCCAAATATCAAAAAGGAAATTTGTAATGGAGAAGGCAGCTGAGTACCCAATGGCTTGGTGTAAACACATCTACATAACTCCATGCTTGAAACTGCCACATTGATTAGGAAGTTCATTGTTTTGCATGCCACAAAGCATCAGAAGTGTTTTTTCATTCTTACTAGGAATTAAGAAGTAGAATATAATTCTGTATATTATTGATAGGCTTGGAAAGTGTTGCCTATATTTAGACATTACAATCATCTCCCTTTCACAACCCCTGAAGTAGGTAAGCATTTTGGATATTTATAAACTGGTTCATTAGTGCCCCCTTCCCTCCCATGTCAAGTTACACAAAGAATGAACAGGAACACAAAAATTCACCTAGGGCCAAAGTATTGTTGATCATTATTATAATATTCCAGTGACAGCTGCTTACATTTACTGCTGCACTAAATATTCATAAGCATTATTGGCATTATTGTAGAAAAAAAATTGAATATCGCAGTTCTGTGTAGATTCCACCTTTTCATCCTGTAAATATCATGCATGTTAAATATTTGAATTTTCACTGTATTAGAAGTTCTAAAGTTCAACGGTAATTAGTGCAATCAGGTGACAAATTATTAAATTCCCAAGAGAGCAGTATCATAGAAGGAGCTATGACAAAACTTCAAGGACTGAATCTACAGTATAATTACTATAAACCTCACATTTTTAGCATAATACAGTACTTACATAATTTGTTTTGTAGATTTTGCAAAGCACTACCTATAAAAAATGGAAGCACCTTAATTTAATAAAAATGAAGTTAAATTATCTTATAATGCTAATGTTAATGTTTGACAGAGAACACAAATTACTTTAGGAAAAAGCCTAGTTAGTGGAGTAGATGTTTCTGCAGTACAATCCAGAAATCAAAATTATATAAATCTAAGTGCTGTTTAATGTTCCCTAGTATTTATTCTAAGTCTCATTTTCTTCCTACCAGAATCATTTCTATTTCACAGGTTCCATACTGAACCTACTATCAGTGAGAGATTGTACCTCAGAAATGGGAGTATACATATCTGTCATCAAAGAAAAGTAACTAAGCTGTACACAACAATTAGCAGCCCTCAATTCAAAATCCAATTTTAGATTCTTGATTCTGGAAAACCTGACAAAGGAAGAGCACTAAGGGATCACTGAGAAAACATATTTAATACCTTGCATGTAGGGACTGATGTCTTTCTGGAGATAATTTAATTCCAAGGGTAAATTCAAAGATCCCTGGTGCTTATGTCTCATGAAAAGCAAAAATCTCCAAAGATAGTGTTTTAATTAAAGAAATATATTTTCCTTGAATACACTATTTCCCCTCTGTCCCTTGATCTGTTCAGCTTGGCCTTAGGTAGCAGGAGCAGTTTTGTGAGCACCAGAAGTGTTTCCTACAGATTTGTGTGTCTTCATTGACAGAAAAACTGAGCTGGTCAGGCTGAAGCTTTTCTAGAAGTTGGGACATTTTTAAAGTAATTTTGTCTTGCAAATTCTTGTACACTATCTGGCATGAGAGCTCACCGTGACCCTTCCCTGAGCAGAGGCATTAGCTGGGCTTTCTTACCCAGGTGCCAGCTCCATGAAGCTGCCAAAAGCGTAATCCTTGCTGCAATCCCTCCTTCTCCTTTCGCCTGATTCTGATTTAACAGGTGGGTTCAACAGGTATAAAAGGCAGGAAAACACCTGTACATTTGTATAAGTTTTCTCCACATAAGCCAGCTTGGTTTTAAAATAAATGTGTGGCCCTTTCTTGCAGTGGCACAGCAAGGAGGGTGGCTCAGTGGGTACAGACACTGCTTGCTGTCAGTGCTGTGACTGGAAACACAAAACTAACTCTTCCCTCTGCCCACTCCCATCTCCCTCAATGTCCTTCAGTCTCGTGGGGATTGCTCCCCATGGCAATCAGGGTGGCACCTCTGAATCTTCTCACTGCAAAGTGCTTTGGAATTCAGCCACTCCCCCCAGGTAGCCTCAAAGGGAGAATCATTGCAGCTACATGATAAACAATGCCCTGATAAAGGTTGTCTTGATCATTTTATATTGCTGGGACCCATTCTTCTAACCTTTCTCCAGAGAAGCTTATGTGATATTATGTTAAATCATCACCTAATCTGAATGACATGGCAACATGCACATACCCAATGCACCACTGCAGGCATTTTCACCAGCTAAGGAAACTGACTGTGCCAGGTTGATTAGTACTTCAAACAAACAAGGCTGGACACGTCAGGTCTGTCAAGAGCTACATTTTCTGTGTTTCACACAACATTCATAGAATCACAGAATATGCTGAGTTAGGAGGGACCCATCAGAACCATGCAGTCCAACTCCTGGCCCTGCACAGACATGCCAACAATCCCATCCTGTGCCTGTGCGTGTTGCCAAACTCTTCTTGAGCTCTGGCAGCCTTGGTGCTGTGACCATTCCCTGGGGAGGCTGTTCAGTGCCCCAGCATCCTCTGGGGAAGAACTTTTTCCTGAGATCCAACCTAAACCTCCCCTGGCACAGCTCCAGCCATTCCCTGAAGCTCTATCCCTGGTCAGGAGAGAGAAGAGATCAGAGCTGCCCCTCTGTGGTGATGTTGAAAAGGTCTGACCTCAGTCTGCTCTTCTCCAGGCTGAACACACCAAGTGCCCTCAGCTGCTCCTCACTGAGGGCTTCCCCTCCAAACCCTTCCCCATCCTCATGGCCTTCTCTGGGCACTCTCCAATGGCTTAATGTCCTTTCTATTCTGTGCTGCCCAAAACTGCCCCAGCATGGGAGGTGAGAATGCCCCAGCCCAGAGCAGAGCAGAACAATCCCCTTCCTGGCCTGGCTGATGCCCCAGGACCGGGATGTCCCTGCTGGCTGCCAGGGCACTGCTGACTCAGATCCAGCTGGCCACTGACCAGGACCCCCAGGTCCATTCCTGCAGCTGCTCTCCAGCCTCTCATTGCCCAGCCCACCCACACAGCCAGGGCTGCCCTGTCCCAGGTGCAGAATCCAGCACCTGCCTGTGTTAAACTTCACACGATTGCTGGGGATTGCCCATCTCTCTTGTTTGTCTGGGTTTCTCTGCAGGGCCTCTCTGCCCTCAAAGGTGTCAACAGCTTCTCCTAGTCTAGCGTCATCAGCAAACTTCCTTAGTGTTCCCTGGAGTCCTGGCTCCAAATCATCAATTGAAAGCACAGGGCTGAGGATGGAGCCCTGCAGAGCCCCACTGGTGACAGGCCCCCAGTCTGATGTCACCCCAGTGACTGTCACCCTTTATTGCCCCACCTGTGAGCCAGCTGCTCACCCATCCCACTCTGTGTTTATCCAGCTGTGGCCTGGACATTTTTTTCAGAAGGATCCTGGGAGAGTTGGTATCAAAATTTTGCTGAAGTCCAACAAGGCCCCATCAGCTGGCTTCCCTTGATCAGCCAGGTGGATTACCCTGCTTCAGGAGATCAGGTTTGACAAGCAGGACTTTCCCCTCCTGAAGCTGTGCTGGCTGTGATCAGTGACTGCAGACCTGTAAACCCTCAACACCTCCCAGAATGATCTTTTCCATTATTTCACCAGGCACTGAAGTGAGACTGAGAAGCTATGTAGTCTCTGGGGGTCTCCTTCTTGCCCTTCTTGAAAATCAGGATACCATTCACCAGCTTCCAGTCAGCTGGGACCTCTCCAGATTCCCAAGACTGCTCATCAAGAAAGGTTTTGCAAAGACATCAGCAGCTCTTTGAGGATTCTTGGATGAATCCCATCAGGCACCATAGATTTGTAGGGATCCAGCTGAAGCAGCAGATCTCACACAATTTCAGGGTCAACTGGGATTTGGACACAGTCATGGTCCTCCAGCTCAGGGCACTGAGCCCCCTTGGCCCCTGATCCATGTTGAAGACAGAGGCAAAGAGCACAATAAACACTTCTACCTTCTCCCTGTTCCTGTTTGGCAGGTGACCATCCTCACCCTGGAGCAAAACTATGCTATTGCTATGCTTCCTTTTGCCATTAATATGTTTGAAAAAAACTACTTTTTTATTGTCTCCCACATTTCTAGCAACTTCAAGTCCAGCTGAGCTTTGGCTGCAAAGATTTTCTCCCCATGGTGGTGAGCAGCATCTCTGTATTCTTCCTATGGCACCTGAACTTGCTTCCACCGGTTGTATACCTCCTCTTTTGCTTAATTTCTGAGAGGAGATTCCTGATCAGCCGAGCCACCCTTCTGCCTTATCTGCTTGACCTCTGACATTTGGGAATTGCTGCTCCAGTGCCTTAAGGAGGTGATGTTTTAAAAGTGACAGCACTGAGGGACCCAGAGCCTGCCACAGCATTTTCCCTGGGGATTTAACTCACTAGTTCCCTGAGCAGCCTGAGAAGTCTGCTCTACTTCATAAAGTATGGTTTCTAAACTCCTGTCTGATTGACAATTTAATATCTTTTTGGATCTTTTTATTCCCCATGAAAAAAGCCCACCACTTCAAATGAAGGATGTTTTCTTTCCCTTGGTGGAAAGCATTTGGCAATACAGGGCATGTCAAAATGAGTAAAGCAGTAACAGCCAAGTAGAGGAAGAGAGCTCCCAAATACATTCTCCTGCTTCCAGGTTATCTCTTAGGTTGAAGATTAGATGTTCATTTACCTTGGCTTATGTCAGTGAGTGCTGCCTTGACTTGGAGAAGAACTTTCCCCTCAAAGTGCAGACTATGCTATATTTAAGGCTGAAATCTTGAATAAAACTATACCTTTTATATATTGCTTGAACAAAACAGGTACTTTCCAACCGTTTCAGCTGAGTCTCACTGAAAAAAATCTCTCACTCTCCTCCCAGAGAAGGTTTATGTACATCTTAATTACTGCATCACAGTCTGATATTTACTGAGATGCTGTAAATCCATTGTGTACAAAGCAGACTAGGACCCAATAATACAGAGACATTGTTTAATTACATGTTTATTAGAGCAGTAAAACTAATAATCCCCAGTAAAATCTTTGAAAATTATCCCGTCATGATAGAGTAATTACTGTCCTTTCAGTGCAGGATAAAGCACAGCAAACAGATATTGCTGTGTCACAAAGCCTGTGCAGCAGGCACAACAACATGGCTCCAAGCCCAATTCATCCTGTCAGCCTTACACAATCAATGTATTTAAAACATGCATTAGGAAAGCAGTGGAATAATTCAACTTTTGGTGCCTGAATCAATTTCATATCAGTGGGTATCACTCACAGGGAATGGATTCTGAAAGCTCATTTTATACACACAGCCCTGGTCCAAAGACAGAAACAGTTAGGGGGTCTTCCCTTTGCACCAGCCATCTGTGAATGAGGCCAATCCTGACAAGCCCTCTCTGGGGCAATTCAGCAGGGTTCTGGAAAGATGTTTTTGATGCGTACCAAGTACATTTCTGTTCAGTCAGGTAGCATAAGGGCATTTTGCTTTTTGCAGGTTTACTGTGCCCATGTCCTCTTGCTTACAGTGTCCCATAATGCATGAGGATGCAGGCTGTTCATGGAACAGAGCAAATTTATATTTATCACCAGCTTTCCCTATAAACTAATTATAATGGGGAGAAAAGCACTTATTGAAATGTGCATGTATTTTTCCATGGGGAGACAAAGCATCAATGTCTTTTTATCTGCCTGTGAGTTAAGAAGCTGTTCTTTAGCTTGTGGGTTGTGGCTGTTGCTAAGACAACTGCAGTGCAGCCGTTTACAATGTACATGATCATGCAACACAAGATGTAATTTACCCATAGGTTCCTCATTTGTTAGAGCAAAGGAACAGCAGGATGGTTGCTGCACCATGTCCCACATGGTACGAGTCCTGTGAGCATGGCATGAATGACTGTCGCCACCTACTGCGGGTCTGAACGGATTTGAAAGGGAACCCAATACTTGGTAAATGCTTTATCCAAGGAAAGTGCAACCTCTGAGCCTGGGAAAGGAAATTAAGGGAAATCCTACCACTTTGTAAGTGCCTCAAATAAAACACAACTCTCCACATTATAAGCTTTGAAGGACTTCCTCAATTTTGGTGCACACCTATAATGATATCTAAATGTAAAAGTCCTTTGGAGGCTGAGAAAACAAGCAAGAAACAGCAGTCTGGGGCTTTGTATTTTGTCACTCCATTACCTGACAAGGAATAGGGCAGTAATTATGATTCTCATGCAGAGCCAGCACTACTTCTTGTAGTGTGTTTTACCACTTGGGAGGATGAGCTAACAACAAAATTTCTTTGCTCTGCAAATGGTCTCTACTATGTTGTTCACTTTCTAGGAACACCTTCAGGATCAGTCACCGATGTTAAAGTGTCCAACTCGTCAAGAGGACAACTCCAGCAGTACAGCCTTCCTTACTACTAGCAGTGCACAGAGTTAATTTGGCCAGCAGAGTCCTACATTCCTGTACTGGCTAAAATATGAAATTATTAAGGTGCTTTTCTAAAGCTGGAGTGTTGTAATCCTACAACCTTGCAAAAGTACGTGATGAGCTGCTAAAGGTTAATAAGAGAGGGATGAGGAGAGAGGTATGTGCCATATGTGGGCTGGGCTGAGCAGTCATCTACCTGCACAAAGGCAGGACTGGAAGACATGAGGCTAACCAGGCAAGAGGAAGAAAAGAGCACCTGAACACTCTTAGGGTGTTAGAGCTATTAGGGCAGCAGCACCTGTCGACAGAATTAAGGCACTCTGATATTTCTGAATTTCAGTTTTGAAACCTTTACAGCACTTGCAGTGCACAGTGGTGCTGTATTGTCACTACAATGACACTGAGACATCAGAAAAAGCCACTACTTGTCTTGTTTTGTGTATTCAGCCTTCCCAGACATGCACCTTGTGTTCGGGGCTTGTCAGCACCAAGCAACCGTGTCTGCATTGCTACTGATAACAAGCATTAGTGTGGTGAGAATTGAAAGACAACTATAGAAGGTATTATGAATGTCAAATATTCATTTTCTTGTAATCCAGTACTTCCATTTCTTTGAGAGTCTCACACGTCACCAAGACACTTGTAACTGCATGTTCCCACTCAGATTTTCTCACGGACATCAATAAAGACAGTCTTGTTCTTGAACAGTGTTTCACACTCTACAATGTATATAAAATTATTCTTCTGCCTCCTTATCATGTATTTATTTTGTGCATACCTATTTTAGTTTACTGCAATAAAATCCATTCTCCTTAAGGCACAATCTACATTGAAAAAAAAAACATTATTTTGTTCAGCATGTGTTAAGAGCAGCTTAGTATCAATTTTAAGTGTGACTAGCTTCCTAATGGCTCCTTACTTCAGTTATTTCTAGCTGCAACTAAGCCAGACAAATGCTTTAAAATCATTCCTATTAGAGCACTTGAGAGGTTTTTAGCAATGCTTAGATGTGTCATCAGTAAGACATTTTAAATAACACATCTAAAAATAGAATTGTTTCTAGAGATCATACAGGAAACATGCTATAAGGGAAATATGCGTATGATAAAAGAGATTTCCTATACATATTCTTAGCTTCATAAAGCCCCTTGAGAATCCCATTTTAGAGACAGGAAATTTATGTACCTTAATCCTTATTTATGTTCTTTAAAATCAAACTGTCTTCCGAGCTGTTCGTGTCTGAATGTACTTTATGTTATGTCCTAAGGGCTCAGCACTTTGGGAAAATTTCTGCCTCTCAGGACCCTGATTTCAGATTTAGGTTTTGAGTATTATTTTCCATACTTGGAGTCACAGTGGAGTCCAATATATCTGAACGTAAGGAACTAGCCCAGATTTTCCTGCAGCAATTCACATCTTCCAGGCTTCAACACATACTATGATCAATCTGTTAATTCCCTGATTCCGGCTTCATAATGGAGTTCTCCAAATTCCATGGAACTCTGTGGGACTGCTGAACATGAAAGAAATGCCGGAGCAGCTGGTGAGGTGCACATGTACATCTCACTGGAAGTGTTTCTCCTGGTGCTCCTTCCTGCATGCCTTGCCTTTTTCCCAAGAAACACATTGACAGCATGAACATTACAATCTGTTCTTAAAAAGCTACAGATATTCAAATCTGAGGAATGGTTCCCTTTGTTCTCCATTTTTGTTTCAATTAGTTCTGTTACAGAGGCATCCATTGACTTACTCTTACATTTCCATGTCATCATTGGAGCTGAGCAACTTCCACAAAAACAGGCAATTCCTTTGGGATCCATGCATTATTTGGATATTGGTTTTCATGGTATCACAGAACCAAATTCATGAGACACATTTTATTTTTAGGTAGAGTGAGTGTTTGACACTGCTTGAACTGTTCTGGTGAGGGTCTGTGCTCTCTGCAATCCCCCACAGGACAGGGGTGACACTGTGATGTCTCAATCTACCACACATGTCCATAAGGCTTCACACAACAACCATGGCAGGAGAATTTGCAATTGCCCAAGGGTGTGGTCAAGAGTTAGACACCATCTAGCACACTTAGCAAATCCTTCATTTTCCTCATAACAGTACCTATAAATAAGTAAACAAAATTTTTTTCAAATAGTATAAAAAGAACTAGAGAATGTTTTATATGCCCCCTAACTGTAGGAGTGTTTCTTAGAAAGAATGAACTGCTCCCTCTGCTACCTGGCTGGATTGCTGCTGATGATGAATTTTGACATGGATAGTATTAATGACAGCCATTTATGTGGAAAGACAAAAGCCCAGTCTTCTCTTCACCTATCTTTTGAACTAATGGTAGAGATTGCTGTCCTATTCCTGAAGGAAAAATAAAAAAGTCTATAAATTCACTTAGATGTGTGTACTCAGCTTTCTCTACATTAGTCTGTAGTTTTACTATTTAGCACATTGTCACTCCTATTTATCAACAACTTGACTTCCCTTGTAATGTATTACATTTAAAAATCCATTCAAGACTATGATACACAATTCAGTGTAACAGAAAACACAATGCATTAATATATTCCATTAAATCCTTGCAAGCCCCTTGTCTGTCAGTTAAAAATCACAAACAGAAATGCAGGTGCCTCTTCACTTCCCATCACCTTGGACTTAGCAAAGACTTAATTCTAGGACAGAAGAGCAAGGTCCACTAATTTAATTCCTTTCTTATTGATTAATTTCTCTTAAATCACTTTAAAGATCAGGGACTTTGTTTTAGAAATTGAATCACAGTTTCACTTTGGAAAGGCAACCCCTGTCAGTATTACAGATATGAAAGGGGTAGTGAAAATTCATAACTGCTTGGGTCCCTATAGGGTGATACTTATCTCTTTGGGTCAACTGCAAAAGTACTTAATTCAAAAGTAAAAGAATGTTATAAATTATGTCATAAAGGCTGGACCAGGAGTGACTAGAAATAAAAGAGTTGAAATGGAGTAGACCCCAAAAACGTAAGATTTCTGTTCATTATTATACAGATAAAAATTGCGTATGTGGAAATTCGCATTTGAAGGGATGTATATTACATACCAAGGCAATAATTCAAGGAGAAGAGAGGAAGCAGTGAATCACTCAAAAGACAGGAGACAGCATTGACTGAAAGATCTGTTAGGCTGCATTGTTGACTGATGGAAGCATTTGCATTTTCCAGGAAAACAAAACAAAACAAAGCAGAACCTCAAATAAACAAACAAAACAGAAAAGAAAAACAAACAAACCAAAAACTACAAAAACCTGAAACTTAGCCAAAAAACCACAAACAAATAGAGAAAAAAACAGCACAGAAAACCAAAAGCATATTTCATAAAAAGAATTGAGGTTTTTAAACTTATCCAGAACAAAAAAGGATTTTCACTTCTCTGGAAAATGAAGCTTGAAAGTACAAAAAGCAGTTCTTTTTATGAGGTGGGGTTGAGATTCTTCATTCTCTTACTCTGTGTCTCCCCACTGGCCACACCCAGCAGCTTTCAGTCCTTCCCCAAGGCACCTTAGCCTGTAGCCTCTCTGACAAAGAAGCTCCCAGACAACAGCAAGAGGAGAAGAGAAAGAGAATTCAGAGAAAAAGGAAATTTGACATAAATATTACCCGAATAAAAGGGTTTTGGTGGCAAGATAATGTTTTGGCATCACAGTGACAGGACATGGCAATATGCAAAAGTATGTCAAAAGGAAAGTATAGAGAGCAGTTGCTGAAAGAGAATTCAGGCAACTAGGGAGCCACCAAGGAAAATTCATCTCCCAGGAAAAAAATCACAAATGTCCAAAGGCATGCAAATTTCCAAAACTAGGCATCTATATTTGTTTCTGCCTCCTGTGAAATTAAGAAACCTATTTACTGAAAGAGATAATTCTTTAAATGTAGTTGTTATGGTAAGTTAATTATTCATGCATTTTAAAAGAAAGCAATGTTGGGGTTTCCCTCATCAGTAACATGGGTGCACCTGGGAAGAGGAAAGGAATTGATAAGTGACTGTGAAAGTCTTTTCCTTAGACCTTTTCTTTCAGACATGAAAGCATCGACATAAAACTATCACTAACAAAATCCAGATGATCAAAGAGCTTGCAGTAAGTCTGAAGTGTCCCAAATAAAAACAGATTACTTAAATTGCAAATCCCCAAACAGAGTGAAGTGCCTCCATGGTTTGGTGAATTACCGAAGCAAATGGGCAAAATATAACAAAACTGGCCTAAATAGCTATTCAATAACTGCCACCAGTGAACCTTCAGAAGGAACTAATTTTTAAAATTAGTCTTGATTAAAAAGAAATATAAAGTATTCCTGCAGAGCAATTACAGGATTCTTTATGTCTGACATGCCTTCCCTAATGAGGAAAGATACTCAATTTAATTTTTATGAAAGTTCTTGTCATCTAATATTATTAAACCGGACTGGCTTTCAAGGGGCTCATAAGCAATTTGTTGACACTGTATTAAAAGGTTCATGTACTGAATTATAAGTACTATAAAATTTTGGAACAGAGGTGCAGAGAATATTTTTGGCTTCCATAACTGTTTAACATGCAAAATACCTACCTTGTGATACTCATGTGTATATCACCAAATTATACTTGAAAGAATATTGATTCCCTTGTAATAAGTGAAATGGCAACAAAACCACAAGGACTGAACAAGCCAGTTTGATGAGTTAGTAAAGAAGGACATCAGCATTAGAGTCCAGCACTTGAGGAACAGCTACAGGTCTATGCTTATGTCATTCAAAGGAGTTTATGTCTTTGTTCAAATAAAATATAATAGCTTTAATAATTATTTTTCTAAATTATTTTTTAAAATATTTATTTTCAGTGGTAGGAGAACTTCCTAGTATGCTGAATATGAATGAACTGTTCCTGGATTTATTTCTGAAATACTGACAAAACAAAATGAAATGCAAATAGGTTAGATATTCTCAGCACAGTCTCCACTGTAATGATTAAGACATATAAATAAGCAGCAACATAGTGTAAGCACCATTTTGGAAATGGCTATTATCTCCTATTTCTGAATTTTACATTTAATTGATGAAAAGGTTCAACTTCCTTTGTGGGTAATGTGTCTTTGTAATCCCAGCAGCCAGGCAAACATTTGAACAGTAATACATTGCATTTCTTTCCAGGGAAATACCCCTGGGAGGTAAGGGCAGCCGACACGCCACATTCCTCAGGAGCACGCAGAAAAGGAAAATCCAGTGCAGTAGGGCTGCAAATTGGATATTACAAAATCAAGAGACTGCTGGTTTTGTTCTCATTTTTGTTCACATTCTCCCCTCCCCTGACCCAGAACAGCTGATTGCAGATGTTTGCCATGTCCCACCCACCTGCCAGCTGTCCCACTTCCCTCTTTGGAATCTGCCGCACACAACCTTTGCATTGTCTCCAATGAAGCTCAGGAATGCTACAAGAGCTTTAACAAGGAGAGTGGTCTACAAAATTGGGTTTTGGTATTAAAGCTTTGTGCAGATGCACAAACATAAAACAACCATAATGTACCTACAGCTTTATAATTTTTTGAACTGTTTTTCCTCAGCTCTATATTGTTGTCTTGGTTTTGAAAGACAGGTGCCTGCCAAGGAAGGCAGGAGTTTTTTTGGAATAGAAAATGTAAACCCTCTCCTTCCAAATTATTAAATGATGCTCTCAGGCAAAAAAATATGAGGATAGGAATAACAGTTCTTTAATATGTATAAACAAAATAAACTAAAACAAACAAACAACAAAAACCCCCAACAAACTACAACCTAATAGGAAAATTAGAAAATGCAGTATTAAACAAAAAACAAACCCTGACAGTTAGAATACAACCTGACACCCTGTCAGTCAGGGTGTTGGCAGCAGTCCGGTTTGAATGGTGGCTCCAGTAGTGCTCCTGGAGTGACAGATGGTTCTGCTGAAGCAGAGATCCTGTAGAAGGGCAGAGTTTTCTTCCAATGGTCCAGTGGTGATGTTGAAGAGTCTGGTCCTTCCTCTGGGAATCCAGTGGGAGAGAAGGCTGCTCCTCTGGGAATCCAGTAGAAGGCAGATGCCTGTTCTGTCCAAATGCCCAGATTATATCCCGGTGGGAATGCTTGGCTCCTCCCCCTGGGCAGAGATTCTCACAATGGGCTGATGTCATTGTATGAGTCATGGGGTGGGTCCTTAATGGCCCATTAAACACAAATGGCTCCCGGGGGGAGTTATCTGTGACTCATAGGGCAAGGTGTTAATGGCCCATTAACAGGAGATGGTCCGGGGGAGGAGGCAAAGAAAACACTGCCCCTCCTGATTTTAACAGTTCATGAAGATGGAGATAGAATACAGACCTTCTGGAATATGTTACATTGTAACCTAGGACAATTGTCATTTTGTCCTGCTCTCATCTTGCATATACTTTGATTACATTTTTTTGTAATTAATTCTGTGCCCTTGATTAATATTTTAAAATTTTCCCCTGTCTGACCCTTTTTATTCCTCCCCCCAGAAAAAAGGTTTGCAGTGTAATGAATTTAAAATGGTAGGGAATAAAACAACTGAATGGAATTCTATGAGGTTTTTAATTTTGGATGCTTTTTTTTTTTCCTCAAGAGTATCAGTAATTAAGCCTTTCTACCTTGATATTGTCACTTGAACTTAAGACTTAAAAGCAAAGTGGTTGCCTTACGAACAGCAGATTTGGACCATTTTAAACTAAAATTGGCATGGTCAGCAAACACATCTAACTGAAATGAAAACAGTCTGTGAAAAGCACTTGTTATGGAAGGAGCAATTTCAGACAGCAGGGGTCAGGAGACAGGGTGCTGTGAAGGTTCCTGTAAATAGGGGGTATCTCTGTCAGGTTCATTTAATGAAGTTCTGGATCCCACTGCTCCTGGGGGAAAAATTCAGACACTGAAGTAGAGGCCTAGAATGTAGGCCACTTTCAAAACTGAAAACAGTGTTTTTTAAAGATGATTAAAAAGCAAAGCTAACTCTTAGCACTGAATAGCTTGATTTGATGTGAAACGCCTACACTGCACTGCAAAGCATCGACACAGCAACACTGCCTAGTATCCAAACTACAGCACTGTCACAAAAACATCTGCATAAACATCTGTCAACCTGCTGGAGAGAGTCCAGAGGAGGTATCAGGATGATCCCAGGGATGGAGCAGCTCTGCTGGGAGGAAAGGCTGGCACAGCTGGGAAGGGGAGAGGGGAAGCTCTGGGGTGAGCTCAGTGTGGCCTTGCAGGGCCTGAAGGAGCTGCAGGAAAGACGGAGAGAGACAATTGACAAGGAATGAAGTGACAGGACACAGGGAATGGCTGCCAGTGCCAGAGGGCAGGGCTGGATGGGATCTTGGGCAGGAATTGTTCCCTGGCAGGGTGGGCAGGCCCCGGCACAGGGTGCCCAGAGCAGCTGTGGCTGCCCCTGGATCCCTGGCAGTGCCCAAGGCCAGGCTGGACACTGGGGCCTGGAGCAGCCTGGGACAGTGGGAGGTGTCCCTGTCTGTGGCAGGGTGGAATGGGATGAGCTTAAGGTCCCTTCCCAGGCCTTTCTGTGATTCTATGATCTGGGCACCTGTTTTGTAAAGATGTTGGGAAGGAGAGCCATAATAAGATGATGTTTAAATTCTTTCTGATGACTTGATAGGCAATAAAAATTGTGCAGGAGAGACAATGAGAACTGATTAAATATAAAGGTGACAGATGCAACACTGAGAGTATGAGAGAAAAAGGAGTTTAAACGTTTTGACATGCATTTTAACTCTCGCCATACACACTTCTTCTCCATCAAAACAGTCTGCAGCATTACTCCCAACAATTTAGTCTATAGATCAACCTCAAAGCAAATTGCCTCACAGTGCACTAAAAAAGAAATGAAAATTACTGTCTTCCCTGCTCTAGAAGTGACAATATTTACCCATAATATGAATCAATCAGCAGATTCCAAATCTCTTAGCCAGACACTTTTCCTGATAGGGTAGGAATAAACATTTTTATTTAAGGAATGATTTTATAACCTGTTATCAAAATTACAATTTATTTTTCTTTTCTAAGCAAACAAACAGCATTCTGAAAGAGAGCTATTTTTTACTAGTTTGGCAAGCAATGTGCTATATTAAGGTAGGAGAGACCAAGGTGGGTGAGAGTGCTAGGAAGATGAACTGAACAGCATCAGCTCTCAGAGAGTGACCGCAAGGACAGCCAAGTGATGCCACCAGGGCAAGTTCCTGTGCTTCCCCTGTTCCCCTGCACTGCAGCCCCACAGAACAAACACCTGAATGGGCACAGCTCCAGCAATACACACAGTGGGGGACAACCACAGAAAATGCAGAGAACTGGAGCTCAGATAAGAAAACTCCAAGATATGTCCAGCCCTGCTTTGCTCCAGATTTCCTGCAAGCCAACCCTCAGCTGGAATCAATACCCCAAAAAAAACATAGTCCTGGGAGTGACAAAGCACATAGCTACTGTGTGCACCTGAGAGCAAAACCTTGTTTGAAGGATCTATTTACCAAGTCAAATGTGATTTAGACTCCAAATATATATGGTTTTCCAAAATGGAAACGCTTTCAGGACGGGCCATTCTTCATTTTACAAGAGGAAGAGGAGAGCAGAGGGAGCAGAGTCCAGGGGCTGTGGGCCAGGTCCATTTGTGCACAGACACAGAGCACCTGAGAATTTACAGCCTAAATCGACAAGGCAGACTAACCTTGTGTCCAAGGAGCTGAGTTTGTCCTCATTCTGTACAGAGGAACTGGGCCACAGGAAAGTGAAAACACTAGTTTCTTCCACCAAGGAGTTAACTCAGAGCTGTGAAAAGTCAAATCTACTAGATCCTTCAAATTTTATCTGCAGAAGTTTCCTTCCAAATCCCTTGGATAGTGAAGTTATTTTTCGCTACATTACTAGTTTTTCTTTAAGCTAGAGAATTTCTTAACAACTAAGTGTCTCAATTAGAGCTAAAGTTTTAACCTAAGTGAAATATTTCCCGGGGCATTATGCCAAACCTGAGTGCCAGCAGCACCTGTGGCTCTCACCCAGGACACTCTAGACAACCACCGTGCAGCCACAGTCACTTCATCTTGTGGGGAAGCTCTGGAGAGCCACAATGGAGATGAAATCAGAGAACCTTTGGGCAGGATTTTGGACAGTAGAAAAGCAGTGCAAAAGTTGTTAATGGTCTAAACAAGAGATTCCTCTGAACTGTGCCCAAGTTCCCAGTCTTGCTCAACCAGGCCCCAGTGCCAACCTCTGCTCTCCCCACAGCTGCGCAGCCTAGAAGAGTGGAAGAATTAGACCTCAAGTAGAGTTCCTGACCCTTGACAAAGATATAAAAGTAAGATTTGAAAACTAACAGGAAAACGTTTTCCATTATGACAGTGCAAATATTCGTATGGTAAATCTGAAGGTACCCAACAAACTTCTGCAAAGGAACTGGGGACTGGGGTTAAAAGCCATAAATATGAGTCTTTTCCCCTACACTCTGAAAAGCTGAGCTGATTTTGAAAGCATTCCACCTATACTTTTTCTATTATTTCTAAAATAATTTTCCTTCTTTCCCAAGATGCTACATGGTCATACACGGGCCAAATTTTTAAATTTAATCTGGAAAATGCTTGAATCTGCACTAGATATATTTACAAAGAAAAATCTTAAACCTGCCAAGATTTGTAACACTGCAAGATGAAAAACTCCTGGGTATTTTAAAGAATAAATTATTGTATACTTGATACCCCAGAAGAATCAGCTTCTACTGCAAAGCAAACTGAAGCCAGAGGAGAGACTTCTGCTACCTTTTGTGGGCTTTATGCCAGCTTTTGTATGTCTGCAGCATTTGATGCCAAGCTGTAGATGGAACAGAAATCATTAACCAGTGTTATATCATTTTGTTGTCTATATTTTATGTTTTATTTTAATTTTAACACAGTCTCTGGCATTATATTTCCCATTTAAGAGTAGTGAATTCTTACCTTTCTTCCATATGTTATTTCAAAGAGTATTCAACTAATTGTGGTATTACTGGCACTGATTTTACCAATTCAGACTTTTTTAGGAAAGGTTGGTTCTAATTTCAAGTAGAATGCAAATTAAAAGATAGATATTGGACTACAGAAATCTAAAAAGCTTTCACAATAGTCATGAAAGGTGCCAGGCTGATAAAACTGCTAACTGATATTTTTTACTTATCTGCATAAAAGATGTAGATGAGAAAGCAAATTTCAATACATTCAGTAAAGCACCTGCCACTCCAGAGGTGGGGGAAGGGGAGCAGCTCAAGTCTCTTCTGCCCTATCAAAACTGCATCTCCTATCACAATGACTATGCCTAGTTTACAAAACAAAACAATAAATATTAAACTTCCATCCTCTAGTGTTAATTTAAAAGGGTGACAACTGAGAAACATTTTGAGAAAAAATTACAAGGCAGCTGGGATCCACATCTCTCAGAAGTACTTGCATAATGAGATGATCTTCATTTGGGCATACACAGTCAATTTTGAATGCCTTGACTCTTTTTACCATAGCATAAATTAACTCAGAGGCATTAAAATTTTGTTTTGGGGAGCAATTAGTTTACAACTTCTGAGGTAATTTATGTTGCCCAGTTTTTGTCTAGGTGAAAACTACCCAAATGCTTTCCCATATGGAGGAAGGAAACTGATCTCCCTTATGTGACCAGTGGCTGTGAGGGCCCTGCAGACGACAGCAGGGACGCTCAGCAAATGGCAAGTCACTGGAAGCTTTAGAGGTCCAAAATTAAATGAATCAAGATACCACTTATTCCAAGTGAATAGGTGTTAAATCACATTCTCCCTTTCGGTTGTTGAGAGATAACGTTGATTTTGGTAATAAAAAACGTGAGAATTGTGCAGAAGATGGAAATGTGTTTTAAATTCAGAATGAAAGGTCAATTTTCCACTCATATTCAACTCTTCCATTCTCCTATCAAATCACATTTAAAATAAAAGAATTTTTGAAGGTAGAAAGATCTGGCAGTTTCCATGGTGAAGGTAAATAAGTTGTTATACGGCTGTGTGCAACTGGTCCTTTGTGCTACTCAGAAATACAGTAGAAATAATCATCCAATCCTTGTGCCACAATTCATATAAAGACATGAATCATTGCCATGTTAATTGTCATGAAACATCAAGGCACTGATTTCTGCACATCTATTTCTTTAATCTCATGTTAATAACAGATATTTGAATATTATTTTTTCATATTTCAGCATGCATGATAGGCAGAATATGAGCCCAAAATGTGAATAAACAGTTATAAATCCAAAACGAAAAATAAATTATTTCCTTATGTGTTCACATACATGAAAAGTTAAGCTATTTTCACAGAAGCCTTTGGCCTGATTTAGGGTGTTGAACAATCATCAAAGGGATCAGTTGTGTTGTCGGTAGCATCAGGAGCACAGCAGACAACTCACTGTTACTCAGAGTTCTCTTAATTGGGTTTTCCTCCAGGAAAACAATGCTGTTTAATGACATAAATAGACAAGTGCTGCTACTTCAGCATGACAGCAATATCAAATATTCTGCTAAATGGCAACATTTGGTCAGTATTGAGAAGCAAAGTGGTGTTTTACCAGGTGTGGTTTAGGCATGAAACACTCATCCCTTGTCTTTTATCAAATAAGCTATCCCAGAAAGAGTAAAAATGCAAGACAAAAAAAAAATAAACGCAATGCATATTTTATAAATTTAATTGGTATTTTATTTTGTTTTTTAGACTTATCTGTCATGAATTCTTCCTACCACATGTGAACATGCTGCCTTCAAAGCTCTACAGAATAAATTACTTTTTCTTTAAAGGAGATAATGGGATCCACTGTGGTGTTCCAATTAAGAGAATTCTGAAGTACTAATTCTATGCCATCTAATTAAGTCTCATTTATGGCCCTAGGAGGCTGGCCTGGACTTGTGGTGAATAGCAAAGGCTTTGAACCTCCAAGGCTGGGGATGTTCACCCTGCTGGGTCATAAGCAGCCTGAAGATCTCCCCAGCACATCATTGCAGCAGCAGCAGCTGTGCTGCAGGTGGCAGATGCAGAACAGATGCAAAGCACCCCCTCCTGAGGCTGTCCTACGCCACCTGCCAAATTCCCCCAGCCTCCCTGGCTCTGCAGGCTGAGCCCAGGTCAGCACCACTGGCACTGGAAGTGCCTTTCTGACAGGTCCAGCCCTGGGCACCCAGAGTAAAAGCCAACTTTGAGCTGGGGTCTAGAGGGAGGGGAATAGCCTCCTACAAAGACCAAGCCCCTGGGGATACAAAGGCTCACTCTTTGCCAGGGATACTTTCTAGAAACTAACCATTTTGTGATAAAAACCGTAAACAAATGCAGGTTACCCAAGTAACCTGTTTGCTGTCACTTCAGTGTAATGGCCTTAACACTCTGCACATTGCTGAGGAACTGCCCCAAGGAGTCCATCTGCTTCCATTCTTGCACTGAGAATAGTAACAGGTGTTAGCTATATGTCTCTGTTGGAGACAAGGACAGATGCTGAGGTAAACCTTCCAAGGACTTCACTGGTTTGGAAATGTGTCCCAGGGTGCCAGGTAACTGCAGCCAGCAGTGCCCTTGGCAGAAGAGAAGGTAATGTTTTCAAAAGGATGAACTATTCCTGAAAAAACTTTCCTAGGTACTTAGGCACAAATAAGCACATATTCAAAATCAGCCACAAATATCTTCAGCCTCAAACTCTTTTCACCAAGTGGAAAAATTTATGGGAGTCAAAACAGAGTGTCATTGACCACAGTTTAGAATTCTCCCCATGGAAGCAGCAGCACTGAATGTTATTACTAGAGGACATGTGCATACATATATTGAGGGTATAGTGACACACAGACATACAGGCTCTGGCCACATCTGCTGTTAGGGAGCCACAAAATAAAGCATCCACACCCACAGGGCTGTTAACATTCTCCGCATCAGCAAATTCATTTACTGATCTGTGCAGTGCTAAGTAGAGCCTCAGAGCTGAGAACACCCCTTTTCCCAACCCTCTGCAGGTCCACAGCTCTCCATGTGCCTCTGCAGCTGCCACCAGAGTTGTTATTACTGAATGTCTGACCAGCCTCCTGCTCCTACAAAACTCATTACCTCCTCTGGACAATCATTTCAGCAGAGAGCCAAAATACCATAGGACTAGAAAAAGAAAAATGAGAGCTGGTAGACTTACAAAGATTAGGTGGGTTTGTTAGACTGGGAACAAAATCCAGTTTCTTGTTAGGAAAGGAAGAAAGAAGAGGCACGTTTCCAACTTAAATTTTAGCCCCTTCTGGAAAGGCTGTAATAGGTTTGGAGGAAATGCTCTCCTTGTTGACTTTTCTTCTGCTTCAGTTGAAATTCCACTGGGCAGTCTGGAAGCATGCTACAGAGACCTGATATATTAATTTTCCTTTTATGTAATAAATAAAAAATATTATTAAATAAGAGAAAAATACAAACTTAAATATCTGTGTTTACACTGCACAGATAAGAATTTTTGGGCAGAAATGGAGAAGCTGTCAAAGCACAGGAACACAGATGCAATGCTCTTGCTGTTGCACTTCCTGCATTTTTCAAGCATGATAGCAGGAAAGGAAAGGCAGGCCAGGGAGAGAAAACACACCATCTATTACAGCTGCATTTCCAAAGAGAATTGAATACAATAAAACCTTAAGTATCCTGGAACGGTGAATTTTCTCTTTTTCCACTTGGTGTATTTAAGGTAATCATTAAAGTGTGTACAAACTGCATCAGCATCATGTGATTATATACCTTGGATTTGCTGCAAGAGATTCAAAGGGTAGCTTGCCTTCCAGCACTCTTGTTACCCAGGAATATGTTTTTGTTAGTGCTGACTCTGTCTATTTAGGAAAAAAAAGGTAATTCCACTACTAAAAGATGGCCCATGACTCAGTTGTTGTTGCAGTGTTTTGTTTATACTGTGAATCCAAAGGAAGGTTCACACCTTGTAATATTTCCCTTCCTTCTTTCTTTTATATATGGAAAGCCTACTGAAAATACCTAAATTGGCTGCCTAAAGAGAAACAAAATGAGCCCTCACAAAAAACAACAATAAAACTCACCAAAACTCATAAGTAATTCTGTTGGTTGGTGTCTTATGGTGTCGAGAGCAGTACAGCACTGAAATATCCAAATGCAAAGAAGCAGTGCTACTCCAGTCTATAAATAACCAATATAGATTTTTCTCGATATCTCCATGTGCATGCTGGAACTTTTATGTTCTAGATATTCTCTTTTAAGATTTTAAACCTACTGGAACAGACCTTTCCTTGGTTCCCCAGGGAAATGCTTAATGCCAATGATTCTGTGTAAGGAGATCCATCTGAAGGTGAGGAAGCAATTTGGTGAGGGCAGTCAGTAACTGCAGTTTTTGCTTGCCTTTGCTGTAGGAGAATTTACATGTTACAAAATAACTGACTGGATTCTCAAAAACATCTCATTGACTTTCAAGTAAAGAGTACTTGTGGTCTTAAATTACTTAGGTGCTTTCACAAATCCAGCACTAGTCTGTAAATCAGATTTGTTTTGTCCAGTTTGCCCAAGAGGCTGCACTTTCAAGTTTTCTTCCAAGTCCCGGGATTAGCAGTCATCTCAAGTAGCTCCTTTCTTTGAGACAGAAAGTGAAAACTGTCTGAATTATGAAATACTACTCAAAGCTTCAGAGACTTCTGTTTCAGGTATGACATATGACTATTTAAATGTTCTTGCTAAAAATAAATATTAAAAACAATTCATTGTGAAATGGAGAAACAATTAAATTGCTAAGTTTCAGTTCAAAGTTTTCCCTTTCTAAAAGAAAAAACAAAAATAAACAGGAGAGAGAGTCATAGTCCCATCCTTGCTATGAACCTTAATGACTCTATGATTCTGTAATGACCACTGTGCCAAGGACAGCATGATGTTACAATCTAAGCAAAAGCTGGCCCTCTGCCCTGTTGGTCCCTAGAAGATTGAAGCAAAACTGCTCTTATTCATCTCAGAGGCCAGGAATCTCCCAAACATTGCCAGGAGCAAACATCAGAGTTCAGTCTGTGTGTTAAAAAAATGCCAATATTTCCCATGAACTTTCAAGGAAGACAAAGTACAGTCAAAGCTCATTCAAAGTGCATCAAAGTAACAGAGAAATAATACAAATTGCAAGTCTTACCAGTTTTTGTCAGTCACAAGTACTGGACATGAAATGTAATTGGCAGGAAGAGAGAATTTCAGATAAATTCATATATTGCCAAGAAAGACAAGTAAATAAATGCTAGAAAAGTGCCTCCTGCAGCACTGTCTTACCCTCTGTTTTCAGGGTGTTTCCTGAGATTGCCATCCCTCTTGCACAAACCTCTTCTTACCACAGCATGTCTGGTATAATCATGTGCATCTGTTGTAAAACACAAGCGCACAATCCCTTCAAAGAATAATTTTATTTTTTTTTTAATTGGGCCAAAAACATATAAAATTAAGTCTTCCAGTAGAATTCCTACTGCTTCTAAAAATCCAGGAATTACATTCACTAAGTAATTTACAGGATTATAAAAGGAAACTGAAAACTGCAATTATATATGACAGAAAACAAGCTTGAAAACTCATACAGATGTTATATGAGGCTTTCTCTGTATTTCCTTCCCTTCTTTCCTTTGTAATGAAGAAGCTGTTACTGGCAGGTGGAATGAAGCACGAGCTGCTTTGAATGCTTTTAGTTTGTAATTTGGCTTTACATTCAAGAGCTGACACTGAAAGTAAGTCCCTCCTAATAACTCTACAACATATTTTCTGAGTACTCTGCTCTCTACTCACAACCATGGGAACTTTCCAAATAAAGTCTGACAGAACTTAGCCTGTCACTGGCTCTTTAAACATCAGCTGAACAAAGTCTCTCTACTGCATGTGAACTTTAGGAAGGGAAAAACTTTGGTTTTCTTCAGTTACATATTGTGAACATCTAAATTAACTGACATGATTCTCTCAGTCTATTCTGCCCTCACAAGGCCCCATCTGCAGAGATGGGTGCAGGTCTGGGGCCTCCAGCACAACACAGACATGGATCTGTGTTGCACCAAGTCCAAAGGAGGCCACCAAGATCACCAGGGTGCTGAAGCCTCTTTCCTGTGGAGCCTGGCTAGGAGAGCTGGGGTGGTCCAGCCTGAGGAAAAAAAGGCTCCAGGAAGACTTCATTGCCACTGTGCAGTGCTTAAAGAGGGCTTACAAAAAGAGGGAGAGGGACTTTTTAAATGGGCACATAGGGATAGGACTAAAGGGAAAGGTTTTAAACTAAAAGAGTGGAGAGTTATATTAGAGGTATGAAAGAAATTCTTTACTCTGAGAGTGGTGAGGCCCAGCACAGATTGCCAGAGAAGCTGTGGCTGCAGCATCCCTGGAAGGGTCCAAAGGACAGGCCTGTGGCAGGGGGCTTTGGAACTAGAGGAACAGTTCTGCTCTATTGTTTATTGTCTTTCCAGAAAGCTTAATTAAACCGAACACTGTTGACTGCATCAAACAGGAAATACCTTGAAGTAAAAATAGATTTGGAAGTCATGACTCCTGAAACCTGCCAGTCTATCCTACTTTCTGGTTATCTGCATTCAATTCCCATTGGATTATTTAACATAGTATCAACTAACAAAGCCATGCTTTGCGAAGTTATCCAGGTGTTGAGGAGGGCATGAGACGTTCTTGTGTTGGACCTGAATTGCTGCATAACGATTTACCCACCACAGTCCCTGTTGCTGTACCAAACACAATTCCAGAGGAATGGGTGGGCCAGGCAGGATCCTTGAGCCAGGCAGCCCCAGGGCTGACACCGTGCCAAAATTGCCACTGAAATTTTCAGCAGCTGTCATTGGCACAGAATTTTTTTCATTTTGTTATGAAACTTGCTTTAAAATATGGGTCACAATTTACATCTGAAGTAAGTCAACAGTGTGATTGTGCACTGTTACACTGGAGGGACAGACTGCTGTGTGCCTGCCTGTGGATGCCTTCAAATTCTGTGGCTCACATGATGACATCTTCTCCTACCTCGATTTCTTCATGCTCTGATGGAAAACTGACACAAAACTTATGTTCATCATAAATCCTCCAAGAGTAGTTTATTACTATTATGCTAGGGAAATGTTCCCACTTACCAAGGCTATCCAAGGATGGATACTGTGTGAGTCTTTCTGACAGCAACCAATAAAAACGTTCACAGTTACGGCTGCAGAGATAAATCTGCACAATAGGCACAGCAGCTGCTGAATGAGAAGTGTCTTGTGTTGGCCACAACCCGCTTGAAGAAAGGAAGGCAAGCGGGGATGAACCCATTAAAGGCACAAGAGTGATAAAACCAGAACTGCACACACAATGGTTCTGACCCAAAGCTTGGCTTGCCCTAATCCTGCTGGGTTCCTTTCCCACATACATATGATAAGCTCCCTTTCCTAGCGTGTACAGGAAATCACTTATCAATTATATTTAATCTTAAAATAATGTTAGGAAATATCATGTACCAAGCCTGCAGCAAAGATATGAGATCCCCTGAAAATTCTTCAATATAAAATGGCATTTCTGAAGGTAACAAAGTGCAGTGTTACCTATTTCAAGCTTCATGCTACAAAACATAAAAAATCAGAGACAATGATCATTATGTTAAGTTTTCAGACATTGCATTCAAAATAAGCTCTATCCTTTAGAGTCTATTTACCGATCAACCAAAAAAACAAATGGAAATTAAATAACAAGTAATTCCCAAGGCAGCAAAACTAACATAGAGTGTGGAGCTTCTGGTGGCTAATAGGGTGCAAATACCATTCGAAGGTTTTCTTATGCCATGGGTGTTCATAACACTGTTGAAGCCCTTGTGGAGCTGAAAAAAAACCATCATCCAAAGCTGGAAGCAGTGGTGGGTGCACAATGTCTAGAAAAATATTTCATAACTTTGGATTGGAAAGGGAGCTCCAAAATCCAAGATAAAATTATACTCCCCCTCTTATATTTCTTTAGAAAGGGTCCATTTCTTTTGTTTGCTTTTACCAAAGCAAACACCTTGAGAGCTGTCTCTGGGCAGCACCCACACCACACTCACCTTCAAAGACTTTCACTTCCTGATGACAAAAGCAAGCAAAGCTGGATGCAAACAGAAATTTCTAGAGATTATCTTGTTAAACAAGAGCTCCTAATTTCACTTTTTTTTTGCATCCTGCCAATCGCAGTATAGAAGGCAATGCTCCTGGTGCAGCACCTACCACACTATGGGCACTCCCATTAAATCCAGTCAGGTGCTCAGCAAAGCAGAATATTGCTCTGAACTGAGCACCCTGCATCCTCATCACTCAGGAAGAAGCCAGACTGAGCTCAGAAGACAATAACTGCATTATTTTAGTCTGTTCTGCAGATCTGAGATTTCAGAAAGGCATCTGAGATGTATCTCATTTCATCACATCTATTTTTCAGTCTGTCTATTTGAACCCATTAATAAAATATATGCAACAGACACTGTCAAATTCATCAGCATCCAGGAAAAAAATTCGCTAATATGTTTCGCATATTTCATGCACCTTTCACCTTGCATATTCATTAACCTTTGAGCAGCTGCAGGGATCTGCAGGCTCTGGAAGTCGTCTGCCTGGTACCAAAGGTGCAGTTTGAACTGCAAGTATTTTAATACTCAAAGAAATTTTTGCATGTCCACACCTACATAAATATTGCAGGTGTCATGCAATAGGTATTCATGCAATATGAAGCAGGAAGAGAATTATTTATTTTCACTTATAGCTTCTTTTCTTTTCTCTGAAGATTCACATTAACAATCCATAGACCTTCCTGTTAGTCATTCGATTTTTGAGAGGTTTTATTGCCACTGAACAAGCCTGGAGGTTTTCAGACTTGCTAGCACACTGCACCTGAGCAGGGGAAACCTGACCAGGCAGCATCAGCCTGGACTGGTATCTGCAAGACAGGTTTCTTTTGCTATTTGGGTGGCCAGGAATATCTAGTTAATGAAATTTCACAACATCAAAAACTCTTGAAATTCACCAAAAAAAAAAAAAAATACCCAAAAAAACCCAGCAAGGTTGCCTAAGCTATTATTCTCAAAACTCTGGGCTGTTCTTTGCAGCATTTTTTTTCCCTAAACAAGTTTTAAAAGAGCAAATTGATGCGTTTTTACAGCCCTTTCCTTGCAACAAACAGAGACAGGAGTTCAGAGTCCATATTACCCTTGGCAGAGGGCACAGAAATAGCCACAGTCCTTCACAATGAATAGATCCAGAGCACTGACAGATCTGTCAGCAGCACTTTCAGGGACATTCCAGCAAAACAGCAGACTGGTACAAGCTGCCACCACAGCAGTCTAATTAGTGTTTTCCACAACTTCAGTGACATTTTTGCCAATATAAATCCAATGCTGTATTAATTGTCATTTCATTAGGACTTTTATTAGCTTCTGAGTGGATGATAGAAGAGAAAAATATTCATATAATGGGAAATTAACTCCAGAACATCTTGTAATATGGTCATTGTAAAGCATGCGACCACCTTCTTTCAACTAAATGCAAAGCAAACACAATGCAAATCTTTTTTCGAGTCTTTCTGGAGTACCATAGGTACCCTGAAATGACAGAATAAAATTAATTTACAAGAATTTCAACCACTTAAGGCTCTCCTGAAAGGAAAAGGAAAGAATTACAGATGAAGGAGTTTTTCAGACTACAATGCCTAATTCTATCCTTTTAGTTTTGGCACCTTTCAAGGCAAGCCTTTGCCATTTTCTGAAGGTGTGATAGGCTGCCACTTTGATCCCTACCCTCTTGCAACAGTCCTTTGTGCATTCGCAGCATTGTTCTCTATTGCAAATACAGGAGAAATTGTAGCTTAAAAATAAATGAACATTGTGCACCATGGGGAGCTGATGTCAAAGCAGACTGAATAGCTTTTTATATAATGCTGAAGTCTGTGCTTCCTAAAGCTCCTAGCTCAAAGCACAGTAACTCAATGGCAAATTAACAAAAAGTAACCTCATGTAGTAACTTTGAAAATTAGCATCATATGCCTTCTACCCCACAGAAAAAAAATATCTTGCTGCAATAGATGAGACATTTCCCCTCTGATAGCCTGGTGATAAATAAAGAAATCCTCACATACACCCACCAGACAGTATCACAGCACAGGCACAGCACTTGTGAACCTGAATGAAACAAGAACCTCTTTTAGGGGGTGAGCTTTAGAGGAAAAAGGACTGACTCAGAGCAGAGTAACTCAGAGTACTGTTTTAACAAGAAGAAAATGTCTTAGTAATTCAGCAATTTAAACCCCCAAAGAGGAGTGTGGCACAGGTAAGTGAAAACTGATCAAGGTATCCAGGACTGAGGACCCTTTAATAGCTGCCCTGGTTGAGAGAACACAGAGGAGCCTGGAGCTCAAGACACTTTAAAAACTAACTTAGCAGCAGAAAAAGTCACCAAGTGAAAAACACCTTCCATCTCTGCAGATGACCAGCAGTGGTTCTGCAGTATGGTATTAATATAGTTTAATATAATTTACTATAATTTACCCTGCTGCAAAGACATTGCAATCTGATCTCCTTTCAAACTCCTTATGTGTACCTGCTCACAGAATCCATGAACTCTTAAAAAGCCCATGGTTTCTAATCTCAAAGGAAATGCCTGATCTGGAACATAATCTTCTCTACAGCTCCATTTTAAAACTCCTTTTTCTGCCCAGCCCCATTTGGGAGTCATCCCAGCTGATGCAGACCAGCCTTTCTGTGTTGTGGTTAAAGAGGGTCCAGAAGAGCATTTCCTGCCCACCCCTCACTGGGTCCCACCACACCTGCTGCTCCTCCAGCACTCCCAAAAGACTTGCAACCTTAGCATAAAGTTATGTTTGACCTCAAAAGTGTAAAAACAGTGAGATTGTGCTATTAATTCTGCATGTGATTTTGCAGCCTCCAGTGTTTGCAATACCACAGTGCCCTCACACCATCCACAAGTGCACATCTGCTTTTCCCACACACATCATTATTCCACAGAATATGCAAGCTTAAGGCAGGACTGATCTCTAAAGAACATCATTAGTAATTGCTGATAATATCCCTTTAAACAGGATCTGTGGCAAATGTATTTTTAGTTAGTTCCCCACAATCCTTACATTGATTGGTTTGCATCTTCAAAAAGGAGAAACTGCCAAGTGTAGCTATCATACTCTCAGCAAATAGCTGCTTATCTCTCCTTCTGTTTCATTCAACACTCTGGCAGTCTTGTTAAGTGACCAAAAATTATAGGAGATAGAATTAATAACATAATCTTACACTTTTTTTTTTTTTTTAAGTCTGAAAAAACATTTTGTTGCTCGTAATTTTGAAGATGTCTGCTCTTGACAGTATTGCCAGTAACTTGGCCACCTTTATTTCTAATTTGAAGTTATTCTGGAATCTCTAATCTCTTATTTGTAATTTCCATTACTAGTAGCTCTAATCATAATTGCATTGGCAAGAAATATGTTCACACAGCTCTGTTAGTGCCAACCTAGTCAGACTCTCCATCAGAAATACCTGCTTTCAGGACAGGTGATGCCTTTGCACACACAAAGTGCACTCATCCACAGTCAAACAATTATTAGTTTAGTGTCCCTTGAACAAGTGGCTTTTTCCTGACAACATTAAAAAAATCAGGATATTTGGGGAGTTATAAGACATTAATGATAAAGTTAAAATATTTTGTTGTTCTTCCTTTTGTTTTACCTGGCACTTTCTATTTGCTGAATAGAAGAACAAATAGATATCTATTATGCCTTATGAGTCAAACAGCTTCAACTCCATCCTTTCAAGCAGAAATACCAGTATGTAACTCATTTAATGAACACTGGAATACTTTGTGCAGTTTTGGACAACACAATAAAAAAAGGCATTAAGTTAACATATCATATCCAAAGGAGGCCATGAGGATGGGGAAGGGTCTGGAAGGAAAGTCTTATGAAGAGGCACTGAGGGCACTTAGTGTGTTCAACCTGGAGCAGGCAGAGGTCAGACCCCCCTGAGCTCTTCACCCTCCCCAGAGGCAGCCCAGAAGCAAGCACCAGTCTCTGCTCTGTGACCAGGGACAACACCTCAGGGAACGGCTGGAGCTGTGTCAGAGGAGGTTTAGGTCGGATCTCAGGAAAAAGTTCTTCCCCAGAGGATGCTGGGGCACTGAACAGCCTCCCCAGGGAATGGTCACAGCACCAAGGCTGCCAGAGTTCAAGAAGAGTTTGGCAACACGCACAGGCACAGGATGGGATTGTTGGCATGTCTGTGCAGGGCCAGGAGTTGGACTGCATGGTTCTGATGGGTCCCTCCTAACTCAGCATATTCTGTGCATTTTGGTGTGATTTAACTGCATCTAAAAGTATCTCCTGTAGATATCTCATTTTTTTCTTTCTTGATGCCCCCAGGGCTTCCACTGGGCTGTTCATCCATTCATTACCACGTTTGCTCCAGGATCACAGACTCAGCTTAATAGAAAAGATATTACATCCTTTCCAAACTGCTTCATGCACTGATTTTTAAAACTGTTGTTTAATTCCAACTCCTATGCTGGAAATAATAGAAAACATCTTTCTTTAACAAGATGACAAATATACAAGTTTTAACACACTAATTATCTGTAATTTCCTCCTTCATCTTTCCATGAAAATCATTAAGTCTCTTTAGAGGATCACATATTTTCTTGGATTAACAGATCACTGCTCCAGGTAAAGGTAATTTCACAGGATTGTATCATCTTTTTTTAAAGGAGCTTTTTCTCACAGCTGCTTCATCTTACTCTTAAAACCCAAAATGCAGAGTCTTGAATTTTCTTTGGCCTTTTTTCCCTCTTTGGCATAATTTTCAAAATACTTCACTGCAGAATTTCTGGTCAGAACTACTTCTAGCATCTATAGGGGATCTGCTGGAGCAAGAGTAGGGTCAATTCTTTTAATCCTATAATTGGGATTCTTTTAATCTTACCACTGGGATTCTTTTATCCGACCAATTATTTTAATCCTCACCATCACACATCCAAGATATAAAACATGCATGCACGTAGCTGATATTGTTAAAATGTTGCAAATATTACATCTATATCAAGCCTGCCCTCTTCTCCAGTGACACAGCATTGACAGTTTCCTTCATTACTCATGGTTTGACTCATTGGTTCTTTCTGCCAGGACCCTCAGCCCAGCAGGTACCTATAGAGTGCACACTGAAAATTCTCCTTCAGCTCGTGTCACATTTAACAAATGCCTTAAAGCAAAATCTTGTGAACAACCTAGCCTGTAATAAACACATGGCATGCAACGGAAACGCAACCTGATTTTTTAAAATACTCTCTAGAAAGAGATAAATATTTACTGTTGGCATTCCATCAGATCTTTGTAAGGTACTGGTGTTATTTCCATCCTGAAAATAAGACTCAATACTTTATGTAATTTAATTCAGCTGGCACAGTTACCAGGGTGGAAGAGAGTGAGCTGAAGATTGTAGTCCATGCACAAAGACATTACAAGGGAGTGTTTTTTGCTTGTTCGTGAAGAACTTTTTTTTGATTGATGAAGGTTTGGGCTAGGGCAGGGTCAAACTGAAGACAGACATACCTTAGCACAAGGACACATTTTTCTAGTGAACATAGAACTGGAAGATGTAAAGCAGAGTGCAAACTGAACACTTGAACAAAATGCAAACTGACTCATTTGACTCCAAGAATCAATGAGATTTTTTTTGTTAAGTATATTTTCAGATAATTGATCTACTACATTATGTACTTCAAACCTTAATCATACAGCACACTGGCTGTATATAGTAACTGAAGTAACTAAATCTGTTCATTAAAAGAATGGAAATAAATATGCTAGGGAATTTGTTTTCCTGTTGAAACAAAACATTTCTTCATACTGAAAGGGAGATACATCATGTGGCAAACATACATAAGCAATTAATTTGCTAAGTTTTATACTTCCCATCTAAATAATATTACTAGATGGGGAGCAGAGTGAAAGGTCATCATCCATTAGGCAAAATTGGGTGGGGGAATTCATCTGATTAAAACATTAGCATATACAAATGTCAGGAATCTTGAACCTGAATGCATTTCCAATCACAAGTTCTTAGGGGTATGAGTCATCCGTGTCAGATGTAACTGCAACAATCAAAATGGCAGAGAGTCATTCATAGGAAGGAAGTAACTCCAACTTTGAGAAAAAAGATAGCTTTAGGTAGTCTTTTCTACAACTTTATAATACATTATTGGAATGCATCATAGATTCTAGAGACTGTTAAATATATTTCCTGGGAAGAAGATTGTAAAAACACACAGCAGAAGTAAAATCGGATTACAAAAGCTTTATAAGTGACCAGCCTTCATCTCAGTCACTGCAACTGGTGCAGGCTTTTGGCCTGCTCTGGTGCATCATATACTCAATAAGGACTCTTGCAGTAAATAAATTTCAATTCACCATTGCCTTGACACAGAGTTTGTCCAAAGGCAGCACCTCAGCTGAAAATGGCAAATGGGCACATGGGACTGCCACTGCATAACCTGAGAGGGGAAGTTTTGCTCTGAGACAAAGCCAAAATTTTTTAAATCCTCCTGATATTAAACAGAACTTTATAAAAAATACCCCTCTTTACCCAAATCCTTCTTCTACTATATATCTAGTTGTATCACCAAACTTAGCCAAAAACACAGTACATAATGGGTATATACGAACACTGATCATAAAATCCTAGTATTGTATAATCTCAATATACCTTTGTTTCACAGTTGTAAATTTACTGTTGCTAAAGGAAGCTGGATGTACATCATAATACTTCCAAAAATTCTTCAGAACCATATTCAGTCTCAATGTTTATTATCTTACATGTCTGCAGTGAGCACACTCACCCACAGACTTGTGAATCCTGCTTCTTCATAAGAGACTAGGCATCTTAACAATCCTCACATGCAGAAAATAATTGCATCAATTTCTTATTTATCTCTTTATCTTTCTTTCATTATGATTTTTCTTTTTCTTTATTATTCCTTCAGAATCAACCAACAAAACAAACAAAAATTTCCATCTAACTAAATCTCTCCATAAATCCAACCACACAATTGCCTTAATTTAGAGATACAAAAAAATTGCATTGCAGTTTATGATCACAGATTTAGAGATTAAAAATAACTCAATAAATAAAAAAGCTGTGGTTTGCTGCATACTGCAAACCAGATACCTCTTCTGCTCAAGGTATTACCAGGGATATTGTCTATCATAAACTGGATTAATGATCAGCAAAGGGGAAGTTATCCATCTTGCAACTTACAGAAGAAGAAACCAGTAACAGAAACACACTGCCTTGGCTGACACATGTTAAAATCAGGGCCAAGATAATAAAGTGAATGAGAGAAATTGTGCTGATGGTATTGGAAATAAAACAGAGGGGTTGGAAGGCAATGGGCAGGAGCATTGATTCACAAATTCACTGTGACTACTCAGACAGCAATGCTAAAATTCAAAATTAAATCCAGGGACCTGAAATTTAAATGCAGAGTTATTTTCATTTAGAGATATACTTGCTATTTTCCTGGTCTCCACTCAGAGCTCAGCCTGCAAAGAGCCCCAGACAAGCATGGCCCTCGGAAACTGCACAGACATTGTGGATAGAGACTGGGCAGGGACCTCCTCAGGCACTGCAAAAATCAAGGCTTGTTTTTTGGATAAAGGACCAGAAGAAACCCAATTCGGAAGTTCCTGGATTATCCAGGAAAAAAGAGGGGAAAAGAAAACCAATGGCAGCTGTACATCCAGCCTAAATGTTCAACAGTAGGGCTTCGCCACTCACAGGGATTTAACTCTAATTCAGTCCCTGAATATGTTTCATTTTCTTTGCTGCTTGTTGTTCTAAGGTGTACAAAGAGCTTTAGCAAAGAAAAAAATCAGCAAAGCAAAAAGTGGGGTATAATTCAGGGCATGCCTGGTGGGAAAGGAACTTTTCCTGCTGAGAGCAGAGTGTGAAGCTTCCTTAGCACTTTGGACAGCTCAGATCTGTGAGTGGATCCAGGTTTAACTTTGTCCCCACTGAGTTCTGTGTTATTTCAAAGCAGTTCTTACTGACTGAATTATTACAAAATACCAGCAAGTATTACGAAATACCAGAAAGTTTCCTTTCTGCATAAAAAATTAATTTAATTTACCTCTCCTTTACATAATTGGTAACAGTTTTCTTCAGCAATTAAATCTGCATTTAAATTAATTTCTTCAAACAGTAAAACCTGGATATCCTCTGCAAGCTAGAGATTTTTATTTTAAATATTTGATATAACTGGGACAAAGACAGAAAAAAAACACTTCCTCTGACTTTTAAGGCTTCAACTCAAAGGTCTTCTCTAGTTTTTTTTTTTTGGGGTCATTTATGAAGCAACTTTTAAAAACACAGTCTTATGGACAGTTAAAATTTCTGATAATTACGCTTCAAGAATCACCACAGTTATGCACAAGTGTCAGCATGAAGCCAAATTTTGCCTTTAATTTGGAAAGGACTTGGGTTTTCAGCAGCATTGGTCTAGAAAGCAGCACTCTCTAATGACCCCACTTTCATAGTGAATTTCCATATTTTTGGTGAGATTTTACATAAATAACAAGTCTGCACCATTATATAAAGTTATTTCTCTTCAAGTAAATCTCTACCTCCATAATTTACAAATTGTGTCAGAGCACGAAGGATAGTTCAGTCAATTGAGAATTACAGCAAGCCACCATCACTGAAGGTGATTAATATCCTAAATGCAAAAAACTGAATGTGTTTATTCAACCCCAATATTAATAAAATACTGTCCATGTCACAACAATTATGAAAAAATGAAACACTCTTTAAAATAGTTATTTTAGCAATTGTTGACATAAAACTACTCAGTGGAACAGTAACTGCAAGAGCTGCTATCATGGCTGGAAGTTTAATCATTTAAGTATTGCTTCATAACCAATTGATGATGGAGATCCTCTCCACAGAATGCAGGACACCAAGCCTCCCACTAGCTCCTAAATGTCAGGAGCAAAAAAATCTCTGATAGAAAACAAAAACATTCTCTGTCGCCCTGATTTTTGTAAGACTTTCTAAGCCTTCTGATATTTACATATTTGTGAAGAACTTTCTCACACACTTTCTGTAAACAGCTCACTGTTTTTGCATTCCTTCATAGAGGAGGAGAAAAATTGATGGACTGTTTGTCTGTCCAGTGTCTTTAGAGAGGTGGCACTGCTACCGTCCAATCCACTGTCACTTTTGGAAAACTATAAATACTGGAGTCAGAAAAAAATNCTCATCACCTAAGCTACAGTGTGTGTCTGTGTTCTTTCATGTCCTATAGCAACAGTTCTCTAACTGATCCTGAGTGAAAATATAAATTTTTTGTGCTGGAGCATCCTCTGTTCTCCTACACTGCTCCAGTGCAGTGGCCAGAGGGTGACCACGTGCTTATGAATCTCCCAAACACACAAGACACTCATAAGATTCTTGTTAAATCACTGACCAGGCACCCTGAAGATATGGAAGATAGGGAGAGAAGAGAAATTTATCTTTTTGTCTTCTAGGCACAACTCATTAGAGCAGCAGATCAGAACAGGGAGTTTCAGGGAAGTTAGTGAGAACATTTAAAGCTTTGGGAAAAATGAGAGAAAATTCAGAGATTCAGCATTTTCCTTTTAATGTAGAAAAAGGAACAGGAGAGGACAGAAAATGAATTATCTTAATGTAAAACACTTACCAAGATGAAGCTTGATGAATGATTTTCTGTGGCTGCTGAGGAGACGGCAAGAAAAAATTGGCCTAATTTTTAGTGAAAAGGATTTAGATTGGGATAAATTCTATATATCAAAAGACAATAATAACACGTATCTAACAGAGATTATGCAAACCTTGTCATTTTTTAGAGGCACGGTTAGGTAAAACATTTTTCAGGCAGAGCGCAGGTATAACCTCCTCCTCCCAAGAGCTGCTGTTCCTAAACATTTTAATAGACATAAGATTTCACCTTGCCTCAATGCCTGCCATGTGATCCTTTATAAGGTGTGATGAAATAAAGACACTCAGAGTGGTGCCCTCATGGACAGGCTCCCTGGGCTCTGCAGGCCTTTTTTTGCATATTTCGTGTACTCGGAAAATTCTACTATGGGTAGAGCACAGCCTCCCACAGTTCTGGCTCTCTGGAACGGTGACTGTAGAAGGGCTCCAGGCTCTCCAAGCTTTCACTCTTCACACCTTCAGGAGAGGGGAGGGACTGTGTAAGACAGGAACCTGTACTGTATTCAGGACATGCAAAGCCTCAGGCCCTCTGATCATCTTACTAATATACCCCTAACTACTTCTAAATGTGAATCTGCTTTCCTGACCCTGAATTTCCCTGCATTCCCTTTGGGACAGGCAGGAGCTCCCCTCTGACAGCCAACATTTTCTCTACGTCCCTCTTTCTGGCCTGTTCAGCCACATTAAGTTAAGGTACATAATTCTGTCAAGAGAAAGAAACGCCTTGGAGAAGAGGGATCTGCAGGATTTCCTCCCTGGTAATGAGTGGATGAGCATTTCATCATTCTAACTCAATTTAAATTGCCTGGTTGTTCTTCAAAAGCTTAACTCCTAATGTTTCTTCTTAACTGAATACCACAGAAAGAATATTTCTCTGTCCCACCACTTGGATTAGGAGCTGTCTGCTTATTTCTACATTATTCATTAAAGCTCCATTTTGTTGCTATTTTAAACATACCCAGCAGTGCCAATCTGGGGAAATAACTGGAGTCTTAGAGATCTTTCTTTCTATTTTTTCCTAAATGTCTATAAAAATCCAGGGGATAGGAAAAACTCTGCTAATCTTTTCCTTCTCTAGATGGCTTTGTTTTCATACTTTGAACAACAGAATCAGTACTTTCCTCAATCAAAAATCTGGTTTTGAATTAATATTTCTTAGCTTTATCGGGTTTGCTTCTTAGTAAAATTACTATTTCACCTATGATCCACCAAATCCAGTGCAATAATTTCTCTTTTGTCTGTTGCAGTGGTATTCTGTTGCTTTTGTCAAGGATTCAGGTTATGGTTCAGCATTTAACTTGCTCCTGGAGAATTCTTTGCTGTCATCTTCAGTGACAAGTGGGCCCAGTCTTCATATTCGCAACAAAAACTATAGCTGAGAAAATGGATGTGAGTTCAAACCTTCACAGGGAAAATCTTGACATTTAAATCCAATTACCCTTTCTCCTTCCTGACGAAAATATGATACAAACTAGAGGAAAAATCTCCTAGACAAATATATCATATTCTCTGACTCCTATAAACTTTTTGGCACCACTTCTAGTATTACACCTTGCATTCTTCATCAATCATGTTACAAAATAAAGAGTTAGAAAGTATGTAGGAATTGATAGGTGATACCAGCAGGTCTATAAAAAATTTTTTTGAAAGTCTTTGTAGAATGATGATCTTCTACCCAATTGAAATAATTAATTGCAAAATTGGAATGAACTCCAAGTCAAGACAGACTACTGCTCTTTGTAATAAATTAAACTATCACTCAAAGCACCTTTAATAACACACTAGTTCTCCAAGCTCTTAAATTACAGACTGAATTTCATTTATCAGTCTTCTCTGTGTGAAAAATGATTAATTAAACTCATTCTAGAATTACAGTAAGGATCTATTTCTCTTAGTACTACAGAATAATTGACTGCAAATGAATTGAAAAGTAAGTAATTGTAGTTATTCTGATGTAAATATTGGTTCTCTTTTGACATTTCAAAAGATTTAGTGCAGGCACTTTAGTGATAAGACAGATCATTACCGTGGCTAGAAAGAAGAGATAGCATAGAGAAAATGAAATTACAATCATTTCTTTAGATACTTAAAAATACTCCTATTATTTGCTTTTTCATATACTTAGATGCCTTAAAATACATTTTCATTAACTGTTGCTCCTGATTTATTATATTAGGTATGCTGCAATAAAAGCAATCCATTATATCCTAGTGCTTTGGAAAGAATTCAGTAGTAATGTGAGTTCTGACAGAGGAATGAGTGAGAGTTTTGTCTTTGAGAAAATCATGACACTACCAATGCTATAAAATTCAAATCAACAGGTTGCCATTTTGAATGACCAATTTTTATGAAAAACAATTATACCAACAGACACATTGAATAGGAAGAAATCACCTTTCAATTGGACAATCAGAGTAGCTCAGACAAAAAACTGCAGCATCTCCAGAATGAACAAAAGACTTGCTGTTCAGAATTGTGGGTAACAGAAGATCACTAAAGCCATTTTCTAAATATAGCATCTCCTGACATCTGTCTATAGATCAGGGCCACACACAGAAAATCAGCTCGAAATTTGCTTTTAATTCTGCAATTTCATTTGGGGGCAGCTGGGCTGATTTCAGCAATTCTTTGACTGCAAAAGATTGGGATTTTTTCAACATTTTTGTAAAGCAAAACCTGGGGGAAAAAACCGAACATTATGCCTCTGAATCTGGAGGGTTTTTTTTCTTTTCTCTTTTTTCTCTTTCAAAACGTTATCTGTGGTTTTGATTCTCAACCTTTCAATAGAAGATCACAAGAAAACATCAAAGTAGTTTCAGCAGCCCGACCTCCTGAGCAGGGAAAGAATTGAGCATTTCATTCCCCAGCATGACCTGAGACCTGGGTGTTTTGACTGAACTGTCAGCACAACTTCTACATATTTCAGTTATTACTATGAAGCCACAGTTTAGAGAGTCTTTGCTTGTTATTGTTTATTTTCTGCTCCTGGTTTTTACAGGCTAAAACAGGCTGTTTACCTCACAGAACTTTAAATAAATGTTTCTTCCTCAAGTGCACAACACACATACCTGCCAAGGAAGGCAGATGGTTTCTAATTTCTCTGAGAATTTATCTGTTCTTTGGAGACATTTTTTTCTTTCTTTTTTTCCTCCTTTAATTAAAAAAAAAAAAACTCTTCAGCAGTTCGGACAAATGCTTTATTTTACATATCTTTGAAAGCAGAGTGTCATAACCCAGATATTTAGTGCATATTTAAGCTTTCTTGTGGGTTGTATATATTAGGAACAAGTCAAAAAATGCAAGTTAGTTTTGAATTATCATAAGGATATTGAGGGTAAGTGGAACTAGAAAACCATTTAAACCAGTTGATTCAGAGAGTCAATAAGAACATTGAGACAACACAGAAGAAGGACCCTGTGCAATCATTGGTAAAGGAACTACAAGAACATTCTTCATCACAGAAAAGTAAATATAAATACAGTGTTTATCAATAGCTCCAAATAGGCAAGATATTCTCGAGAAAAAATATCTAAACGATGATTAATGTATTGAAGTGGATAATAAATCTTTTTCCAGCTACACTTGGAAGACCAATCATGTCAGAGATTTTTGTGTCCTTCCTTAAAGGTTTTTTATGAAGTACTGCATTTTCTAGATAGTGAAGACTTTCTACAACTAGATAATTAAGTTTGCTCATAAATTTGTTGTACATTAAGGTAGCAAATCAATGTGTCCACTGAAGCAAAGTGATTCTTTAAATTAAAATAAATGTATCTGCAATTTGGGTTTTGCCATTACCCTCGCAGCCTGACTTGTCACCAATTCTTTGTTTCAAACAGGCACTCAGCTATAGCAGTCATGAGACAATTTTAAAGCCTCATAACTCTATTTTCATTACTTAGTTCCCCCAAAATATGGAAGTACGCTAAAAGAGAAATAAAAATAGATTATAAGAAAAAGGGATCAGGCTATTAATAAAACTGCTGTAAGACAAATAAGCCATAAAATTAAGGACAGATTTTTTTTTTACACTCCATGGAAATTTCAATACATTAGGTTAACCTTTCAAAGGGTCATCTAAAACTCTGTAAATTATTCTTATTTGGCAAAAGATAAGTATCTACTTGAAAGTACAGACTAGAGGATCAGATTAATTTCAAAAACACATATATAAGATAATGAGTTTTACAGAAATCTAGAGCACTCTCTTGGAAATGAGGCACGCTCCCTTTTAAGACCCTATTTCTACAACAGTGATGTCTAATTCTAGAGTGTGTTTTCATTTTCCTAGGCCTCCCTTCATCGTTAGTGCCAGTTGAACAGGCACAGACAGAAGCACACAAAGTCATGGATTTCATTTGAGAGCTGCAAATGAGGAAATACTTTGAGGTTCTCCCAGTGTAGTGACTTCAGGGAAATATTCAGCATGAAATGGTGATGAAATATGTGGTTAAGTTTCTTGCTGACCCAGAAAGGCTCAAACATTTATTCAAAGGGAGCAGGTATAAGAGCATTCTGGTTTTTTAAATAAATTACCATAAAATTAAAGCAGTGTTTGCAGCCAACACTTATTGAAGTTTAATCTGTAGAAAAGAACTCATTAACTTTAGCAGAATTAATATCCAGCCCATTTGATTAAAACTCTATCGACAATTACAACCTTGATAATGTTCAATACAGTAGTATTAATGCTTAAATTATCCATAAAGTTTAAACTGTGAACTATCCCAGACTTCCAAATTTTAATTAATTTGACCTCTATCAAAGAGGTGGCAACAGCTGGAGTCTGTATCTATTCCCTCCTAGTCCTTTTTGTGTCTGAAGACGTGAATGCATTTCTGGCAGGAGTCCCTTTGCCTGTGTGTGTGTGTGCAGGTGTCCCCTGGCTTACCCAAGTGCTCCCTTTTGCCAACTGTTGCACACACAGATCAATGCCAAACTCCAGATTAACAGAGAGGGCACAGCTGAGATTCACAGAGCATTTCACAACAGCATTGCATTAAAGGCATATTTAAGGTTTATTCCATTGTTTAAAATTTTCATTGCATAAAGGATTCAGGAGAACCTTTAGACTGTAGTCAAAAGTAGAGGTTTAACAATGCCTGGCAGGCTTCACTCTTTTTTACTTACATTTTGTGGTCTTAATTATAGTGACACCTCGTTACCTAAAGACACAGTATATCAAATTTCACCAAGTTCATGGTTATGGAGTTTTTTCATCCCAGGGCTTTGTACATGCTCAAGAGAGGGGAGAGCTCTTTTGTGTCCAGATTTCAGTTCTTTCTTCCGTCTCCCTTTTTGTGCTACAGCTGGCTGACACTCTTGAGTTTGTTCCCTCAGCAGCCCACCACAACCTTCTCATTTACTCTTATACCCTTTCTCCTACTGTCTCTAACAACACAGCATTATTATAAATTGCTTCGTTAAAACCTAAAAGAAAGCACCCTTTTTCCTTTAGCCTTCAAAAAAATGTGAGCCAAACACATTTCTAGGAAAATGACTCATTTAGATTATGCCTTCAAAGTTTTATTTTGTATGTGCCTTTTGAAAATTGAATGTCGGGATCCTGCCAGGAAGTAAAGGGCATCGTTTCCTAGGGTTCAGGAATACCAATCCCCTTTACAGAAATCATTTTATTACTCCCTAGCACAGATCTGAACTGTTCACATCATTAATTCAATGAGTTTCTAGTTCAGATTGCACCCTCTGCTTTCAGGAAATGTCCAGGCAGAGGCATCTAATCCCAAATCCACTCTCAATGTGGTCATAGGCAATGTGGAAAACATTTCCAGCGCAGAACAGTCTGCCTGCTTTTGTGCTAAATCAACTGCTCTGTAAACCAAGAAACCCATATTGAGTTCATTCAAATCATGTTCCCCTTTTCATGTTCCTGTTTTAGAGCTTCCTAACATTTTAATGTTGTTTCATATTCCGGGGACTATCAGTTCTAGACATTGTGTCAGGTAGGTGGTAAACACAAAACCCCTACATGTGAACTGCTTTTCTATTCCACAATAAAGGAGGAATATTAATGAATGCTCCCTTCTATTCTCCTATGTATCCTAGAGTATTTCTTCCTGTTTCCAAATATGCAACAGTCCAAAGATTGATCTAATATTCCTTAATTATGGCCCTGTTGTTGGATACTAAATCAAATAATGAGCACATTAGAATCTTTCTGTTCTGCCTACTCTGACACACAAAACCTAGTTTATTTTCTCAGGTCTTCAAGCACCATGATGCACTCAAGTCAGTCACAAACACAAAATATACTTTGATTGAATTGCTTTCAAGTTATTGTTAGAAAATACTTTAAATTATAATGATGCATGCCTAATTGCCATGAAAAAATTATTTCAACAACTTCCAGAAGAACACATATCATTTTTTTTGTCTGTGCTCAAGAATTGGCTTGAAAACAGAAAAAAATAAATGAATCTTAAAATTATATTTCAGAGTCATGATTAAAAGATCTGGAATTCTGCTAATGAAAATGGGCTCCAAAACTTGTTAGCAGATAGAATTAAAAATCCTAATTAGAATGGAACCTCACATTAGTTGAGTAATTTTAATCTCCAAGTCGTCTCTAGGAAGTGTTATTTTAAGAAGATGTGCCCAGCCCTTGGGCCCTCTGGAGCTGCATCTCTGAGTGCCAGCAAGGTCAGCACAGAATTCAAATGTCACCTGCTGTCTCTAGCTCCACATTGATATCATAAAACTGATTTGTTTTAGCTGAAAACACATTTGCTGAGAAGTAACTGACAAAATCGGTATCAAATGCAGTAAAAACCTCAGATATACAACCAATTATTTATAGGTATGAACATATCTGTTAGGAAGACATCTAAATCACCTTTCCTCCCTCCTCACCATATATGGCACGCATGAGGCAGATATGCAGTAACTGTTCACAAAAATCAGACTTTACAAACCCACTGGCATTTTTAGAATTCAAAAGTTAAATCCTGCTCCTTGGAAACCAAGATATCATGGAGTTTAGTTTGCCCTTTATTATTGGTGGAGTATTTCCTCCTCCCAGCAGGGCTGAGATACACCCAGGGGGTTCTGAGGGCTCTGCAGACTGAAGAGAGATGTCTGTGCTGTTACTTTTCAGATCTGGAGAAACGAAGGCATGTTTCACAGTGTTGTTACAGTACTTCTGAAAATTTAATTTATCATCTTTACAGCTAATACACATACATGAAATCTGATAATCCAGATAATTTATTCCAGGAAAACTTCTTAATCTACAAAGTGACAAGGAGAGGCTGGGGTTGGGGATTTTTGACTCCATATGAAAAGGAAACACAACCTTCTTTCACGGGTTTAAAATTAATAAAACATACATAGATCTCTATGCTGACTGCAGTATGCTACATGGTCATTTCTTTTCAGCATGTAACTCTGTAATTTCCTTTGAGTCCATCTAGAAGTCCATTACATTAAGGGAGGAAATGCATCACTTTGGTAATGATTCTGTTTACACTCGCACTAAAAAACACAGCCTTAACCACAAGACAAAAAAATATTATTTCACAGGTTAATAGGGGTTACATTCATGACAAAAACCTCTCACAGTGTGACACAAAACACCTTCAGGTCAATTCTGTGCATGTCTACTGGAGTAATTCAGGAATTGCACTACTGGCAATGCACCATAGTAACACTGATCAATGCTACATGCAGCCTTCACCTATGTCTGCCTCATTCATTTCATGTCATCCCCTGCTGGTTTTGATGCTGCTCTGCTAAAATCCTGCAACATCCATGTCTACCTGAAACTGCTTCTTTTTCCTTTTTGAGAGCCAAATCCCTCACACACTAAGCCTTCCACAAATAAAGTGAAGGCTTTTTAAAGGAAGTTTCTTATCGATATATTGTAGGTGTCATGGTGAGTTAGTTGATATTGTTGGTGCTTGCAGACATTCCCTCCAAGGGGGGTTTGTGCCAGGCTGCTCCTTCCTCCCCTCAGTCCGTGCTGCCCAAAGATAACAGCACACTGCCACCAGTGAAGCTGTGTTGCTGATTCCTGGGGTGCCCAGGCCAGGATGCTGCAGTAGCCCCAGCACCAGCAAAGGGAATTCTGTTATGTGAACCATTCCATCAGTGGAGCTTCTTCAAATGGCAGAGGAAATAGAACAAAGTTCACTAGAGAGAAGATAATCTAGCCTGAAATATGTGAAGAATTAGGACACAAAAATGCAAAAATTAAATTGTGAACAAAATAAGAGAGGCACACTGAAAAAAAGGTCAGGAACCGTGTGAAAGACGGCACGAAGGTGGGATGGTAAAAAGCTGATTAGCTGTAATTACAAGGGCAGATCTGAAATGGGGAGGTAATATTCTTAGGAGGCAAGAGAAACTTAAAACAAACAATAATTACACAGGGTACAGAAAACCCTTTGAAAATTTTATTTCAAAGCTTTATACAATAAAAAGAACTAAAGGGGGGATGATGCTGTAATTGGAACAATAACTCAGAAATTGCAAAAGGCATAAAACCAAGGGGAAAGACACAGGAAAATATGTAAACGTGCACTTAACATCAGCTGCCCAGCAGTGACAATGTCACAATATTGCTATTTGGTGTTCTGGGGATTTCCCCTTAAACTGAAAGGAAAATTAAATGAACCTCAAATAGCAAAATTTTGGCTCTGGAAACATGGTTCTAGGCACTCTTTTCTGTAAAATTCTTGTAGAAAATGAAAAGCAGACAGGTAATTTAAATTATGATCACATGGAAACGAGCAAGGAAAAACAGTTTCAGAACAATCCCTTCATAAATACTAGGATTCAACTTACATTTTCCTATAGAATACTCTCCGGTATTCACTCGTTCCTTAAACTTAACTAGGTCTTATATATCTGCTCAAAACTACTGCTGAATGTAAATCATAAAATCCCTTTTAATTCTTTGGGGGATCATTGAAAGTGCTACATATTCCTTCATGTTTCCAAAGGTAGGAAAGGTGTTTTACTGTGGAGCTGCAAAGGGCAGCATTAAGCAGTACAAAATATGAACACAATAGAAATGCGATGACCTGCTAAACTCGAGGTTGTCATAGAATAACAACAAAAATCGGGTTGCAGGGCACTTCTGGAGGTCTCCAATGCAACCTCCTGCTCAAAGCAGAGCAGAATTTAAAGTTAAATTGTGTTGCCATGGTCTATCACACCTTTCTGAGAAGTTACCACAGAGATTAAGAATAAGCAACTATTTCTAGGAGCCCGTTTTCCCTGGCCAATCAGAAATAACAGTCTCTGAATTCTACAAAGCAGCCTCACACATCAGAGAACAATCAGACTTGACTGTTTGGGGGCAGTGGGGGCAGATGCTTTCATCCTGAGTAGAAGGTGTTTCACTGGACAAAGCAATAGCCCTGCTCTGGTCAATGCCCTTGGAAGAAAACTAGTGTGGGCTGCAAGCACAGTGAGTGAAGGCTATGACTGCTCTCGCTGCCATGAAATCACCCAAAATCATGCCTTAGCACAAGAGAACTGAAAATTACCTTCTATTGATGTTTCTGTTGGGAAGGAGAAAGTGAAGTGCTTTGGACACCAATAGTAAGATTTTTAGAAACTCATTCTCCTACAGATAATGGATTAATTTCTGCTGCATAAAGCAATATCCTAGTAACTAACAAGACTTCAAGGGAAGAAAAAGCTGCTTCATCCCCAATACCATCTAAATCCCAGTGATATTAAGAGGGTCCTTCAACCACGACCAAAACTGACTTCAGTGCCTGAACATACCAGTGAACAGCAGAAGCACCCAGTGTACCAATATTTCAGCCAAGCATCAGACTCCAGGAGCACAAAAATAGCACAGGGTGCTGCTAGCACACCTGAAGGCTGGGGGAGGAAGAAGAGCAGCTTTGGTAAATACTCTTACTCCCCCTACTAAATACAGCATGTGATACAATGGAGAAAAACACACCCATAAAAGTAGAAGTTTTGCTGAGCAGTTTCTTGTTCCTTGGTTAAAACCAAGCCTTACTGAACACAGTAAAAGCTGTAAGAGCACTCTTTTGCTTCCAGTTTTATCAGAACTTCCATTAAATGATGCTGACATGCAATTACTCTACTGTTAAATACCAGGCCACTGCTGAGTTTGACTAAAAGCCACTAATGCATGTACTTGCAAACAGGCACCGGATCATTGTGCTGGGCAAGGCAAAGAGAGGCTTAGTCAAAACTGCATTAAACTTCTATTTAACATTCTTTTCGTAAGCAATAAAAGCTTGAAACAGAAGTAAAGTGGCTTCTACCTTATAGTAAGAATACTTGGCAATACAAAGTGCTGTTTTAAGAGCAAGTTTGAAGAACAAGGGTTCGATTGTTCAAGAGGAACATGAACATTTTGTTGAATTTTCTTCGTATTAAGTAACTGAAAAAGTTTAATATAGAATCACAAATTACAACCTGGTCTCAAAGTCTCAGTGACATTTTGACACAGGTTGTCCCTTCCCCACAGAGTTTATTGTTCCAGTCTCAGTCCTGTGCCTTCACCCAGGGCGGTAACCCAGGTTGTCTGCAGGGTCCATCAGGACACCACAGCTTGGGACTAGCTCTTTCCTCACTTCCAGCACCTCTGACCAGGCCAGAGTGGCTGTCACAGTAAACTCTGGATTAGGAAAGAGGCTGACAGCTGTACTTAGGTACACAGGAGTTGAACATGCAGTTAATGACAACCTCACAAGGTGTTCCCCTCATCACTGAAGGACACTTACTAAAAACTGGTGAGGGAAAAAGCAAAGGGAGCCTGAGGGAAATGAAGAGCTCAGGAAAGAGGGTTTAAACAGAGACAAGTGTCCCTTGCAGCCAAAGAGGAGAGGGGCTGTCAGAGGCTCTGCCTGGAGATCCACATTGTACGTGGCTGTAGATGTTCACCAAGGATGGACACGGCACACACCCAGGGCCCATATGCACAGCTCATCCTGTGGGCCCACCTGGCAACCTGGGGTGAGGCTGACACGAAGGAGCAGCAGCAGGAAACATCCTGCACCCAAGGAGGAGACACATACCAAGATTATAATTTCCAGGCTACTGTGCTGTAGCTTTTAATTCTCTTAAAATTAAAACGGTTGTAATCAGATAAAGCAGCAGTACAACTCTTGCTCAGTCATCGCTGCCTCTGAAAGAAACAAGAAATAAGTACAATTTAAGTTGTAAACTTCAGTTTCCTACATTTTATTTAATGCAGGTTTATTAATCCACATTACATCAAAGTAGAAAACTTCTGTTAGAGTGAAATTAAGAGAAGAGATACTTAGAACTTTCAAGCTCTTAGAAAACTACTAAACATAGGAGAGTAATATGAAAATCCTTATTTCATAATCCCTAAAAAGAATTAAGCTGTTTCTAATGTAACAAAAATTTAAATCTTTCATTATTTAAAATTTACTGTGAAAAGAATCTACCTAAGGAAAAGTTTTATAAAGGGACAGCTAAAAATATTTTAACATGAATCCATGGCTCTCTTTACAGAAGCATTTGCACAATGAACCAGCCATTTTCCCTGCATGGAGCCTGAGGAAGGTGGCCATGGGCGATGGAGTGGGACAGCAGAGTCCTCTGCTGATGCTCAGCATCTGCCCCCTCATTTGCTTTGCTCCAAATCCCAGCTCTGCAAGAGGCTGACCAGGAGTAGAGCACAAAATATCTGCCTCTATACTGCCTTCCTCTGGAAACCCCTCACACCCCGCCCAGTCCCTCCAGAGCAGTTGTGGAGGGGGGACCTTTCCAGCACCAGCAATTGCAGATAACCTGGTACACAGGTGGGATCTACTTCCACACTGGCCCCATCAGAACTGCTCCAATCTCACATACTGAGAAATGCCATTTGTCCTTAGGAAACTTCATTGTCAAAGCATCTTTCTTGACTTAGATTTAAGGCTTAGACTACTTTAACTTGGGCAAAATGACTATGTTACAGAACAGAACAAATTGCTTTGTTGGGTTCACAAATATTGACAAACATGAAATTTCACACAAGTCTATCATGATCCCTAAGAGTCATTGAAATCTCAAACAGAGCACTGCTTTCAGTCACACACATGCAGTGAGACACTTCAGCTTTCTTATAACCCTCCTGTTGAATGACAGAGGCTTCTCTTCCACTGAATTAATTACTTGTATTATTGGAGCTACAAAATATGTCCCTCAAAGCATCCCAGTGTTGTGAGAACCTGACCCTCCTTGTCTTCCTCACAAACATCCACTCTCAATGTCCTGAACTGGAGCAGATAAAATGCTGGAAATCCAAAGTAAGGGCAGCCTTGCTGTTCCATGTTTTAATCGAAAGGCAACTCTGCTGGCAGCAGGAGTGTCTGCTGTCCTGTACCTTAGAACTCCACTCTGCCTGTGCCCAGCAGGTATCAAACCGCCCTCACCTTGCTCTGAGAGCACTGTGGCTCTCTGCACATGCAGAATCATCGTGCAAAATAGAAAGAGGGAATCAAGCCCAGAAAACTGCTGCTGACATTGTTTTGTGACAGGAGACGTGACAAATACCAATCTGACATTCTTGTGTTCTCTTCCATGAGGTCCTTTGTTGTTGCAGCTTCATGAATTCCTTTACGATACAAAATTATTGTCAGACAGTGAGAAGAGGGGGTAGGGAAGAGAATGATGTGGAAATTAGAATCTCCTGGTTTAATAATGAATCTATTATTGCATTCCAGTTTGTTTTTGCACAAACTGCTTCTGAGCAAAAAGGGAACAAAAGGGAGGATATTCTTCCAAAACTGCTTCTGTATAGTAACCTTTCAAGCAGCTGCCTCTGGAGGGGTGCACTGGAGGGAGATGTTCCTCAGCCCTCTCTCCTTTACACTTCAAAAAACATCAATTATTCCATCCAATTTTTTTATTTTTGTAGCTTTACAGATGCCAAAAGAAAACAGAAGAATTCATGCTGTTCAAAAATTCATGGCCATTTCCTTTCCAGTTAAACTGATACCAATTATCAGTCTTTGTCCACAATCACAATAATTATTAAAAAAATGTAATTATTCTTAGAGCAGCCTAGTGTTGTAGAAATAAACACCATTTGATAGAGAAGAAAAAAGCTTGTAGGAATGCAAATGTTCCTTCCAATGTGACAACATAGGGCCCACATCGTTGGCGGGCTGCAGAGCAGCTGAGGCTGTGTCCCTTCAGTTCCAGCATTCCCAGCTCCACTGTGGGGCCTCTTTGTTCTCACCCAACTTCTCTGTGCTTTTAGCTTAGAAGGACTTTAGGGCAAAGCTAAAGCAACAGCAATGATGGGATTAAGTAGGAATAGTCCATTGGGCCTCCCTGCATTTCCCTGTTCCCTGTCCAGCCCTGGATATCGTGCAGCTGCCCCGAGAGCTGTGGAAGATACTGCAGGAGGGTCATGAAAATGACACCAGAAGACCATCTAGAATTTTCTTAGCAAAATAAAAAACATTCTTCTGAAGTCTATAGAATCCAGCGATTTTTAGAAACAAACACGATTGCTTAGAAAATAAACAGAATTCACTTAAAGTTGCGTTGAGACCCGGTATTAAAAACAGATGTCTATCCCTCCCGTAAAATTTTGTATTTTACCTGAATTACTGCTAAGGTATTATTAATACCCAAATCAAACTTATTATTAAAATCTACAGTACGCTAAAAAAAGGCCACACCCAAGACCTGGTTTAGCTGTTTAGCCACTTATAGAAAATCTGATTAGCATAAATAGGGATTACCTTCTCCTTTCCTGAAAAATACTACTGCACATCAGCTAACATGACTATGTGAATTTAGATAACATTAACTGCTGTTGTTGATTAACCAATTTGTTAGAGGTCTCCTCTTCTCAAAGGAGATTTTAGTACTTGAACAAAAATCATTTCCAAAAACTCCATGAATGGTGTAATTATTCTAAGCTTTTTATCACAGAAACCGTTATTAAACTCAAGGAGAATGCTCAGTTTCTGATTACTTATCACAAAGAAGTGCGAATTATGTAACTTACAATGTAAGATTTCTTTGACTTTTTTTGCTATTTGGAATCTATATTCAAATGCTGATATAAATACATTTATATTTTAAAATGCAGACTAGCAATTCAAAATTACACATTAATTACAACACTGCCAGTTTTCCTATTTTGGTAGTGGGTGCTGTCAAATTCAGAAATTTTGTCATACTGAAATTGCACTGAGAAGCTCAGAGTTCTCCACTTTCTTCTCCTCCTCATTAAGGAAAAACATGTCATTAAAAGAAACTATTTAAAGCAAGAAAAGAAATGTGAGAGTCTATTTAAAGCAAGCAGGGAGATGTGTTTGGACTTTGATTATAGCAATTTAAAAAAGCCCTGTTAGTCAAAGACAAGGATTTTTTAATTTTGAAAAAACACTTCAAATTCTTCTAAGACATTTTTCTAAGAAGATTGTTAAATTAGGTGATAAAAGCTTCCTTTTGTAAGCTGAAATATGTAACTATTATTTCTTATCTCTCTAGAAGCTTCATAATCGTATATTTTATGATATTGAATCATTATCAAAATTCACCAGACTTCATAAAACGAATGCTTCACTTCCTGTCCTTGTTTAATCTCAGTAAGACAATTTCCTCCATATTATGAAAAGTAACATTTCTTTCAACATTTGATGGAGCAATATCTTTTTATTTTCAGATTGCACAAGATATAGTTGGGAAGCCATAACCACCTTCCTTTAAAGCATAAGAAATGGGGCACTTGTCGGGAATGTATTTCAAGAGTAAGGCTCAGACAGATCAGAGTTGACAAAGAAAAACAATGTTATCTTCTTTTTAAGGCCAGAACAAGACTAAAATACAATTTAAAATTTCTAGGGTGGTCAGATAACAATGCAAAATGAAGCACCATGATACAAAATCATAATTATTTAAATATAATAAGTAATAATTTTGTCTTTATCTCCTACAGTTTTGAATGTTAGAAAATATTCATGCCAATTATACACACAAAAAAAAAATTACTGGCAAAATACACAGAGCTGAAAAATCCTGTCTTGAATTACTGTTTTATATACTTATGAAGTTTTTTACTACAAATCCATCCTGCTGAAATTACATCATTTCAGATCTCTAAACAGACTTGCAAAGTACTGTCAGTTTTTAGATAAGCCATCATTAGTATTTCCATCACTACCCTAAAAATTTGTACTTCCCAATAAATTCCAAATTGTGTTGCTTTAATGATGTCAGGATGTTGCTTATTCATTCTGGGACACAGAAGTAGGTGGAGTTATTTATAACACAGTTTTGATCAGAAGTGAAAGTACATAATCCATTTCCTTCAAAGCCCTACAGCCATCATTGAAATCACAGAGTCACAGAATGAACCAGGTTGGAAAAGATCTTTGAGATCATCAAGTGCAGCCTGTGACCCAGCACCTGCTTTTCAGCCACACCATGGCACCGAGTGCCACACCCAGGCGTTCTTAAACAGCTCTAGAGACGGTGCCTCACCCACCTCCCTGGGCAGCCCGTTCCAATGCCCAATCACCCTTTCTGTGAAGAAATTCTTCCTAATGTCCAGCTTAAACTCCCCGTGACACAGTTCAAGTCTGTGTCCTCTTGTCCTGTCGTTGTTCCCTGGGAGCAGAGCCCAACCCCCACCTGGCTGCACCCTCCTGTCAGGGAGGTGTAGAGTGACGAGGGCTCCCCTGAGCCTCCTCTTCTCCAGGATAAGCAATCCCAGCTCCCTCACCTTCTCCTCACAGGACTTGTGCTCCAGACCCCTCACCAGGCTTGTTGCCATCCTTTGGACACACTTCAGCACCTCAAACATCCATCCAAAATGGTGGGACCAGAAATGGACACAGCACTCTAGGTGGATCTCTGCTTGTCTCCTGCCAGGGCCAAGGGATAGACCATCAGCTGCTGTTTGGTGCTGCTGTGAGGATGTACTGCCTCCAATTTACACAGGATTAGTACACCCAGCAGTACACAGCACTGGCAAATATCAATTCCAATGGCATCACACCAGTTAAAAGTACTTAGCAAAAGCTCTCTGACTAGCTAACACCCATGTCTTCATCAGCGGGTTTCATTTCAAAAATAAATTACATTGTGGATTCTTCTCCTTTTGTCTTATATATATCCAAGGTGATTCATGCCCTTGTTCCAGACTTAACCACATCCAATCAAATCCATTGGTAAGTTAGTCGAGCACTAAATTTTTCACCCATGTTATTTTAAGGTGTCAGCAGATTCAGTCATGAAATCATATAAATCAAGAGATATAAACACAGAACAGAAAGTCTCCCAGTCCAACTGTATTCTAAGAGTTTTACTCTCCTCTGAAATTTTTGTGTGCCATGGCACATTAAAATTCCAACATTGCTCTAAGGGCCTGAGTGTCAGAAAAGCAAGAACTGGCACAAAGTCTGAAGAGAGGCTCACCCAGGAACTGCAAAACACGTTAGGCAATTCACGCTCTCAAAGTTCAAGCATTCAAACAGCATAAACTGATGGGTCTTACACTTGAGAAATAAGACCTTTTTAACATGCTGTCTTCTGCAGCCTTGAGTTAAGCAGGATTCTGTTCATTTCTTGTTGACTGCAAAACATGTCAGCCTGATAGGAACATTTTCCTAAAGACTACGAGATTATTTCTTTCCTTTACGCTTTAATTAAGAGTTGTGTCTAACCTTGTGATAGATATTTAATAGGTGGAAATATTGAGATGCTAAACAAGGTAGCCTTGCAGTGACAACATGTTAATAGATATTAAAGATCACAGCACCTTGGTAAATAGAATTATAAATAACCATATCAAAGAATATGGAAAAATCCATGAAAGAAATTATTTACTAAGAGAAAGAAGAAATTTTCTTTGACACATATAAAACGAAAGCATTTTTTAAAATTTAATAATTTGATTTTAAATTAAATTTTAAATTTAAATTTTTAAATTTCATTTACAGTTCTTCCATTGAGAACTGTCTCAACGTAGAAACCCCAAGACTCAGTACTCCCAATGATGAGCACAATGCATGGCAATTGCACAACAAGTCCTACTTTTTTGACTTTTAACTGCTTAGATGTTTCTGCAACCCAGCCTGCTTGCTGGTAGTTGGTATTGATGCAACCCCACATAAATAAAAACATAAAAGAGACAAGAAAAACTGTAGAAAACTAGGGGAAATGGGAAGTCAAAAACTTAAATGTCTGCTGAATATGTCTCTCATTTTTATACAGTATTTTGCTTGGGTAGGGTCCTATCCAAAGGGTGTTGAGTACCATTTCTGAACTAAAGCTCTTACCAACTTCAATGGAAGAAAACAACTGAGTTCCATATGCAAGCTGCTGCCCCTAAAAATCAACAGAAGACAAGGCAGAGGAGCAGGAGCCAGCGTGGTGACCTGACCCTGGGCACTTCCACTGGCTGTGAACCAGTGCATGGGAAGGATGAGAAACCTCATCCAAAGCTACTTTGCACTGCAAAGAGCAATTAGAAGCAAACACTCACCTCTGCCACAAGGTTAAGAAAATCTCTTCTTTGCTCTGAAATCTCTTGAGCTGGCTCAGAATTTCTAAGTAAAACACACAGTGTTCTAGTTATGGAAATGAATCACAATTTAGCACTTAGGAACCATAGCTATTACTCTCAGTGTGCCATAATTCAGACTTTGGCCAGAAAAATGCAGGGACTGGTAGTCAGAAGGTCAGAGGTGACTGACAGTCCCAGTGGCTCAAGAGCCCCGTGGCTGGGCCAAGGTCACGAGGCTGCACCAGGGAACGGCACAGTTAGTGCTGCCACTGCAATGTGCTTGTATGTTAGTTACTGAGGTAGAGATTCCATTTTAATTCAAAAAAACCCACTTTGAATCTATCAATTTAATCAAGATGAGCGTGGTGCCTGCAGCACAATACTTGCAAACTGCAGAAGCAGAGGAAGGAATATAAAAGATATTTTATTATGCAGACACCACTACCACCATATCTGTCCATGCAAGCTTTATATAATCCATCTCATCCAATCTATTGCAATACGAATTGTTCACTAAACAATTGGGAAAATAATGCCTAGTGAAGAGTGAAATGCTTCGAATTGTTTCTGTCTTGCTAAAAAAATTTCAGGCAAAAAATATCCATTTTCCCTGATAAAAATAATTCTTAATTTCAAAAATCTGTACTGATGAATTGTGCAAAAACTTGGGGAAAAAATTAACATTTTGAATATAGGAAAATCTCTCACACCAAGACAATTACAGTCTCTCTAAGAAGAAAAGCCTCTCTTCATCTCTAATTACTGCATTGGAACTTGTTTCTCTGACTACAACCCTTGTTCTTGTAATTGTTCATAAAAAAGAAAAATGCAGTATTTGTTTAAAATAATAAAAAAGGCATAGCAGTAATCGTGTTTTGTGTAGTAAAAACAAATCTTATTATGCAAATGACTGAAACGAATGCTATCTAATCCCTGGGAAAATCTTGTGTTAAATTTGATAAATTAAAGGCAATATAATTACATTTACAGAAGTCCTTTCATCCCACTTCTATATCCAGTACATTTCAATTTATCATTAGAAGAGGTGCCAAGAAGGTTTCAGATCACAACAATTCAGTGAAACCCTAAATATGTTTACTTTTTTCCTATTAATAAATGGGTCCAGTGAGAGTGCAGATAGTCAGTAACATGTGGCCTTCGTAACACCCACAGTTAATTGTGGTATTTTAGTTCTCCAACCAGGACTGTTTTAGTCTTGTCACCTCTGCTTTCTGAGAACGGCTATGTGATTTTGACAGCTCAGGATGTGCTGTGCTTTAAAGGAAAGAGGAAACCAGCTTTGGATGTCTTTTAGATTCCAGCCCATTGTGACATGCCGCCACCTGAGAGCTCTCCATAAAACTGGGCTGACACAACAGCTGCTTCTATTTCGCGGGCTACTTCTGGAGATGTTACAGTGCAAGACAATGAAAAATATCAGCCTCTAACAGAGCATCTCAAGCTATACAAGCATCCTCAATCTTTACTGTTAATTAATTTCTCTTTCTTTCTGTTTGGGAACAAAAGGTGTTGCAGTGAATGTTTTCCAGCCCTTCATCGTTTTTATTGTCTCCTAGTTTTCTCTTAGACAGCAAAATTTGTAGAGAATGGCCCCATATTTGATTGTGTCTGAAAGCCCCAGATTCCAGAAATAGTATCAACATCATTTAAAAGAGTTGCTTGTATTAAAACAAACGTAACAAAGTTCTGTACAAAAGTATGCCTCTTCAAAAGCCAGAAACAATGAAGTGCACCTGGAGCCATTTCCAATAAGTCTTGAAAATGAACACCTAAAAAAGTACCACAGACTTCAGGAAAGAAAGGGCTCCAGAAAAAAATTGCTGGAAAATGAGTATATATGCTCCAAGTTGAACAGCAGCATGTCTGAAGGACAGAGCCAGCTGGCTTCTACATTCTTTCCATTCAAACAAGGATGAATTTACTTGGAGAATTTAAATCAAAATATTTACTTGGGATTTTTCACTGAATTTACATGCAATTCTAATTTTAAAATAGTCTACCAGGAGTATTTAGGTTGTCTCAATAAACCAACTTTTAAAATATTTTTTAAAGCATTACTTCTTTTCAAAGGGCATTCTGATTATAAGACATCAGCTGGACATAAATTGCATTTCAAGTCTAAGGTGATGTATATATTAAAGAGACTATCTTGAGACTTACTTAAAATTAACACTTTTAACAAACACGTCACCTTTATACCCTTATCCTTCCACAGTAGGTTTGCTTTCAGATTTTTGTCTTAGTTGGCTTTGTTCTCTATTCTCTTCTAAATCCATAAAACACAACAAAAGACTCATAACTACTATAAAAAAGTAATTCCACATTATGGCTAACTGACTAATTACAATCATTCAAAAATCTTCAAGTACCTTTTATTCTGCTTAAGGCAGACATAAGTTTTTTTCAAAGAGTGGCCCACTTTATCAAGAGCATGGGAAACTTGGGGAAAATTGTTATTAGCAGGAATCACCTGAAATGCCCAAAACACCAACTTAATCAACATTTCAAAACATTGCTGCTTCTTTATTCATAACAAATAATAGCAAATGAAAATATTTTCAGATGTATAATATTAAAATCTTTAATGCCCATTTATTTTTCTGTTTCTTTTAAATGTAAAGTAATTCTGTGTGAGGTATGGCCATTATGGTCATTATCTCTAAAGCCAATAAAGAAAGTATATGTGAAAAAAAATAGCAGATATCTCCTTTCCAAAGTCTGTTACTGTCTCCTTCTCTGAGGCAGCAACTTCCTCTGTTAGTTCATTGCAACTATGGGTTTATTTTATGCTACTTCTGTGCCTCAGGAAAAATAATCTGGCAATTAGTGAGAGCTAATGGTTACTCCAGAACTGTTCCTCCTATTGCAGAAGCTGTACACAGTATATTCTGTAAAATTATGGACCTTCAAAATTTCACTTTTGCTGATTGCTCCCCACTTTCTGCTATGCACAGCGCATCCTACTGCCTCACAATCATTTAAGAATGAGTCGGGGAAATCAGTTGTTAATATCTTCCTTTGGCCTCATCTCTCTTTCACAGGCAATGAAAAATGAAGCTTAAATAAAAAAAAGAAAAAAAGTGGGTTTTGTCAAGCTGAACTATCAAGAGTTCCTTTATACCACATAAAAACCCAAAATACATGTTATCCTTGCTATTCTTTTTAATTATAATACATTCCATCAGTCTTTCTTATATATATCCATGACGTCATGCTGACAACAGAAATCAGTAAATACAGAGCTGGTTTTCATTATGTGCCTGGAACAACCAGGCTTGCTGGTACGAAATTTCATTTATTACATTTCACATGGAAAACTATAGTCTTTCAAAGGGATGAATTTGTATTAATCTCCACCAAATGGGACTTTGGCTCTCACTCAGGGTAAGCTATTATGCAATAATACTCCCATGATAGCTTTAATTAAATCTGTTTGCTTTCTGGCCAGGTTGGGGACCACAGAACAGCACAGACTTTGGCTCTGAGGGCACAGCTGGCCACAGCCCTGCAGTGCCACTGCCACTCTGGGCTCTACCTTGGCATCCAGAGCAGGAGATGGAGGCAAAAGGAAAAAAATCCAAAGGTGACTCCTGTCTTTGTAGCTGGCCAACTGAAACTCGCATTTTGTTGATTCTCCATGGAAGAAACAGCAGCAGTGGGTTGCTCTGTTAAGCATATAAAACACGTTTTTTCTTAAAATGTGGCCAAAAGGGCTACAATGTCCAGAGCTGCTGCCTTGGGGGTTTTCCACTGGGGGCTTGTCTTTGCAGACATTTCCATATAATCAGATATTCAAGCTGGACTTTTCTCTATTCATAAATGAGCCAGTTTTCACAGGCTCAGGTGCAGCTATGGCTCAGATAGAAATTAAAATGGTGATAACGAACCAGATTTGGTTCAGCTCCCTGAATAGCCCTTCCAAGATGGAATACATTTCAGGTCTCAGTTAGCAGGAGGGTGTTAAACAACTCAAAAAATGTATCTGGCCCAAAGATTTTCTGCCTGAGGCAGAAACAGAGCCAAACAACAAAGCAATCTTTATTCCAATTTGCAGGAAAGAATTCCTTGCCTACCACCCCACAGGGAATCTGGAGTAGAACTAAAGCTCAAAGCTGGTAAGCCCTACTTGCTGCATCATCTCCCTGAAAAATATGGAGCAGACATGATGTTGCTGCTTAAGACTTTGAAATTAAAAGGATTTTGACCCCTTAGGTATTCAACATCCATGAAAAACAAAAAAATAAAAATAAAAATAAAAATAAATATAAAAATAAAAATAAAAATAAAAATAAAAATAAAAATAAAAATAAAAATAAAAATAAAAATAAAAATAAAAATAAAAATAAAAATAAAAATAAAAATATGAAGTTCAAGAAAGACAAAAAGAAAATGCTTTATGGAGGTGGCTGAAATGGATTTCCCTTTTTTAACTATGCTGTGGAGCTCAGCAGGAAAGCTGATTTATCCTGTGAGTGTGGAGCAGTTGCTCCCTGCTAGAGCTGCTGTTTAAGTTTAATTGGAATACACAGTATTTGTGCAATGTTCATATCATGGAGAACATTTAAGAAAAGAAGAAAGACCCTTTCAGTTCAGCACACTTATTTCTCTTGTGATCCTGATCACTGAACCCAAGTGGAAATATGAAACACCAGATGATTTCTTTGCTGTCTGTTTTAGTCAGTGACTCCAGCGCAGAAATGGCTGCTTGCAGAAGAGAACAACGAGCCAGGACTGGCTAACTCAGGGGACTGGCAATGTGGAGCCTTTCACCTATATGTTGCTGAATCCTGCACAGGGCTGTAGCAACCAAAAAATTATTCCTGTCAAATGGAGTTTCAGTGGCCTAAGAGAAATAATTTAATAGTTTCTGCTTCATAAAGGTACTCGCAGGAGAGAAATTATTGCTACAATACTGTGTAGTACTGCACAGTCATAAGTGACATGGAAGCTTCTGGTATTATTTTATATTGCCAGAAACAGAATGGTGTCCCTGAAAAAATCCTGTAATGATTATTTTGACTGAGAACGTTTTTCATATACCTAAAGATTTTGGAATTTTTTTTTTGCATTTTTATCATTATTTTAGTTTTATTTAGGCTCCTTTGATAGTTTTCTTTGCCTTTCCCCATGCTATAGATCAGAAGACAAAAGTCTTCTCCAAATTACTTTTCCTAAAAAGTAATTTACACAAATACTCTGAGGTGAAAAACTGCATCCTATCCAAAACAGAGCTGTCCAGTGTTCATGTATTTGCATTTGGCTTAAACATTAAACACAAAGTATTTTTAACTGAAAACTTCCCATTTTCCAAGGAACTAGGTGACATTTTTAGCTTAGGGTATCTATAATGCGTAATTGTATAATGAATAATGTATAATGTATTATCTATAAAATCTACAGGGTTTCAGGAGAAATTTTAGCAAATATTACCACAGACCGGTGCCAATATTTGAGCATAAGGATCTCTAGCAATTGGTTTAGTATCTACAGTGAGCCTGAAAGGAATTTCCTGCAGGAGATGGGAGCTGATGTCAAGGGGTGCTGGCAGGAAACTCATTCCCTGCTGCAGCATCCACTTTCCTGTCTCACACCTCCATGCTTTTGTTCACCACAGAACAATAGAGGGCCTTGAGTCAAAAAGGACATTTAAAGATCATCGAGTCAAATACCCCTGCAATGATCAGGGACACCTTCAGTGGGATCAGCTTTCTCAGAGCCATGTCCAGCCTGACCTTGAATGTTTCAGGGTAGGGGCATCGACTCCATGAACCAGTTCTGCTGTTTCACCACCATCACCCTGAAAAGTTTCTTCCCTACACCTAGTTGGATCTTCCTGCTTTTAGTTTGAAAGCATCACCACTGGCCTTATTGCCACAGGCCCTGCAAAATGTCTGTCTCTTTCTTGTTAATGTTTTCATTTTCTATGACTGACACCTTGGCAGGTGGAGTGACTGCTGTGGTTTATCCATGGGGCAGCAGGCTCCTCCAGAATCCCCAAACAGCACTAACATGCCCTCCTAAGCAGGAAGCAATGAACCACACCCTGACACCAAGCATTTGGGAAGGCTGAAGACAGGACTGGATGCAGGCAGATTTATATTTCATGTTGTGTCTTGTATACCAGTTAACATTTCTGATTTTATCAATCTATTTGTGCAGGTGCAAGTGTTACAGCAGAGGTCACACACTTTGAGTTTCACAGTTAAATTCATGCTTTGCTAAATAAATTTGTGCAGTTGCACTGTGAAAATTCTGACTTCAATAGGTCTCACCTAGTGTTGTTGCACAGATTGGTTTAATAGCATGTTCAGAACAAACATGCAAGGGCAACATTTCAAGAGCTTTTTCTGCTCTGGTGGTACATGTAATGTTTCTGGAGTTAGAAAACTCATATATACACACACACATGCTCACTGGATTTCTTTACTGACTATAAAAAGGCCCCGTATATTTATGGTAACAGTTCTGCAAAGTATTCTGAACATTATGCAATTTAAAGCTTTATGACTGCCTAAATGTATATTTTTGGGACAAAATTACAGCATGCACTAAGAAAATGCAAAGGTATGTTGAAAAGCTAGCAGCGTATGACAACATAAATGCAATTTTATCTGTGAAACTTCATATTTTCACACTACACAACAACACTAAAGATATGTTACACAGACAGTTAGAATTAAATTTGGGAGTATAACAGACTCCTGAGTCTTTAACAGTATCACTCCAACATTCCATTTAGGTGCAGCCACAAAAATGCCTTTCCTATTCTGAAATAAGATAGTGATCACAAAAGAGAAAGCTCTAGTGCAGCATATGAACAGAAACCCAAGGCTTCTTTCTAGAAGATGGAGGACTATAAAAGCAAGATGGGATTTTGTAAAGGTTAGATTTCACAATACTGCCTCTTGATTATCTTGCAATAAATGGCTAATTTATTTGAACTCTGGGAGGGTTTTGACATATTAGTTGGATATACATTATAGTTTGACCTATAATTGTCAGCTCAGCAGCCAGGCATATCTCATACAGCCAGTGTTTGTCACATTTAGCTCTGGCTGTAGAACAGCCAGCTCTGGTGTAAGAGGCAGTCACAGCAGTGTGGATAAAATTCTGGTCCCAATGCAGCGTCACACCTGAGCGCCAGTCTCCTTTGATCCACAATTTGCTGTCTGGAGTTGAGAAAGACATGATTTCACAGGGATTCTTTTCTTGCCAATGGGAAAATACCTCAAAAGCAGGGAAGTAGTGCATATTCACTTGAAAATCCTCCAGTACTTTAGCGTTTCCCACTTTGTACCCACAAGGCACGTTTCACTCACAACAGGAGTGTCAAAACAATGTATGTGCAGCTAAAAATTCTTCATGTATTTCACCTTTTGGGGAACAGCTACCATGTTCTGATGCATGTAAACTTCATTGTATAGAGCAAATGTGTGTGGTGTGTGGTGTGGTCTAATACTGGCATCCCAGGACTGCAGGCAACAAGCATGGTCCTGAATGCAGGACTTCCCTGTCTGACACAGGAGGGAATACTTGGCAGGCTGCTACAGTCAGCCAAATAAGCCTTATATTTATGTAGGCCTTAATTTTACCTTATAGTAGCAGGAAGAAAAATAATAGGGCTATAGATCAAGTAAGATACAGTCAGACACCCCAAATTCTCCACTGACATACACTTAATAGAAGAAATAGCAGATATATAGAAGCTCTAAGAGTCACTTGCTGTCCTAGGTTACAATGTAAAAATGTGCCAGAGGGTCTGTATTCTATCTCCATCTTCATTAACTGTTGAAACAAAGGAGGGGCAGTGTTTTTCTTTGCCTCCTCCCCTGGACTATCTCCTGTTAATGGGCCATTAACACCTTGCCCTATGAGTCATAGATAACTCCCTCCGGGAGCCATTTGTGTTTAATGGGCCATTGTGAGGACCCACCCCATGACTCATAGAATTACATAATCCCATTGTGAGATGCTCCACCCAGGGGGAGGAGCCAAGCATTCCCACCTGGATATAATGTGGGAACTGGGACAGAACAGGGAGCCCTGACCCACTGGTTTCCAGAGGACAAGAGCTACCAGACCTGTCTACAGGATCACTACTTCAGCAAGACCACCTCATCTGGACTGCTGCCACGACCCTAACTAGCAGGGTATCAGGTTGTATTCTGACTCTGTCAGTGGTTTTTGTTTTCTTTGTATTACTTGCATGTATTTTACTTTTTCCTATTAAGTTGTATTTCTGACTTGGAGTCTCACTGGTTTTGCTTTCAAACCAGCACACTTGCTAATAATTAAGCATTTATCATTTCATCTCCTTGCCAATTTTAAAATGCAGACTGAAGGAGGCAAAATATATTAATCTGATAAACACAGCATTTGTTTGGAAAAATAAAATCTCTCTTTACAAAACCTGCACAGCTGTCTAAAATACTGTTACTTCCCTCTACAGTTCTGTTTAATATGTATTTGAGACCAGAACATACCATTTAAATGCTGACTCTCAAGTGTAATATTCTTCTCCCTGTTACTTGAGGAAAACAGAAATTTTTGCAGAGAATTGAAAAATGAAAGAAGGTCATAACATTCTAGTGAGCTTTTTTATGATTTATGAAACCCATCATTGAAATTCTTGAAGGCAGAACCCTGAATGGTTCTGGGGGAAAGCAAAAACCTCAAAGTGTTTCTGTGGAACACCACCTGTAATTTATTCATATTGAATGTTTTTTATGGTGTTGCTCAAGACAGATGCATGATGTGATTCCAACATCTACAAACCCAAGGTACTAAGTGATTGAATCCATAACAAGAAGCTGGTAAATGGGAGTCTTATGAGCTATTCTGTAAGTGTGACATGGAGAATAGCTTGCTTCACAACCATTATTTTACTGTAGTGCAGAAATCACATAATGAGGACTTCATGCTGTTAGGATCCTACGCCTTGATTTTTAGAACATTTCAGTCATATTAAAAATTATATATTGCAAGCAGATAGGAAGAAAAACAGTAATTGGAAGCTCAGCAGTGGGTTAAAGCCACAATTTATTTACCATTTCTCTTGCATTAGATGAAACATTAACAGGATTATTAATAGAGATTCTGTTTTGGGGTTGTCACATAGCAGCAGCACATCATCCTTTTCTGATGCCAAAAGCATGTCAGTATAGCGTTCTTAAGGTGTAGAGAAAGCTTATCTAGTCTAAAATTACTGAAATATGTTAATTTTTATAGCTGCTTGAATTAATGCATGACCTTTAAAATAGAGAGGCAGAAACGATACACTCATCTGATGATATTGATTTCTTGGTTACACGAGGTGCCTGCATTAAGGAAATTGAATTACAAATTAAAATTCAGAAATGCTTTATTAAAAAGCAGGTGTTGATGAAAAGTGGTTCTCTTTACAAGATGCTTCTCTAATTTCCACTGAGGTTGCTGTCACCAACTGTAGTCATTAGTCCCCCGAAAAGCCTGGGTTTTTTTTGGTCATTCAGTTATAATTCAGAATTGTTTCTCTTTTCTTTATTTTTTTTTTGCATTACTTTGCCATTTAGCTGGGAATACCTGAGTCTCTGATCTACGACATTCACAAAAAACAAAAAACTGTCCTCCTTCAGCTGCTCCTCAGGTGCCCAGAACAATCTAAGGAAAAGGAAGGAGGAAAATGGACCAAGAGGTAGCCTTTGACCACTGCAAATGTGAGCAAGTCTGGTTATGGTAGCAGAACACCTTTTTTTAATTTACCTCTTTACCAACTGAATTTCAAAGATAGTTCATTATTTCAGGATAAAGAAAAGTAGAAATATTCCCCCTAAAAAATATCTGAAGTGACATCACTCAGATTTTGCTGTGGCAATTTTTCCAGGTAGATATTTCATAGCTTTTACTTTTAAATTTCTGACGTGAAACAATAATATAAATTATTAATTTTAATAATTCATAGAACAACTGGAAGACAAGTCCATAAAAAATATGTGTATATGACAATTAGTTATAAAAATCTCCTATAATTTCAAGATATTTCCAGTCTATTTGCTCAAAAGAGAAATGTACTATGAACAGCTTTTTATTTTTTATTTTTGTGAATTGTTGAATACAGTAACACCTTTTTTATAATAAGTAATGTTAATAAGTAATCTTAGGTGAATCTCAGAACACCAACTTTAAAAACAAACCCAGCTGCCACAGATTAGATGAAAAGTCAGGAAAAGGTAAGGAGGACTTCTGATCTCAGGTTAAGGAGGAGATCTCAGGTTAAGGAGGAGATGGGAGCAGCTTGCTTTGAAATTATTATTTTACTGCAGAGTAGAAATGGCATAATGAGAACTTCCCACTGCCAGAAGCTGTAGCCCTTGATGGCTAGAATACTGTTGTCATATTAAAAGTGACACATTGCCAGTAGAGTGGCATAGCTGCAGTAATCACAGACCTCACATATGTGCTACACTTGCCCAAGTAAGGAGTGTCTAGGTGCAATTCTAGGCAGTGTTAATGAAATTATTTATTATGCTTTGTTGCAGCAGGGTTGTTCAAATAAATCAATGGAAAAGTACATTAAAATTTATTTTTCCGATTGACAATAGAAAATAATTGAAAAGCCAGAACCTATTGTTCTAAAAAATTGTCCTTAAGAACACATCACACAGAACTACAGGTACTTTAACCACACTGATCAGTTAAGCCTACATACTTTAAAGATAAATGCGTAAATGAAACCAAAGGAAACAGTTCTCATCAGGACACTGATAAGGATAAACAGGCTTAGTTACATCTTCAATGCACATAACATAGCTACATGAATTCCATATTTCTTTATGAAATCCCATTCCTGCAATCATGAGCCGGGTGATCTTCACTGTATTTCAATTCTTTATTGTACCCCTCCAAATAATGGTGAGCAGAAGTGATACTTGCAAACCTGGGACTACAAACAGGATTGTAGCTACCAACAGGAAGAATTGGCCAGTCAGGAGGACTGAGCTATTCTTGTTCAAAACAAAATAAGAGCAAAGCCCTTTCACTGCTGGTACTATCTACTCAACAAAACACTGCCTTATGTAGGAACTTCCACGTTTTAGAGAGATGAATAATGTGTTGAGATTCTACTAACCATTATTTGCTTACTGTGAATATCTTCATTATCATGAATGTAACAACTTTCAATGTTTGGATATGCTTCTCTGTCTTGAGGGTGGTACAACTGTTAGCTCTGGGAATATATAGCTTATAGTGAAAACCCAGTCAGAATTCATTTGAAGTCTTTCTTGTCACCCCAAAGACTTCAGGAAGTCAAGCAAAACCCTCATTATAGAATTCAAAATTATCTCAGAAGTTTCTTGATGCTGCAAATATTACAAAAAAATCCAAGAGCAAGTCAGATAACATTGGATTAAACAGAGAATCTTTGTAGAGTCTCAGCTGGTAGAGAGCATTTGCATGTCAGTTATTAATTAGATTTGGGTTTTTGGTGGTTTGGGTTGGGTTTTTGTTTTGCTTTAGTGGGGTTTTTTTGGGAGGTGATGGGGTGGTCGCTCTTTCTCAAGAAAAGAAAGAACTTCACTGCTGGTTTAACCCCAGCCAACCAACAAGAATCACTCACTTCCCCCAGCCATGGGGGCACCAGGGAGAGAAATGGAAAATAAAAGGGAAAAAAACCCACTGTGGTGATAAAAACAGTTTAATAGGTGAAGCAAAAGCTGCCCACACAGGCAAAGCAAAGCAAGGAATTCATTCCCTGCTTTCCATGGGCATGTGCTGAGCACCCCATCACACCACAGAGGTAATTGGGAAAGCAAATGTCATCACAGCCACTGCTCCCCACCTTCCCTGTTCCTCAGATTTTCATGAACCTTGGGTCACTTGGAGTCAGTTGTGTCCCCTCCCAGATTGTTGTGCACTTCCAACCTACTACGTGGTGGGTGAGGAACAGCAAAAGTCCTGACTTTGTGTAACCCTGCCCAGCAGTAATAAAAACATCCCTGTATTTCCACACTGATTTCAGCATGAATGCAAAACAGAACTTCACCCTGGCTAATTGACTGAATCCCAGCAAAAGTCATACTATTCACTAATTAACATTTAGTGACAAGAGAAAAGGAAGAGTTATTAAGAAGGTTCTGACTGAGTTCAACAGAGGTGAGTTAAAAGTAAACAATAAGGAGAAGGAGAATAAGGAATATCACAGGTCGAGGAGAGGTCTGTATTATGGATGTCTGGTTTTGTGCCTGGACAGGAATACAAGGAAGAGAAAACACACTGGACACTGCAATAGGCAGAAAGTTACCAGAGCTCTAGGTCACCTGTTTCTTTTTGTTTGGGTTTGGTTTTTGGTTTGGGGATTTTTGCTCATTTAATTAGTTTTGCTTTAAAAAAAAAAAAAAAAAAAAAAAAAAATTTTTATAAAAAAATT